>CM033344.1:7688721-8288721 GCA_019395295.1 Osmanthus fragrans | reverse complement strand
TGCCAGTCATGAAGGAGTCAAAGATGAGGCTTGTCAAGTTAAGAATAAAAGTTTTGCACACCTTCATTGCAATGCGAATGTCAAAGAATTGCACAAGCACAAGGAAAATAGGAAAGAATTGTAGTATTGAAGTTGTCATTATTAGAAGTAAAAAAGAACACGAGAAGCACAAAGAATAAAATATCAGTGTTTATATGCGCACAAATGGGAATGCTCCACATGAAGTGTCCTTAAGGATGAGAATATAGCAATATAGGAGCAAAGTTGATGTCATTCAATGCAATTGCGGAGAAAAAACAGATGGACATTTGTTCAATATGTGGTGTAGCAATAATTTGAGTATTTTCCTCCTAATTGATTGATTTTCTTTTTTTCAATCGAACTGGAGGATGAGTTTTCTTCAAGTAGGGGAGAATGATGTAGGACAATCCTATTCCAAATAGAATTTCTTGCTGTAATAGGATTTTATATCTTTTTCTTCTTCTTTCTTGTTTAGAATATAATTTCTTTTTAGATTAGGATTTTATTTTCTTTTGAGGATATTAGTCTTCTTTCCTTATATTGGTAAAATTAGGGAATCGTTTTGCCTATAAATATAAACAAAGGCTTTTGAGCACTTTTTTTTTTTTTTTTTTTTTTTTTTAAATTTTTATAACCAATGTATTATAATAAAATTCTGCCTTATACATTTTCAAGTTTTTCGACTTTATTTTTGTTTTAAGAATTTCAATTTCACTTCCGCACCAGAAATGAAGGAAGAATGGAGAAAGTGGGAGAAAATAAAGTTGGGGAAGATAGATTTGTTCTCTTTTTTCTTTTGTCTGATTGAAGAGAAACTTTAAGGGGGACAGAAAAGATTAATTACATTCACCTCCTTGAGGTTTGTTTAATATACAAGACAACCCTTTGTGGTCCTGGTCATTACTGTTCACTCAAATTGACCTCTATATAATAAATGCCCCGTTATATTAACAAATGCCTGGATGATCTCATAGAGGAATGATGGCAAATAGCACAAAAAGGGCTCGAACAACTACTAATACCCCATGTATTTATTTATGCCTATTGAAGGTTCTTGATATCCCTTTTTTTCTTTTTTTTTAAAATCTAAAATGTAAATTGCCTTGTAGAATCCTTCTTCCCCACATTTCCATTCCCTCAACAAGGGTGCTTCATGTAAATATTGAAAGGGTTAGCTTTTCTTGATGGCCATCATTGATTGAGGAGGACAGCGTAATTACTGGAATCACAAGGTTTCCTCATGTATGTTGAACAAACTACAGGGGAGGTACATGTAATCAGCATAAAAGAAATGACTTGGGCATGATGGGTATTTTCAAGGGAAAATATCTTAATCAAAGTGAAAGGTGTTGATTAAACCTTCTCCAGTAAGATAATCATGGACCAAACCGGAATAATTCTTTTTCCATGTCATCATTTTTCATTCTTCTCATGCGAAGATCAAGTTAGAAGGCAAAACATGGGGTTCTGAAATTACTTGAACTATACCTTTATGTGAATGTTATAGAAGCTATACCCTATCTGCTTTCACCTGCTCTTGGCTTAGATAGTTCTGTTCCTATAGAAAGAACTGTAAGACCCAATATTCAGAAAGTTGAAGGTAATGCTTAGTTTGACGGAAGTTGTAGGATCTTTGTCTTTTCAATATCTTCCATCCTTCATAACTACCGGGACATATATTTTGAGTGGTATCTCATCTTCTAATACTCAGCTCTCCAATTGTTTCATCAACAGTTCCTTTTGCATCTGTATAAATAATGATTGAGATGGTATCTGAGTTATAGATTATAGCTATGTATCAATTGAAAACACATACATAGGTTTTCGTAGGATCTGCTCTATATTCCATAGATCTATGTTGGTGCTTATGCTAACTTGATGTGATATTTTTGCATTTCTAGAAGATAAATTTCGCTGAATTTGTTTGTTTTCCCAAATGTCAGATTAGTAAGGCACCTTTCATATGCCTTGCCTGTTGCTTTATGCACATTTCACCTTTTAATTGCTGAAAATTTCCTACATTTTGGATAAAGTTAGCAAGTGTTTTATACTGCTGTAAAAGTAGTTTTGGTTGAAATAATAAGAACGTTTATCATCTTTTTGGATAAGCATTTATAAATGTTGCTTCATATATAGATGCAAATGAATGTTACACTTGGAAGCACCTTTTTCGCATAATTTATCACGATCTTCCCTGACTTCGGTCTTGCTCATTATGCTCATGAAAATATCTGCACACAGACATGCATGTTTATGTATACATCTCTGTTGGATTTTATGGACAGGTATGAAGGTCAACGCGATATGCTCTACAATCAGACGTTCAACCTAGATCAAGTTGCATTTGCTGCTGAGGGGATTAAAGACGCGCAACAAACAGTATGTTTTTGGAGTTTGCACATACATCTTCTTTTAAATGTCCGTTTTTACTTTTTATGACTCATTTAATGATGTTTTAGTCTTTTAGACTGTTTTTGTGAATGTTTCTGACTTCTTATCTGCATAAGGAGTAGTACATTTCAAGGATAAATACTGAATGATTGTGGTGTTTCTGTTTTTATGGGTGTGACCAAAATGTGTTGCATGATTTTGTACTTCTGAAGTGAGCCAATGAGTGTAGTACATTTGTCTGGTAAAGTGAAAGGGACATTATCCTTTATTTCTTTAGTCAGAGATTTTACTTGGTCTTTCTAGTAATATGTACTCATTTATGTATTTCTAAATAAAGATTCGATCTGAGATTTTACTTGACCTTTATTACTACTTGTGCATTTTAAAAGAAAGATTCACATTTTTGTCATCGAGCACTTTTATTCTCAGTTCATCAAGTTCATAGTAAAATATGTTTTCCCTTGTTAGCGCTCGGTGGGTCAAAGTTCAAGAGTTGTGAGGCGGAGCTTATTCTGTAACGTGATCGGAACGTGCTGCCTACCTCCATAGAGGTAGGAGGATCACCCACCTGTTGTGAGGAACTTTGTGATTTTGTAGTCTTATCTACGTCCTAAGATTTTCGTATGCCTCATGTTTATGTGCCTATTTAAAGTTGGATATGGATGCTCCATTGCCACGTTTAGAAAATCAGATGCATTTGTTTAGCAATTAAATTACTCAACATCTAATCTTGCCACATTCTTTTCAGATGTCAGCCTTGAAGACTGCAAACAAAGAGCTCAAGGGAATGATGAAAACTGTGAAAATTCAAGACCTAGATGTCTGTATTTTTCTTACCCCTGATACATTAATCTTCTATGTGAATAAATTCTTGGATACATTTTTCATATTGGCCAGTGTTAATCATATGCAGAATTTACAAGATGAGATGATGGACCTCATGGATGTGAGCAATGAGATTCAAGAGTCCCTTGGTAGAAGCTATAGTGTACCTGATGACGTTGATGAGGAAGAGCTCTTGGGTGGTAAGATCAAATGTGGACTCTTAATATGAAATGAGAATATGCACCACTGGACCTTAGTAGGAACAGTTTTGATCTTTTTCTTTGCTGTTTAATGAGAAAATATGAGGGTTAGAATTGTGCATCTTTCGCATATCTACGAAAATTGTTGAAGTATGTACTTGTTTCCTTCCTTAAAAGTCTGTGGAAGTAAACAAGTATATAGTTTCCAGAATGTGGTTGTGTTAGGGAGATTTACAAGTCTTTTGCAAGTCGTTTTCAAGTACACTTGACAGGCCAATTTTTGTCCTGTGACAATTTTGGCAGTCTACTACTTTTTAAACCTTTTAGGATATATTCCAATGCAGAGCTTGATGCTTTGGAAGCGGATATGGGGATGGAAACTGAAAGTGATGGAGTGCCATCTTATCTTCAACCTGATAAGGAATCTGATCTGGACGCTGAGCTCAACCTGCCGTCAGCACCAACAGGGCATGCTCCAGCTCCAGGTGGCAGAACAAATGCACAGGTAACTTCATTTTCCTTCTAGACTAAAGAACTGTTATTCTTCTGTCTAATTCCTGAAGTCACAAGTTTTGAGTTCATGATTAAACCCATCTCTTCTTCTGCACCTGAAGAGATATTCCCTGCTTTAATAAAAATAAATTTGGGGAAGTGGTAATTTCTACATTTTGGTTGTTCCGATATAACCTAATTACTTGGTACATTAAAGTGGTGGTGCCGTGGTGTCCTCTAAGCATGTTATCTCTCTCTCGTTTAGTTTTTTTTTTACTGCAATGGATTTTCACCCTCTTGAACTCCCTATACTTGTTGATTTCAAAATTTGTTAAGCATCTGCTATATTGTATTTTGTGTAAATATTTGCAGGTTTTGAAAATTTTCTATTTTCAAAAAGTGAACGCATCTTCAGCCTGCACATTTGCCATTGATCCACTTTCTTCTATTTTGTTCTAGTTCTTAATTGATCTATAATATACGGCATATCTAAATATTTTCTACTTGTAGACATGCCTCACAGGTTGGGAAACAAATGATTCATATAATGGACTTCATTTGTTTTCTTTTCCTTGATTATAAATCTAGGGAACTTTGCACAAAGTTACTTCTGTTAATACACCTCGTGTGTTTCAGCTGCATAAACTTATGGATAGCACCAGAATTTTCATACTTGTCTTGCTTTTTATGGCTACCAGTGTCATTAATTTGATTTTGACGTTGCACAGACTGAGGACGAACATGGTTTGCCTGCTGTTCCTCGAGCTTCACTCCGAGGTTAAAGAGGAAGTTCACTGTTGGAAATTCTCACTTAGCGGAGGTGTTCGGATGGCAATTGGAACTTGTGGAATTTTCTGTGGGTGCTGTTTTCTTCATTTTCGGGATGTTCTGTTAATATTTAATGTAGTGATTCTCTTTTCCTTTCTATTGTTTGGAATGATGGGGTGTGTGCATATTGATAAAGAAAATGTGTGGATCATCCTCTATGCGAGCGGGGTGTAAATGATTGTATACATCAGAAGTGTATATGTAGCATAATTTTTTTTTTTTTAAAACCGTTTTAAGCATTATACTTCTAAAAAAAAAAGGGTAAAGTTAAGTCATTTGTACATCAAAAGTGTGCATCACTTTTGACATCATCCAAGTTGGCACGATTTGATTGGTGAAAAAATTAACAGCATGTTGCCATGTTGCAAAATGTAAAAAGTGATATGCATGTTTCATGATTGTTTGAAATAGTGATTTTTTTTTTTTTTTTAAAAGAATATGGGATTAAAAAAGAAAAAAATGTTTCACATTTACATATAATATTATTTTATTGAAGAATGTGTGTGATTAAAAAAAGAAGAGAAAAAAAATGCATTTTAAATAAAATAGAGTCCAAACTGGGGCTACGTTTGTTTATCATACTACTCATCAAATGTGTTAATGTAAGTAACTTACTATTTTCATTTTGAATCATGAAAAGTCAATTTGCGAATGGAGTAGGATGAGAATTCGACAGGAGGTAAATTGCCATGAAATTGGATCCCTGCTGCTACGGTAAATAGAGCCTAAAAACTTTCCCAAACACTAGAATAGTGGTAGTGAATTCTGCCCTTAACACAGTCCAAAGCTTTGTTAACTGGTAAGGATGTCCGTTCCCGAGCGCACTACTATCGACAAGTATTTCCACAAGAAAAACCCGCATATTTATCGACTCAAAATTCATTTGGAATAGAGTAAGCAATATTACTAGCTAGACAAAAAAAGAGTTAAAAATGATGAGAGTATCTTGTTTTTGCCAATATGGGTGTACATGTCAAAGTTTGAATCCAGTAGCTAAAATGGCTAATATTGCCATCAAACCAAAAAGCACATGCTACTTCAGGCTTCTATTCTGCACTAGCTAATTCAGCCCATCTTTGGGTAGAAATCGGTTCTAACCTACTGTCATTATTCCTAACTTGGGATCTAAGATTATCTATATATGCTCAGCTTAGTGTCAAAAACAATTACTAGAGCAGCTTCACCTTGAACTTTCAGAACTTCCATTACAGCTAACTATGGTCAGTTCAGATCAAGTTTGCGCATGTCTAATGTTTGCCAAATGTCACCAGAACAGGCTAAATCAGCAGCAGAGTTCGACCAGCCATGGACCTTGCTAGTAGAGGAATAAGCTAGGGACAGTTTTAATCTCTCGTACTCTTTCTTCAGGGACTGGTACTCACCTGCACAAATGAAAAATACTGAATAAGAATGGGAATGGACAAACATGAATAGGACAAAATGTATTTGTTAGTCAAACATTGACAGAGAGTCACAGGATAGTAATAACATAGGCAGGATGATAAAATTATCCAGGCTACAACCAGGGGCGAATCCATGATTTTTATTTAAGGGGCAGGAATTTTTAAAAATCTATGTAGTAAAATTCATATACATCATAAGCTGGCAAGGTAACAAATTTCATTTGTTTGACAAAACTTTTGATGAAAGTTTTAGCAAATTTTTGTAAAAGTTGTTGAAATATGTGATTGAAAAGTTGATAAAAGTCATAGGTTTAATGAAATGTGGGTTAAAATTAATTGTTAACTTTGACCTCAGCTTTTTAGCAATTTTTAAGCTATCCAAACAAGTAATTAAATATAAACATTGTCAATAATAATTAGCAAATAAATGAAAGATAGCAACGTGGTGGCAGACAAAGCACTTACTATGTAGTAATGCAACATATAGTCAACAATTTGAACAACTGGTAAATTTAAGGTGGGGAGCATGAATCTAAATATTAGGGGAAAAAGCAATATAAAATGAAAGCTTTAAATTGTCAAATGTAGAATAAAAACGCAATTAATTAAGCAAGTAGCAACATTATAAATAATAAAATCAACGCACAAATAATATCATAAAATTTAATGAAAATTTTTAAATTTTACAAGTTCCTGAATTTTAATTTTCATTATCATTATGTGAAATTAAATCCAATATATGATCACAATCATCTTTTGCACGTCCATGTCCATATTATTCACCTTGGTAAACGATTTTCAATATATTGTTCAAGATGGTTTTCACTTTTTTTAGTATTATTTCCCTATTAATTTGATTGCAAACCTACAAATACAATGATTTTCTTTGTATTTTTTCAATCTAACAATTAAAATTTAAACAAATATTTAATCATTCTCCACTATACAATTAAATACTAAGGTGACTCAAACATCTAGGATTCTAGAGCAACACCGAATAGTGGGTTTTGTTGCTACTTTGTTTTCTTTGATGTTTCCTTTCTATGTGATGGTTTGCAGCACATGAAGGACCCAAAGTAAACTTTTGGTCAACTACTCAGCAGCTTGATTCTCCCTTTGTTCATTCTTGCCTATTCAATCATTTGTCACTAGATATGCATCACGGGTATTAGGTGTTGTTGCTAGAGTATGTTTGGTATACTATATTGGACTGAGCTCTCTAGAATGCGAACAAGATTTGACTTCTTTTTCTTCTTCAATTCTATTGAATACGTTCCACTCCAATATACCAAACATGTCAGTACTGTTTCAAGTACTGATGCAACAGAACTTTTTAACGGAACTGTAAGAAATTTAATGAATGCTACAAGAGTGCATTGTGTCCTGTAAGTTTCAGTTGACACCCAAAAGCTTTAGAAGGTCCATGGCTCGAATTTCATGTGTTTGCCTCCCATCACCAAATGTAACCTAATTTTTTGCATTCCAGATATTTTTCAAAAATTGTAATGCTGGATTTGTAATATCCAAATATACAAGAAGTTTTTCTCCTGCGAAGTACACTTTAACTAACCAATGACCACCAGAAGACTTAGAGGGAACATGTTAAGATTATGCAGGACTCGGGATTTATTTAATTAGATTACCTACAATAACTAATTCCCATATTATTTATGGGGAAGGGTAATTTAGTGTAGGCAATCTATAATGCAAGAGCATTTGACACAAAACTTGCTTCAAGTATAAAAACAAACTTCTTCATTTTCCTAGTGAGAGAATATCAAGTAATACGTTTAGTTAAGCTATCAGAAACTAAATTGCTACAGTGAAATTTGATAATAATTATATTGCAAATTGTTAAAATCCCACATCGACTGATTACAGTGCCTAGGACCAATTTATATAGTGTGGGCAAACCTCTCCCTTAACAAGCCGGTTTTGTATGGGTTGAGTTAGGCCCAATTTCTCAAGATGGTATCAGAGTCAGGCCAGTTTCGGTGTTGGGCCCCCAATATCGGTTTCCACAGTCGTATGGCAAAGTCCACGCTATGCGTGAGGGGGGTGTGTTAAAATCCCACATCGACTGATTACAGTGCCTAAGACCAATTTATATAGTGTGGGCAAACCTCACCTTACAAACCGGTTTTGTATGGGTTGAGTTAGGCCCAATTTCTTAAGACAAATTATCCAGGGTTTTTTGCAAAATTACATCTTAATTGATTGAAAGTTGGAATTTTGAGCAATCCTTTCCAGAACACTTTATTTAAGAAGATAGAGGGGAAGACAACAGGACCACAGTGTAGCAAAATGTGTCAGGTGCCAACTAGCATAGTAACAAGCAAAGAGAAAACCATCAACAGAAAGATGAGCAACTTACCTTCCGCATTGAAACACTCCTTTTGCAGTCTCACCATCTGCTGCTTTAGCGTTCTGTTCTCCATTGATAAAGCAAGCTGTTGCTGATACACAGAAGCGACTCTGACAGCCAAATCTGACTCCAAATTCTGTATGTTTACATTTGTTGAAAGCAATTTAATTGAAAATGTCAGGAGCTGAAGCAATAAATAAATGACGAACCGCTAATGAGTTGCAAATACGAGAAGCAATAAATGTAAATAAGGCAAACCATTAACTATTTACCCGCCTTTTATTTTCCTAGTTTAAATCAGGATATAGTGATTTTTCATCTGCATTTTACTTTGCACTTTTACAAGTTGATTCTTGCGATCTGTTACAATGATACTTAAATGTGGACTACAAAATATAATCACTAATTAAACATGACTTGAATTTGCATCTTATGCAAAAGGTACCTGAAGAATGTCAACATTTCTTTCCAGTTCAGCAATATATTGAAGTTTGCGAACTCTAGATCGCTGCCCAGGATGTCTGCATGCAAGCCATAATTTATCATAAGGAAAACTTTGCAGGATAGAAGATGCCTTAGAATTCAATTGAAGATGGAAAAAGCAAAAAAAATCAAAATCAAAATCAAAATAAAAAAGCTAATGACTGGTGAACTACTTCATCTAAAGGTTTAAGCTATTAGAGAGAGTCTTCAAAATGTGAGGGCACATGCAGTGTGGATTCAATTTTAGCCGAAGACTTGACACGGGTAAATTTTCATAAATGTGCAGTGGCAAGACTTGACACGTGCAAAATTTCATAAACGTGGAGTGACAAAACATGAACTCGGAGCCTTTGCCTCATCTAAAAGTTTAACATGTCAGAGGGGGCATAGCAAACCATTTAAAGTTTGTTTTCAACAATGACAAGCTGCAGAATTCACTTAGACATGAACTCAGTTAATATGGCAGATTGGTCTCGCCCAAACTTTTTTGTTTATTTCAAATCTTTGTAAATAAAATAATTATCAGTTCAGCATTCAGGCAACGGAAAGTGTTATGAAGAATGACAGCCCAAGTGGTCATGACTAGTAGTAAAGGTGAAATGGCATCTTAAGAGGAATAACATGTGATCAAGAATAAATAAATGAGCCCATCGCCACATGTCAGGATTTCTATTGTGAAGATGAAGAATAAATTCTGCAGATATACTTAAAGCAATTTTATTATCCAATCAGGAACTGAGATAGAAGTATTCCTCTACCTATTAGAAATCATTTAAAAAGTTTCTATACTGACATAATCCCGATACAGTATCAATCAATTAGTGAAAAGATATTCCATTTGCCAAAGTAAACGTTCAACGTATAAAGTCTGACCGTTTCATCGGTTTCGTCTCTGTATTTGTCCCACTACCTGGACGAAAGGCATCACCTATTGAATCTGGCTGTGCAGTTCCAGAAACACACATATTGGCATCAAGATGCTGCAGAGGACTTTGTAAAACATATTCAGATAATGCTGAAACGATTGCATTCTCAGGAAATGCTACTTTTCCTTTTCTGCGAGGGGAATTGGGACCATATGCACAACCAGATTCAAATTCATTATCTGGTTCACAAGAATCCGGAGTCTTCAATCCATCTAGTTGTTCTGGACCTGGTAATGGGACAAGACAATCCAAAAGGGTAAAGGAATCACTAGCAGATCGTCGGTGTAAAATCCCACTAGAATCTGAGTCCGAATCACTCAATAAATTACTAAGCCATGCTGGCTGCTCCTCTAAGATAGAGCTTTGTGAGATGGATTTATGATATCTCGGGCCTCCAAAATGCAGTTCAATATTGCATGAAGTCGGGGAAGCCAAACCATAAGCTGGGCGAGTTACGCTTTTCTTTTGATCAGGACAGCGAGGAGGAAGATGAGCTTGCCTCGACATGACTGATATTAACTAGCAGCTGAACATCAGATTTTCAAAGCCTAATCAAACTTATTTATATATTAGCTTAGTTTGTTCCAAAACATCAGAATATTATCATAACAGGCCTCATTTGCATACTGTAAAGCTAGAAAGTAGATTAAAAAAGAACAGAAATTATGAGAACATACGAATTTAGAAAAAAGACAACATGTAGATATACGAGTCCATGTATAAGTAATCATGCATTTTGAGAATCCAATAAAAGAATTTGAACAGTTTTAGGAACTCTTTTGCACAAAAATTCGTCGCATAGTTTCGCACTTTTAATTCAGAAACCAAAAGCTACAAATTACAGCACGCAAGAACTTGTGATAATATTTCTAAGAATTCTAGTTGCTATTCAATAGACAATAAAAGGAAGATTTTCATTATAAACGAAACTATGACCTTAGTCAAGTCAAAAATTCAGACTGCAATGACACATTATAACCAAAACAAATAATGGTACGCACATATTTTAAACTAATACAGCAGTACACTTAATAATTAAGACAAAAACACAGAAATCAACTTCTAATTGCGAAAACAAGATGTGAGAATTGGTTCTCTTAACCTTGTATTAAATGTGAGCCCTTGGATCAAATTGGAAGGTTGAGATTGGTTGGTAGATATTTTAGCTAGTTTGTTGGAGAAGCATTACACCCGTACACAATTTGAATATAAACCTATCATCCATCTCTCTCCCACGTGAGTGAAGCTAGGGCAAGAAAGGTGAGACCATTCCTTCTCCAAAAAGACTCTCTCTTCTCCTCTCTTTCTCTCTCTCGTTTTCTACCTTGTTCAAGAGTGTAGTGATAAGTTTGAGGTGAGTTTTGGTGGAAGAATACCTTGGTATCCTAGGCATGAAATAGGGCTAAGTGGAGGTGGTGATTCAAGAGTGTTTATGGTCGGTTTTGGAGGGTTCTTTGCCAGTTTCTCATTCTCTCTTTTGGTGGGGCGATTTGCATAGAATGATAGAATGGAAGCTGTTCCTGAGCCTACAAATCAATCATAAACAAAGGAGAAGAAGCTCCAGATTTTCGGCCATTGTTGAAGCTTAAAGTTTCAGTTTCTTGGTTTTATGTTTTGCATTGAATGTTTGATGAATGGTGTGTATTTGGTAGATTAAACACCCATATTCCTGACACAAGAAAACCCAGAATTTGTCTTTCTTTAATTCCTGATGAACAACAATAAAAGAAAGAGAGAAATATCAAAAAATTAAAACAATCATCAAATCGATTCATGAAAAAGCAACACTCAAACTGTAGTTCCTTTCGAATTTCCCATTCAGTTTCACCGTACTTCTCAACACCCAAACGATAAATTACAGAAGCAGAATAATAGTTGAAGAAAAATCAAGAAACGGAAAAAAAAAATACCCAAAAAAAAAAAATCAACAATAGGGAACCCCTGTGAATTCCTTCATTACATCAACTAGTACACCATTTTTTAAAATTCTTGGAACCAAAAAAGGAGAGAAAAAATCTGTATACCTTTTCTATTTGAAGGAATACTGAAGTGAGTGGCTAGTTCAAAGAAAAATGAAGAATGCAAGTTTCTTCCAAGAATCTTTGAAACTTCAACCCAATTTATACAAATATACAGAAATCACAATTGCTACATGCATCCTTCTTGTAAATATACCGATATTATTATATAAATTAGAACGAAATTCAGAACTCCATTGAAGAATGGTTCCTTTCCTTTTTTTCTTCCGGAAAGGAGGCAAGGAGGCGTTTTTTTTTAACAGCTCTCTCTCTCTCTCTAACCTTTGTATTTCTTGCGTGCGTATTAATGTCACTATCACATTCAATTGAAACAAACTAATTTATTGATTCGCATTTATTGATGTTTCATTTGAAGAAATATTAATGAGATTTGACCAATAGTCTTTTAGATTTTTTTTCCCATATATGAAAATTGTTACCTTCCTTTGTCAAGGTAACGAAATAATTTTTCAGTCCCGCTGGACATACAATACTGCTGGACAATTTTGGCTTACAAACCGACGTGACATCCATTTTAAAAATAAAAACAAAGGAAAATTGAAAATTGAAAGGAAAAATCTCTCTCTCTCTCTCTCTCTCTCTTCCCCATTTCTCCCAAGAGAGGGTAACATTCTCCTCTTTCACTCATCTCCCCCATTACTTTCGGTCGTCGTCGCCAATCGAGCCCGTTTAATATTAGCCGAAACAGTGGCAGCCTGCTTTAAGCCACCTCTGTTTTTGGATAACCGGAATCGACTATCTCGCCTTTTGAGAAGTTTGCGGGCTCATCGACCAACAAAAACTAGTATTGGGAAGCTTCCTTAAAAATGATTATGTTAGTACCTAGGGTATTTTATGGGTTCTTCGATCAACTAGGATGCCACATATCATGTGAATATTATAAGAATGGTTATTAGTCGGGTTTTATCCAATAGAAGTTGTATGAGCTCATATGAGTTTAACTAGTTGTTGAATCCATGTTTGTCGTGAAGACACATTAGTAACTCGACTGTATTAAGTTCAACAGATGACTCATTTTTCGTTTCCTTCCCTATATTATGACTTATGAGCTATGTAAGTCATTGTTATCCAACCGTAATCCATTGTCTCATTTCAACCAAAATGATGTGCGGAGGGAAGGCCTTTATATTTTTGTGTATTAGAGTAGTTCATGGAATCTTATTATTTTCTTGGTAAGATAGAATGTACATTCAACAGAAGTGGGTTTCTGGTGGGTTTCTCGTCAAGTGTCTTGAAAGAGGGAGGCTTGCTGGGTTTCTTTCTTTCTAGATTGAAGAGTTATGGCGGCAAAACAGAGAAACAGTGGGTTTATTGCATTTCTTTTTGTTTTTTCATTTTGCATCTCAGTCGTCCACGTTTTTGCATAATAATCGTACACGTCATGTTGTAGACCAATGTTGTAAGGTAATGTTGTACAAGCAGAATTTTCCATAATTTTTTTCTAAAAGATTAAAGGAATCATGCTTAGTATAATGCCTAACTCGAAACTGAACCAAAATGGTAATACTATCTAATTGGCTGATCATTAATTTGCTAGAATTTTTTTCAAGTGCACAATATATATTAAGATTTAAACATGATATGATTATAATGGTCGTACAAGATCTTAAATTTAAGACGAATTTTCGAACTTTTTTTCTTGTGAGTATTTTAGATGGAAATAATCGAAAGTACATTTTAAATTTTTCTTTTTATAAGAGTTATTTAAGAAAGTTTTAAAAATAGAGAATTTATTGATAGAAAGTGAGGTATAAATAACATTTACATTGTTAAGGACGAGCAAAAAATCTTTTATCTGATCTTTATTGTCTTAGTAGAACCTAATTTCATTGAAAATTTTTGATTGTACAGAATTTTCATCTACAGAATTTGTATAGATACTCACATGGGTGGGACCCATATGAGTATTTTATTGTCCAAAAAATTACCCACCCACCCTCCTATTGTGTCTTGTCGGTACAAATTCTGTACAATGATTTTCATTACACCGAGACTTGCTCAATTTTCATTAGACTCGTGAAACCTCTTCATTTCGGCAAGAGATATCCAAAATTTATTGTCTTGTCGTAAGTTAGTATGTTGTACTTTTAGTCTCCATAAGCCCCCATTCGACCTCGAATATTTAATATTTTAATGGTTGTAATAGTATTTTTTTTTTTTTGAGGTGGTTGAAAAATAAATAAATATTTTCAATTTACGTGTAATATTATTTTATGAAAGATTGTGTGATTAAAAAATATGAGAGAGAAAAATAAAAATTTAATTACGGCCAAACGGGGCTAGTTGGAAACTACTTGTTCAAGAGCATAGAACTCATTCAATTTTTAAAAAAAAAAAAAAAAAAAAAAAAAAAAAACATAAGACTAGAGAAATCCAATAAATAATGAATATATGATATTGTGCAACAAAATCACTCATCATTTTACTATTATACAAATAAATTATTGCAAAAAATAGTAATTGTGGTCACACACAGAATCAATTTGTTAATATATTTGTCAAGAAAAAGTGATTTTCTTTTATAAGTGGTAGTCGTGAGAAGTAATACAAAACAAAACAATCCATTTATCTTTTATTTGTATTCAATTCATCTATCAAACTAAACTTTTTAATTATAAGCTTGTTTTCTTGCAATATATAAAGTTGAGATTTTAAAGGATATGGGGCAAGTGTTGTTTGCTTGCTGTGAATTCAATCCTATTCCTTGAAAGTATTTTATTTTCTCTTATCCATAATCATTTTTTGTATAAAATTAATTACTTACAACATGTATAGTAAGTTAAAGGACTTCACTTCACGTACATGAACCTGTTTTACGGGTTCATGCCAGGGAAGACACATGTGTGGACCCACACAAATATTTTTTAAATACATGTGCCCCCCGCCCCACAGAATGAGGGGCCTGTAAAACACCTGTAAAAAAATATCTTGTACACAGGGCATTTTCCTAAATTAAATTGTACTAAAAAATTAAGACAAAAATAAAATTAAATCTTCTTTGCTTTATACTTTCAAGTATTGTCCCTAAATTTCCCAACAACACATAATTACACCATCTACAAGGTACTATGACGATGTCAAATATTATATGTTTTAGAGTAATTTATACATATTTAATATTTATTTTGTAAAGAAAAAAAATATTGTCTTGTGTTTATGAATCAATTAAACTCCATCTTTTAAAAGAGAATGAGCTCTCTAGAAACTTCAATTATATGACTTTCACAAAAATGAAAGTCTCTTATTTTGATTCTCGTCTCACTTATTCTCAATACAAAATTTATATAAAATCAGCAATTTTCTATTCTGGAAGTAGGGTTAATAAATTTGGTGGTGAAAAATTGAACTAAAGCCGTACATTTTTTATGAAAATAATAAATTAGGTCAACACGGCGAACTGATGTCAATAGTTTGAGTGAAAGCAACTAAGAAGCATTCAAAGACTAAAATATACTAGTAATAAGAAATTTGAAGTTATCTAATATTTTTCCATCCATCGTCATGTTTAACATACTAGATTGAAGATTACTTGACTAATATTCTGTCTAATACTGTCCATTTTACTATTAATCTATTTACATGGTAGCAAAATATCTCATACCTTTATTGAAGATTGTTAAAGTAAGATATTTTAAAGAATGAAAGAAAGAAAAGTTGAAAACTAGGAAATAATGGGAAGAATGAGAGGGACCTCACGCTAAGAAACAACTTGTTAAAATTTGGCGATTCAAATGTTATCTAAAACCCAATTAATACAAACAAAACAAGTAATTGTCAACCCAAAAAAAAACAAAGTTTATTACTATTAAATAATAAATAGATATTTATAGCATAGTTAATATAAGGACATACAAATTATCACAACAACCTCATAAAAAGAAAAAGAAAAAAAAAAAAAAAAAAAAATATATATATATATATATATATATATATATATATATTACTATTTATGGTAATTAGCAAAAACGTCATTACCTTTCATTTTTTTGGCATTTTCATCTCTATTTTCATATTTCATTGGGAAAATACTATTTTATCAATAAAAGAAATGTTAAATGACAAATATATCCTCATATTTAAATAAATAAAAAAGAAAAGAAAATTTTAAAAATAAATTACAATTATACTCTCAAACTTTTTAAAAAATTGTAAATGAGTCCAAATAAATTATTAAAATGGTAATTAGCACAAAACGTCTCCACCTTTCCATATTAATATGCAAAACATCCATACTTTTTATATTTTCACATTTTCACCCTTATTTTTATTTCCCTTATTTTCACATTTTCACCCAAAAATTTTTTTATCAATAAAAGAAATGTGAACATAATAAAGAACAAAATTTTATTTTTTTTGAAAATTTTGGGAACATAGTTGCAATTTATTTTTTATTTTTCTTTTATTTAAATATGAGGGTATATTCATCATTTTACAGCTTTTAATTGAGAAATTAGATGAAAATGATAATTTTCGCAATGAAATGTGAAAATAAGGGTGAAAATGTCAAAAAATGAAAGGTATATAGACATTTTGTGATAACTCTTTTAATAATTTATTTGGACTCATCTGCAGTTTTTAAAAAGTTTGTAAGTATAATTACAATTTGTTCTTTAATTTTTCTTTTCTTTTATTTTCTTTTTGTTCTGTTTAAGTAGGAGGGTATATTTTTTATTTTTCATTTTTTTATTAAGAAAATGACATTTTCAGCAATGAAATGTGAAAATAGGGATGAAAATGCTAAAAATAAAAGGTATAGAAGTTTTTGCACGATAACATTGAAAGATAAGAACGTTTTTTTTTTTGTTAATTACTTGCACTATTTATATATATTAAATACTACTTTAGATTAGGGTTTTCAATTTAAAGTGATGAAAAAACAGCCATAAAGCTCCACAACTTTTGTCTTATACATACTTCCTAGTTGGGGAAATGAAAAATGTGCATTACATTGTCACATCTATGTTGGTTGGTTGGGTGACTAAACTAATGCAACTTGTACATAAACCCACCAATTATTTACTAACACTTGCTAACCAAATGCAATTTTTTTTTGTCCAACTTGTTCAATGTTTTATGATCAACTAGACAAATAGTTTGTGAACATTATAATTGTAGAAGATAGATTCTACAATTGAGAAAATTGGATCAATCAGACCACCAACAATCCTGCTGAACACAATAAAAATAGAACAAAGAAGAAGGACTACAAAAGATCTTAAGAGGACACTGGTGTGGTGTCGGCCAAAGACCTTCCGACGGTCAAGTCTGTAAAGTTTGTTGAAAATTATCCGAATGTTAGATGAAAAGCTAGAAGAAATATCTTAGGGTAGAGTAAATTGAGATACTTAAACGTTTGACTAACCACGAAATTTATAGGAGTGGGAAAATCATACAGGCAGGATTGAAGAGGACTCTTTGAGATTTTGTGGTCGGTTGGAACTAAATATAATCAGATCTATTCGGTTGAGATATCCTAGATGTTTACAGATAACTCATACTCAATATGGTTAAGTCATAACGTGATTTATCTTGAAGATAAATTATTGGAGGTTTCAAATTGGCACGTGGGTCTTGGACCATGCATTCGGATCGATTGTCATAATGAGTTGGGCCAAAGATGGAGCGATTGGATCGTCTGTGGGCCTTATTTTATGACTTGTGCCTCTTGAGCTGGTGGATTAATTTTTACCATTACAATAATTAAGCCCCTATTTGGTAGAAATTAAAATATAAATTTTAATTTAAGTTAAAATTAATAATTAATTTCAACCACATATTTTATGAGACTTACAATTATTAAATCACATATTTCATCAATATTTATCAAAATTTACTAAAAATTGATTTTAATCTACACCAAATATAAGCTAATAATATTTACAAGACTGTATAAAATTAAAGAGGATGGTCAATTACATGATAAAATTTATAACTTGACGGGTTAAGTGTATCTAATCTATCGTGTGATAAAGATCTCGGATAAAATATCCAAGGAAGCAGCCAAAATCTCTTTTTCGAGTGTGCTATTCTTTCTTGTAGGCCTTAGGTAACCTCTATTGAAGATAATGATTGATAATACTTGTGAAATTAACCTCATGAATTTCAAGCAATATTAAAGACCTGGAATGACTAAAAGCAAATTCCAGTGGCGTTGTTTACTCATTATTTATCAAACGAGTGCCTAGGGAAACGAAATCTTTAAGTTAAGTATGTCGATTCTGAAATGCATGCCTAGGTTTCTAAAATAAGTAGAAAAATAACATTGGGAAACTCTTTATGTGATTAGTTGGAAAGTTAATAGGCAAACAAAGGGTAATTAGCACAAAATATCATTACTTTTTATTTTTTAACATTTTCATCCCATACTTTTACTTTTCATTTCTGAAAAAGGTCATTTTCATCCAATTTCTCAATAAATAAAAAATGTAAATCAACAAACATACCCTCATATTTAAATAAAAAAAAATTAAAGAACATAATTTAATTATACTCCCAAATTTTTAAAAAATTACAAATGAGTCCAGATAAATTATTAAAGGAGTAATTGACACAAAATGTCCATATTTTTTATTTTTGGCATTTTCACCCTTATTTTCACAATACATTGCGAAAATCATCATTTTTATCCATTTTCTCAATTAAAAGTTGTAAAATGACGAATATATTCTCCTATTTAAATAAAAATAAAAATATAATATAAATTGTAACTATACTCCCAAATTTTTTTAAAAAAAGTACAAATAAATAATTAAAAAAAATGAATTTTTTAAATTTTTAAATATTTATTTGATTTTTGAAAATTTTGGGAGTATAATTACAATTCAGTCCAGTCTAATCAAGTTCAATAGTATAGGCTGCTAGTAAATTAAGAAAAATTACCTAGAAACCTGTTTTTAAAGATTAATTTTCAAAAAAAAAAAAACAAGGAGTTTAAATTTCATTTCAAAAATCAAATGATAGTTAGGTTTTAATAATTATATTTAATAAAATCTTAATTCACCTCACCCCAACCCCGTCCCCACCCCACCCTCAATTTCATTTATCCCAAAATCATTTCATTTATCCCAAAATCAAATTGATTTTCACCCCACCCCTCTTCATTCTCTCTAAGTTCTCTCTTTACCTACTAAACCATTCGTCTCTTACCCTACCATCTTCGACAGCATGGGAAGCTTCGTCGCACCGATGACACCATTGCTGTTGAAAATGGCGACTCGATGTTATGGTGGTGATAATTCTAGTGACTAGATACAATGCTGTTCGTGGTGGTGGTGGGGATGTGATGATTTTCTAATATGTGGTTCATTGGCTCTGGTGGTAGCGGTTGCGGTTCTGCTGCGGTGTTTGCTGTTGGTTGTGGTTGCGGTAGTTAGGTGGTGGCTATGTTGTGGTGGCGGCTCTGGTGGCGACGGCGGCAATGGTGGCTCTGCTGCGGTGTTTGCTGTTTGTTGTGGTCACGGTAGTGTTAATTGTGGGTGCGGTGCCTTGTGATGTGGTTGCAGTGGTTATGTGGTGTGGTGTGGTATGGTGGTGCAGTGGTGGCGACGACAACGACTCTATTGCGGTGTTTGCTATTGATCATGATCGCAATAGTGTTGGTTGTGAGTACGGTGCTGTGTGATGCGGGTGTTGTGGTGGTGCGTTGGTGTGGTAGTGTTGAGGCGTGGTGGTATTTGTTGTTGGTGGTAGTGGTGGTGCGACATTAGTGATGGTGGTGAACGAGTGGCGGTGTGGACGATTGGTGGCAATGAGAAGTGAAAAGTGTTTTGAAAATGTAGTATATGGATTAAAAGGTGGTGGTGCGGTGTTGGTGGTGGAATGGTTGTACTGGTGGTGGTGGTAACCATTTGTACGTTAATTGTAACTTTCCGTGACCAAGTATGTGTTAATTGTGGCTGGTTGTAACCAAGTTTATTTTCATTATGACCACCTGTAACCAAATTCATCTTAATTGTGACTGGTTTGTGACCAAATCATTGTACGTGATCAAATTAACTGTGAATTGGTCATATAAGTCACAAATTAGATTGATTTAGTCACAAACAGTCACGTTGGATACAAATTTAGTTACGATTAGTCTCAGATAACATAGTTGTCGGAACTGCTATCAGAGCGGTTGTCTTAGCACCTGCCATAGACGATAGTCATCTCCAGTGGAGAGGTGAGGGGAGGTGGTGTAGTGAGGTGATAGGACGGGATGAGTGAGGTGGTATGAGGTGGAAATAATTATCGTATATTATATTATAATTTAATATTTAATAAATTTATTTATGGCCTGGTTTTTGAAATTAAATATATTAGTCATGTGGTCTTCCAGTAAATTATTTTGTTAGTGGGCTTTTTATGCCTCACGGTGGTTTCATCACCAGTCCAGTGAACTAACTACACACAAATAGTCCTACAGATGAGGAAATTACATAAAAGCAGGGGTTTGAAGATCAGAATTCAAAAATAAGGGGTCAAGTTTCATTGTGCAAAAATTAGGTAGGAATAAAATGATATAATATCACCCCCAATTCAAATTCTAACCCTAATAATTTCATTTCTCACCCTCGCTCAGCTCTCTCACCGTGTCTCTCCACCGCCCACCGCCTCCACCGCCACCGCCACCGCCACCGCCATCGCCACCGCCACCGTCCGTCTCTCCACCACAGCCTCTCCCTCTCTCTCTCTCTCTCTCTCCCTATGATGTGAATGGCAGCAGCGTCGCGATGCTGCTGGCGGTCCACTTGATTTTTAGTGATTTTGGGTTTTTCTTCTTTCTCTGATCTTTTTAGCGGGGTTGGTCTTTGTTGCTAGTGATTTGCACATTGTGATGGTTTTTTGCAATAGAGATGGTTGTCGAGGTGTTGGAGGCTGTGTGGTTGTAGCGGTGGTGGTGCAACGATTTTTTGGTTGAGATTTTGCGGTGATTTTCTCGGTGGTGGTGTGGTGGATCTGTGTGTTTGGCTGTGGCGGGAGGATTTGTTGGTTGTTGTTGGTGGCGGATGTGTGTGTGGCTGTTGTTGGTGGTGACTGTGGCATTGGCAGGGACGGTGGTGTAGGTTTGGATCTGGGTGATGGTGGTGGTGGTCGTGATAGTAGTGATGGTGACAGTGGTGTTGTGTTATTGTTATTGTTGGTGGTAGTGTGACGGCAGGGGCAGAGGTGGTCGATGGTGGTGGTGAGATGGTAACGATGGTCTGTCGAGGTGGTGTGGTGGTGGTGGTCGATGGTGTGGCGGTGTGGTGATGGTGGTGTTTTCTGGTGTTTATCGAACTCTGCAGTGGTATTTTCTGGTGCGATGGGGTGATGGTGGTGGGATGGTGTGGGGTGGTGTGGAGTCTGTGACCATAGACTAAAAAATAATCTGTGACTAACAAATTAAAAAATATGTAACCAATAGATAAACTGTGACCAATAATTTTTTAAATTTGTGATCAATGAAGTTAAATGTGACCTTTAAAATTTTTGATTTGTGATCAAGTATTGAATTAAGATTGGGATTGGGGTCGGGGTGCTGAATTTGACTAACTATTAAACTGTGACCATAAAATTTGATAATATGTGACTAAAAAAATAATCCGTGACCAACAAATTTGAAAATATGTGATCAATCGATAAACTGTGACTTATAAAATTGTTGATTTGTGACCTCGACATAATCCGTGACCTATAAAAATTTTGATTTGTGATTTCGAAATAATTTGTGACCTATAATTTTTTTAATTTGTGATTTCAAAATAATCTGTGACCTATAATTATGTAACTGTGACCATTAATTGTATAATTTTAACTTTATTATAATTAATTAATAAAATATTTTTAATTAAAAAATAAAAACCTGATTTTTGCATTTAGACAACTTGAAACATGGTAATTGAAGTGTGTGTAGTTAATGCCTTAATTTTGAATTCTCCCCCCTACAGTATCACACTACTCTACTCCGGTATAGATTTTTCACTTTTAGCACAATTTGTAGCACTCGTTGGAAAAGAGTCGTAACTATAGCCTTATTTTATGTGAAATGATTACTTCGGCTTTGGCAGCACAACAACTCGTTATTATTTTTTACGATTTCCTTCAATAATAAAGGATAAGATAAATTAAGTAGTAAATAATTAAATATTCATTAGGAGCCACGGTTATTGCCATTAGTGGTAAGTATTAGGATCCGTTTAATTGCAAATGTGAAATTTGAGTGAAAAAAAAAAACAAATTATAGGGAATTGAATTGTTTAGAATGTATTTTATCGGGTTTTATAATTAATTGTGTTTGATTGGTATAATTTTTCACTTAATCCGTTTGATTTTGTTTTTTATGCAAATTGTTACTTTTTGGGATGCATTTTTTTACAATTTGTATTAAAAATTGTTTGGATTGCCAAAGAGTAAAAAATAAATAAAATAAAATAAAATATTGAAATTTTTTTGTTTTTGTTTGGCTTCGTTTTTCATGCAAATGGTCAATTAAATTAATAATTTTTTACTATTGAATTTAGAATATATTTTCATTGCTAAAAATTAATTAAAAAAATGGAAAATCACTTTCTCACCAAAATCATGAGAAAATAAAGATGGAAAAATCATGCTTCACTAGACTGTACCTAAAATTTCGATGAAAATGAATTTTATAGAATTGTTTGACAATCAAACATCACAAATTGAATGTAATTGAACAATTTTGCACACCCTTACAACGAGTTTTGCACACCCAGACGCAATCAATTACCATTAATCAATCATTTGGACAGGCCTACAATAATTTCTTGTTTGGACAACTTTTGAATTTTGAATTATCATGATTTTCATTGATATTCATTAGACGAAAATTTTCACAAACTGGATTATTTTTAGAGCCTATCTCTGTAAAGCAAAAGAGGAATTCATCTTGTGCTTTTTGCTTTCCATTCATTTACTCGGATTTCTTTCATTTCATCGATTTTGTTCAGATACTTCTTTTCTTCCCCCAAAAAAAAAAGGAAGAAGAAGGATCTTCTTCGACGGTTCTCCCTAACTACTATCTAGTCCCCTTTATTTTGGAAGGTATTTCTATTTCTACATTAATTTATATTAATTTTGGAAAAAATAAAATACACAGTTGATCCAACATATGGAAATCATCATATAGTTCTTGATTTATCAGAATATAAACTGTGAAGGTATGTGGGCATCAATTCATATGGATTCCGTCTCTACAGACTAACTAAACACCCAAGGGTGGATTCATGCAAAAATTTAGCACGGACTAATACGAGAAAAAAATAATTTAGCACAGGCTAATATGAAAAAAAAAATAACACATAAAATAAATAAATAAAATTTTAAAATTTTTTTTATTAGTATTTGAACTGGAGGGCCGGACCGAGTCGGGCTGGATCTGCCCCTGTAAACACCTAAACCTTTTAATTGGGGACTGTGGTACCAAAATTAAAAGAATGTAAAGAGACACCCAACGAAGCAATTTTGTCTTATATAAATACATAAACAACACATCAAATAATGTATGACTCACTAGAGTGTTTCACGACCCTCTAGGGCAACCCTCTTACACCACTCAACCCGTCTACTGATTTCCAAATCTACGATAAAGTTGTGTAATTTAAAAAATTTAAGACTTTAACATCATGATCCAAGTTATAACTAAAAGTTTCACCGGGCTGGGTATGGTTATCCAAACGTGAACCACACAGAACTTCACAACCACCAAATGGAAATTAATCTGATTATTTAATTTTCACTTATTAATTTTTATTAATGTACTTTAGAGTTCAGTACGTATGCAGTCAACTAGTGAGCAGAATTAATTAACTTTTAAATCTTTTAAACAAGAGCCTGCAATACAAATTAGGGAAAAAGCCTTCTTCACCACTTTGGTTGACATTTTGGATGATCCGACCCACCACTCCCCTCACATGGGGGTCGGGTCCCACCCCATTAAATTTAATATTTTTGCCCTCCATGTGAGAGGGACGAATAGGTCCGAGTGAACAAACATGTCAACCAAAATGATGCTTTAGCATGATCCTACAAATTAATCAATCCTCTTTTCTTGCACTGCATCCAATGTTTATTTAATGGCTTTAGGTATGAAATTTTGTGAGTATTTAAATAGCTTTTGGTAATAATCAACTTTCATACATCTGGACAGTTTCTTGACACGAAAGGTTGAGTGTTATTACTATTTTAAGTAATCTTAGATGAAATCAAACAAAAGAGAAGGTAAAGTCGGCACGTTTGATGTTACGGTCAATTTTTTTTTTTTTTTTTTTTTTTTATCGAATATGTCGTTAATGCTCTAATTTGATCTCTTAGAAACAATTTTGATAAAAAAAAAAATGAATACACTAAGATCAATAGCATCTTATGAAACTTTTTGGAGTTCACGTTAACTCGATCAAGTTTAATAAAGGGTTGACATGGCCGGGTAAATAGTGAAGTCAACCTATTTTAAAAATCTCATTCTACAATCTTCAACCCTTAGAAAAAGCATTTCTACAATTGGCCTTAAGAATATGCAACAGACAGTTGACAGCTTAGAGTTGTAGTACATACTAGCCAAGTAGAAATTAACTAGAGAAAATGCCCTCTAGCCATTTCAATTAAGAGATCCATATCCACCCCCCTTCAAGCACTCCCAATTTGTCTACTCTTTCATCTTTTTAAACACCCCAACCCTCATAATTTCTTCTCTATTTGCTCAAGCCATACCACCACACCCCAATCTATCGAATTGAAAAATATTGTTTCGTCTGTTGGCATTGCATCACATTTTTCCTCGAGAACGAGCAGTGCCAATTCTAGACCTGTACATCAAGAAAATGAATACTACATCGGAATCAATTGAAGGCCCTGAGAATGCAACAGCCCAAACAGTAGGTGGCTTTGGGCACGGCCTTGGGGTCTCCCTCGGGATCCTCGTAATATTTGTGATCACCACCTATGCCTCCTACATGTGCACCCGTAGACAAGGCGACACCACCCTCAACAACCACCATTTTTCCACCGATGGTAGCTCCACCACTACCACGGAAGACAACTCATGGCATCGATCCGGCCTCGATGAAACCACCATCTCTACCTACCCACAATTCATATACTCAAAACTCAAATCCCAAAAATGTGAATTCACAGCTTCTGCTTGCTCCATTTGCTTGGCTGATTATAAAGAAACAGATTTGTTAAGGATGATGCCTGATTGTGGCCACTTCTTTCACCTCAAATGCATCGATCATTGGCTAAAGGTAAATCCTACTTGTCCTATTTGTAGAAGCTCGCCATTACCAACTCCTCTTGTAATTTCATAACCTACTCAATCATAAGGTTGATAGTTAAAATGACATCATTAGCTTTTCATTAGATTCATAGAGTATTTTAATCAAAGTGTAAATGTGTTATTGAATTATATTAATTTTGTCGATGTTTTTCACTTGTTTGAAAAATGTAATTGAAATGCATTATTTGTTTTTAGTATGTATGAGTAAACCTATTTAGTTCTAACCTGTCGATAAGCACCAATCTAAACATTATTAAATGATTAAAACATTTTAAATGAAGAGATAAAAGTTATATTATTTAAGATGTTCAATCAATTATATTGAAAATAAGGTTTAATTTATTGCTGCAGTTAAAAGTAAATTCACGGTGAACTTCATATTTATTAATAATAAGATTTAATGAGTTTAACATATTTGAGGAATACTACAGTTGTTAAATGGACTCAAATCATTTTCAAGAAGGGCATGACATGAATAAAATTCAGCTTTTGCAAAATAAGCTGGACAAAAGTGGCAACTTCAAGTCAATGTCGTTTAATTCAAGCTAAAAATTGGTGACAAACTTTTCGTGTTAAAATTGTTGAGTGGCTTAATTTAGAGGTGATTAATTGTATTGATATCTTAAGAAATGTTATAAGTCATTCTCATTTTCATACTTAAGTGAAAACGTGACAAATTAATATGATGATTTTTACTCTTAGGTTATGTTTGATAGTCTAGAAAATAGGTGGAAAAAGAAAACTAATTTCAATTTCATGCAAAAAGTAGTGTTTGATTGACTATTATTTCCATGGAAATCTAATTTCACCTTTGCCCCACACACTTGCCAATTCAAGGATTTAGTGGAATTTGCTGGAAATTTGTTTTCCACCTTTCTGAGATTTTTTTTTTGGTGCAATTGGAACACATTCTAAACTCAATGGTAAAAAAAAATTATCAATTTAATTGACAATTTGCATGAAAAACGAAGCCAAACGAAGACAAAAAATTTCAAAAATTATTTTTAAATTATTATTATTATTATTATTATTTTTACTTTTTGACAATTCAAACAAATTTTAATATAGATAGTAAAAAAATTTAATTCCAAAAAAATAACAATTTGCATGAAAAATACAGCCAAACGGATTATGTGAAAAATTATATCAATCAAACACCATTAATTACAATTCCCTTTAAAACAAATTTAGACAATTCAATTCCCTGCAATTCATTTTCTTTTCACCCAAATTTCACCCTTACATTTTCAGTAGTAGTTTGATGATGAGCAATGATTTTCACTCTTACATTATCACAAAATCAATAAACTTAACATAATCTTGTAACTAAAACTTCAAAACTAATACACTATGAATTGCCTAAAATTACCACCCCCCCCCCCCCCCCCCCCCCCCCAAAAAAGGGTTAAAATGTTATTTGAAATTTGGTGCAAGATTTGAAGAATTCTCATCAACAGCGTCACTAACCTTTAAGCCTAATAATGCACAGTAATTTGAGACATCGCATGTGAAGTAAAACAATCATGCTACAAGTACATGAAGTTTGACATAAAGTTTTACATTGTACCACATGACGACATGACATTTGACCGTTTAAAAAAAAAAACATAGTTTCTCGCCAACTCCATTTTTTAATACAATTGAAAACAATGGAGTGCCAAACTCCATGTCAAGGAAACAATGTATACAAAGCATAATTCGAAGTAAAATACCCCTTTGTCCATAAGAGGAACATTTGCTGGACTCTCCATGAATGCCTTGATGGTTGATTTGCAGTGCAACTCTCCAATTCTCCTCTTGAAACTTCAATCACACATTGTAAAATTGTGAGTCAAAGTCAAAATCTGCATTGTCCATGAAACAAGATTTAGTTTTCTCGAGGAAAACGTTGCTTTCTTTGTAAAAACCATAATAAATAACTTTACTCATGTGTTTTCCATAACCGACAAATCTGATGTTGTGAATCATAATTTACATTTTATTGACTAGAAGAGGCAGAGGGGTTTGATCAAAACTAACTTAAACGGTCGTAATTCCCTCGATCCATGTCCCTATTCCAATTTTTAAAAAAAATAGCACAAAACCCTACAAGACATTGCAAACGAAACGAACTGCCCAACAACGTGAGAACTAGAAGTAAAGGGATTATCATCCCATTTTGCATTGCCATTTTGAGTGTGTGTGACAGAGAAAGGGCATGTAATAGTATTTTCAAGTTTTGGAAAGGAAAATGAAAATGTTTTCAATGCAGTTCAAGGGGCGTAACCGTTTATCGTCCGCAAATGTGGCATTACTTACAATCTAATTTAGGGTGTAAATTGTGTTGGGTGCGTTTTTGTTGGGATTGACTCAAATTAGAACAAGAAATGATAGAATGAAGGTGTGGCATGCGTTGAGCACCGTTGACAATTTATTGAACCACGTTTAAATATTGTTTTTTCTTTCTTCGTTTGTTTTTTGGTTTTCATTCACAGGAAGGGTTGACAGGCCCCCTCACTGTAGCGTAGGCCCCACCTGTGAGTGGTCTGAGTTAGGTGAGATTTTTGGTTTTCCGGCTCTAGGTGGGATTTAATTTTCCTCAATAATTTTTTTTTTTTTTTTTTTTTTTTATATAGCTGCACCATATTTTAATTTCAATAAATATCTACAACCTTTATCATTTTTGCAGCCCAAAGAAATTAGAGGGGTGTAGAGAGAAATTTTTACTTATAAGTAAATAATTTATATATAAGTGAATTTTTAATTTAAAAGTGAAAATTTACTTATTAATACACTTTTAACTTACAAGTAAAAATTTAACCTATAAGTGAATTTTTTTTCTTATAAGTAATTTTATAACTTATTTTTAAATTCTATAGTTATATGTAAATTGAGTACTTGTACGCGAATTTTTTTCATATAGTTATATAAGTGATTTTTTAAAGTACAAATGATTTTTACACTTATTATTTTATAGGTGAGTTTTTAGTTATCAGTATTATTTCTAACGTAGAAGCAATTTTTTAAACAAAAGTACTTTTTGTCTTATATGTAATTTTTTTATTTGTAAGTATATTTTTTTAGTTATACGATAATCTTTTACTTATAATTAATTCTCTTAATTATAAATAGTATATTTTACTTATTGACAATTTGTTTTGCATGTAAATGAATTTGTCTTATAAACTATTTTTTACTAATGAGTAGGGGTGAACACGGTTCGGTTTGGGCGGTTTATACTATATTTTCAACTCAAACCATTTTAAGCGGTTTGGAATTTTTCCAAACCAAACCAAACCATTTCATTTTTCAAACCAAACCAAACCAAACCATTATTTGCGGTTTGGTTCGATTTTAATCCGCGGTTTACCTATCGACATTATAGTAATATATTTAAAACAAGTTAACATATAAATTTAAACGAACACTAATAATGTTAAATATTAAATTACATTCATACTTGTCTGAAATTCGATATATAACAAAAAAACAAAAAAGATAGTATTAAGCTAGCATCACTCAAACTTTTACAAACAACAATATCAGAATAAGTATAAAAGTACAAACCTCTTAGGTACCGGGCGTCACTAATCAATCTTTTACATGCCTCATAATTTCCTTGAACATATCAATCTTTGCATTTTGAAGGATGACAGTAGTACCGGACATCACTAGATCAACTAAGAAAGAAATATAAACAAAAACCAAACGGTTATCCATATTAAATAAATACTCTAAGTGAAGGAAATGAGTACAATAAACCATAATCCATTAAACAGATGGAAATTACGAGATGCATTGTTTAAGGTTCACACGATGATTGATTGAAACAAAGACAACTAAGACGTGATAAAACACACAACACAAGATAAATTAACAATCACTTTTGAAACATGTATAGTAAAAGCAGCATCAAACATTTACTCGGACAATGTTTGACCCATTAAACAAAGAAAGTTCAACATCCCTTAACATGATGACTATTGGACAAAATGTGGTTGTTCACTTGAATTTCTTAGTGGTTTAAAGCAGGAAAATTCAAATTCTAGATGACAATTTTTCATCATATCCCTGTTTGGTTTAGAGAAAAATCAGGTTTTAGTAGATTTTGATATAAGTTTATGAAACATGTGGTTGAAAAGTTATGAGTCCAATGAAATATGTGGTTAAAATTATTTGTCGACTTCTTAGATTTTAATTCGCATTTATACCTAATCCAAACGGAGGCATAGTAATCTCCTTCCTAGAGGAACTTTTCATGTCAAATATATTCTTAGATGAAACTGTTTTCAAACTTATCTTCAGGCCGCCCGGCTCAAGTCAAAGACGAAAAGAACTAAAAATCTCCAACGCCCAAAAAAAGATAAATCAGCGATCATATACATACTACAGACCAAATAATTGACAAGAGAAAAGTGTGCGTCAAAAAATTATTTGTCTATCTCTTTAAAGCTAAACATATTAATACGAGATCCCTTATTTCTACTCCCCAATAAAAAATATTAATAAAGGAAAAAACCTATTATTCAAAATAACAAGCCAAAAGAATCAAAACCCGTTGTTTACAATTTTGCAGGCATAGAAACTCATTCTAATAACTGAAATATTCGGTCCACTACGTTAATTGTTTTCCACTTCATTATGAATTTGTGCTGCGTTATGCAAGTATGCCTAACTTATATATACAACACACGTATGCATACCTTGGTCATTGCGAGAGGGTGAAGATGATAGTACCACTCTCATCGCCAACAAGGCACTCAGTAATGCGGGTGCTACGCATGTGGGGGGGAAACGACACGGCCTTTCTGCAACACTATATTGGAATTAAAAAGAATCTATATTTTGGTTTTGAGACTTTGAGTTGGGTTTTGAGTTCCTCCCCCTTTTTTTAGGGGGCTTGGGTTTCGACATAAATTCGAAATTTGAATTTTTAAGTCTAGTTTGGAGGTATTATTTTTAATTGGTTTAAATTCTAAAAATTATACTTTAATAAAATTATATATGAAAATTTATAATTTCATTAAAAAAATTAATTAAAAAGTGCGGTTCGGTTTGGTTTTTTGCGGTTTTTGAAAATCAAAACCTAAACCAAACCATTTTGAAACGGTTTGGTTCGGTTTGAGGAAAAAAAAATCGCGGCTCCACGTGGAACCGAACCAACGGTTACGGTTCGATTTGCGGTTTCGCGATTTTTTTGTACAGCCCTACTAATGAGTAAGCCCCTGGTTGATAGCCTTATGAAGAGAAATTGGAGAATGATGTTTTGAATAGTGATTTTATTTAGGGAATATGTGGTTAAAAAATAGGAAATATTTTTTAGTTTACATGTAGAATATTTAATCGTGTAAATGTGTGACTGAAAATAATTATAAGAAATAAAGAATTTTATTAATCTAAAAAGAGTCAAACACGAGTTAAATGTGTTAGTTATAAAGTTATTTTTTAACTTATAATATTCTTTCTACTTATACAAGCATTTTTAAAACTTATAAGCAATTTTTTTCTCATATACAAATTTTGTGTTTATAAATGATTTATTTATTAATTATTAATTTTTACTCATATATGAGCTTTTTGTTTAAAATGATTTTTTTTACTTAATAATTATTATTTGTTTATAAGTAATTTTTTACTTGTACAAATCATTTCATTTTCAAGTCGACATACAGAGTCAAAAAGGGATTCTGACCGAACACTACTCATGGTAATCATTTGAGCCGACCAAATTTCTCCAATGGGGGTTCTTCTCTGGGATTCAATTTTCAAATTTATTTGAATGAAACTTTTCTAGACCCTAGTCATCTAATAAAATAAGGATGAGAGATTGAGAGGCTCAACTCGAAGGAATTGATGGAGAAATTTTGAAATTCTTAGTTCTTATTTTCTTATTAGTAAAATATATGTAATTTAGTTTGATTAATTTTTCTTAATTTATAAAGGGAAAATTTCGAGTATAACTTTGACATATTTCAATAATAAGAAAATAAGTTTCAACTTTCAAAAATCAGATTTTTATTAATTTTTATTTATAATTTAATTAATTAAATATATTAAGATCACATATCTATATAATTTGGTCACAGATTCACAATTTAGTTAGTCACATATTATTTTCAGTCACAAATCAGAAATTTTAAATGTCAAAAATTATTTTACGTCACAATTCAAAAATTTTATAGGTCACAATTTGTTCATCGATCATAGATTCACAATTTAATTAGTCACATATTATTTTTCAGTTACAAATCAAAATTTTTAAATGTCACAAAAATTTTTACGGTCAATATTCAAAAAATGTAAAGATCACAATTTTTTCCTTGATCATAGGTGAAAAATTTATAAGTCACAATTTCTTTATCGGTCATAGATCACGAACATTATAAGTCACAACTTATAATCGGTCAAAAATTAACAAATTTTTAGGTCACGCGTTATTTTTTAGTCACAGTTCATATTTTTCATTAGTCACATATTATTTAATGGTTACAGATTAGGTCATATATTATTTTTTAGTCACAGTTCATATTTTTCATTAGTCACGTATTGTTTACTGGTGACAGATTAACCAATTTAATGGTCACAGCTAACTCAAAAATTTGAGACGACCAGCATCGCTAGCGACCACCACCTCAGTACCGCCTAAACTACCACCACAACCACTGAATATTGACAGCACCACCGCATACCGCCACCATCACTGTCGCCTCACGCCAACCACGGCCTCCAGCAGCACCTTCGTCAGAATTACCGCCACCACCTCCTAGCAACAACATCACCACAACCGTCACCCCCATCCCAACCTCGCCCAACCCACCACCACCAACCCACACCATCAACACTGCACCAACAACACTACAACCACCATCGTCGCCCCCACCACAACCCCGCCCAACCAACACCACCAACACCAATCCATAACCGCCACTACCACCATTGACTGCCACCACACAAAACCCCCCAGATCCACCGCAATATGAAACAAAATCGGGAGATTGTGATTCATGCCACAACCTCCGCCACGACCGCAGCCCCTTCACCAACTGAAAACACCCAAAAAATTGTGATTCACCACCACTAACAACAGATTGACTAACCTGTTAAACCATCACCGCCACAAATTGTGATTTTTGAACTACATGCCACCACCACCTCCCCCGCCTCCACCTTCATCTCCTCCGCCACCTTCACCGCCTCCGCCTCCGCCTCCGCCTCCACCTCCGCCTCCACAGCCACCACCACAAACCGCTATCACACACACCATCACCACCAACCAAATCTCCGGTGCAATGTCAGCGCAGCAACGCAACACTGCTTCTGCTTCGAGAGCTGGTCGTAGATCTGCCTCTGCAATGCAACGCAACGCAGCAACACAGCTGGGCAGCTGGTTGTAGAGCTACCACAGCAACGCAACGCTGGGCCTGCTTCTTCTGGCCGGTTATTCACTCCGGCTGGTGGTGGCAGAGACCTCTAGAGAGGCTAGGGCCGTGAGGTTTCATAGAGAGGGAGATGGGTGTGAGATTAGAGAGAGAGAGAGAGGGGGGGAGATGGGTGAGAGAGAGAGAGAGAGAGAGAGAGTAAAAAGGCGAGGTTTTAGAGAAAGAGAGGGAAGTGAGGGAAATAATTTAGGGTTTAATTTGTGTAGGATAAATTAATTAATTTTAAAATATATTAATAAATAAAAAAATATCTGATTTTTGTATAATCAAACCTTCCATCTTATTTTTGAAAGTGGATCTTGAAAAGTAGGATTTTGTGTAATTTCTACCATTATAAATTGTTCATGAACAAGTAATACGAGTATACGACCTATACTTAATCTTAGCATCTTCGTTATAAAGTATATTGAATTTTTGAGTATAGGACATAAGGTTAATCAAATCAACCAATTTTGGATACAGAATTGGAGGAATGAATTAGCGGTCGATTTATTTGAGTTTAGTTGTGATCCATAATTATTTATTTTATTTATTGAATTGTAAATATTGTATATGTTATACATAAAAGTTGTTTATATGATTATGAAAATTTGTTTATTTTGATTATTGTTACTTGTTTGAAAACTGCTCGCACATTCGTTGTTAAATTGAGAAAATACATTAACATAATGAAAATCGACAACATGCAATAAATACATAGTACATGTGAATTAAAAGGAACTTACATATCCGTCGTGTTATTATGTAGTGAGATTTGATTTGTGCAAAATTAACGCGTATGTCCTGTTGTGCCGCACCTACTGCACTTATGCGGCAGGGGAAACTCTCCGGTGGATGGTATTTGAGAAGTATCATTTGTTATCAATATTGCATTCAAACCAATATCGTACTGAGAGAGATCGACGTTAAGCATGTTTTGTATTTCTTAATACATTTCCGTAAACGATGTATCATTTGTTATCAATATTGCCTTCACCCAATTTCCTTCACTCGTCCATTTTCATTCCCATTGGTCACTCTCATTCTTTTGAAATTCACCGAAGTAACAAATTGGGACACATGCAAATGGTGTCGCCATATCTGCAATGTGAATATATATGTTAGCGGATCCGTCCAGCGGATCTAGACAGATGGATCCATCTGGGCGAATCCGCCCGTATGGATCCATCTGTCTGGATCCAGACTTTTTTTTGCCATTTTTTTAAAGTCTAGATCTAGTTTGTTTCAAAAAATTATCCAGTCGTCCTCATGAATTTTTTTTAACGATCTAACATGCTTAAAAAAATTATAGATACAAATTGTAAAAATTTATTTGCCATAAAATAACGATTCTATTTTTTAATTTACCTGAAACGAAATAAAAAATGGTTAAATATACTTACCAATTCTGAGTGATGGCTATAAAAAATATTTTCTTCTTCAACTTTTGATAATTTTCTATTTTTTCACGTTCGAAGTAGATGCAAAATGGAAAGATTTTTATCTATGTTGGGAGTAAACTGATATAGAAAGTGTCTTGATATTGAAATTTTAAGTAAAAAATGTTTGGATTTATTTGTAACTTAAAATGAGTATTTTTTATCTTTTTAAATATTAATCTATTTTTGTAATTATATAATATATATAATGACAGTAATATCATTTTAACATCAAATGGTGATTGTGATAAATGGTAAAATTTTTTTTACCAATGTGATGAATGGTATCTTTGCCTTTTTTTTAAAGGTACCCCCCTCTCTCCCCCCCCCCCCCCCCCCCCCCCCCGCCCAAAACATCCCAACATTGCCCATGCGTGGCAAAGAGTGCGTGTCTTCTCTCTCCTCCCTCTCATGAGTTATACCTTGCTTCCCATCTGGACTGGCACTTTCAAGCCTCTGCCTCGCTTTATTTTCCCTCACCTCAGATTTAGGTCAGTATATGCATAAATTATATGCAGAAAGTACCTACATTTGCATGATGATAAATCTTGATGATTGTTATTGGACGACCGACTCTTAAGATTAACAGAGATACTGCATAACAGAAACGCCTGTAGGGTTTGGTGCAGCAGTGATTGTAAGAACATAAATCAAGCTGAAAATATGGAACAAGTTGTGGCCGATGGCGCAGAAGTAATGGTGGGGGACCCTGAATTACTGCAAAGGAAAATATCGTATATTCGACTCGACGGTCCTTCGAAGCTTCAGGTTCTCTCACTACTATTACTTTTATGGAAATTTTCATTCTTTATAGCACGGCCTAATTGTTCAAATTGATAATTGGGATAATTATTATGTAGTTTGCTTGTTGCGTAAACTCCCCGAAACAATTTGATAAAAATGGGTAGCCATTTCCGGAAAAAAAAATTTTTATCCAGAGTTTAGTTGGAATGTTGCTGTAATGTTTAATCGTATCATTTACTTAGCAATTAGTGTTGCATTTTATGTTGCACTGTTTCAGCAATTTGTCAGATTAAACATTTTTCTTGAAAAATAGTTTTTAAAACTTTTCTCTCTGAAAGAATGAAAGAAATGTTTTATGGAATTTGGAAGCAAGTTGTTACAAAAGAAATGTTTTATGGAATTTGGATTACTCACTCAACTTTCAAACTTGTCCCACTGACTATTCAACTTCAATTCGTCCAACTTCATTGGCTATCGGATGAAAAAAATTAGTGAATTTGCCCACGTGGCTAACGATAAGGTGACATGACACGTCAAATTTAATATATGTTGACACGTAAAGACGAGTTAAATGTTTCATTAACCACTAAACTTTGATACATGTCATGGACTACTCACTTAACTTTCAAACTTGTCCCATTGGTCATTGAACTTCAATTTGTCACTACGCATTACTCACCGGCTCAAATATGTTAAGTGACGTGCCTACGTGGCTGATGGAATGTCTAGCCGACTTGTTAAATGTGCCCAAGAGTTTAGTATTTTCCCCAGTCACCGACTACGTCAGCCCAACAATCCAGCTCAGGGGATTTAGATTTAGGGATTCCATTTTCGATTGTTGGCTTGGTTTCGATTTGGGGGATTTGCGATTTTGGACTTGGTTGAGTGTGTGTATGAAATGAAATGAAATTGGGGGTGGAGAAATGCGTAAATGATGAGTTAAATGTTTAAAGGCATGTTTTATGGGTTGATGTGGTTGGTGACTTGGGAAAATACTAAACACTTGGACACATTTAACAGGCCAGCTAGACATTTCGTCGGCCACGTAGGCACGTCATTAACAAATTTCAGCCGGTGAGTACTATGTAGTGACGGATTGAAGTTCAATGGCCAGTGGGACAAATTTGAAAGTTGAGTGAGTAGTCTGTGACATGTATCAAAGTTCAATGACTAATGGAACATTTAACTCGTCTTTACGTGGTATCTTGTATTAAATCTAACGTATCATGTCACCTTACCGTCAGCCACGTGGGCAAGTTCACTAACGTTTTTCATCCGATGGCCCATAGAGTTAGACGGATTGAAGTTTAATGGCCAGTGGGACAAATTTGAAAGTTGACTGAGTAGTCCGTGACATATATCAAAGTTCAGTGACTAATGAAATATTTAACTTGAAAATACTTTTGCCCCCGCCTCACGCCTTTTTTAACCATGCTTAAACCCAACAGGTTATGTTAATTCAAGATTCTAAGCATGACCATCGCAATTGTTTATCTGTTGATTGCTATGGTTTGTTTAAGAAAAAAATCATATTAGGGTGAGTGGTCAGCTGGGTGGGGGAGGGGAAGAAGATGACCCATTTTCTGTTTTTCTTTAATTTTCGTTTTTCTATTATCTATTTATTTGTAGCTTATTAGAAGTGTTGATAGTGCTACAAATTAATAATCTTACTATCAACTTAATAGATTTTTTGGAAGGTTTTTATCATTAATAACCCCAAAGAATGAAAGAAATAAAGATTGATGGCAAAAGTGTAAGGGATAGTTTAAAGACGGTGTTGCAATTTTTTTTATTGGAGGTTAGTGGAAGAGTGACAGTTCCATCATGTGTGGGTATATTCAATGATATTGTCAATGAGATCATTATAATGCTTTTTTGAAGTTCTAAAACTCGTACGATTTTTATTTTATGTTAAGTCTTGCCCCCACTGAATTTTATTTCTGGCTCTGCATTTGAGTTGTTCATAGTTTCATACAACATGTACTGCATTTACAACAATTGGACTTAGTTTTGAAGTCCCAGGCATCAAATGGATGGTACATCTAAATTTTTAAGTCTTGATAAAACAGAAAAATCAACACAGTAGAGATACAAATTAGTTCTTATTCTGATAATGGGCAAGGATGAGCAGGACTGACTTCGTGTAATTTTATTATGTGAATGGAATATCTAAAATGTTCATCTTCTGACTCCATTTTATGTTTTCTGGGCTGCAGGCAAGCTTTTTGTATATATCATAGTTCTTTTGGGACATATATGTTGGTTGCTTGCATTCTGATAATGGTTGTTTACATGAAGGCCTGTTGTACTACAAAACTTAGGGTGTCTATCTCCTAAAATATAACACAAAATTTGATTTTGGGCAGCAGAACAACAAAGAACATTCTATGCTCAGTTTGTCAAACTATTGGGCAAAAACAAAGAGGAAATAATTGGTACTGATGGAATATGATGAATGTTGGATGGATTATGATCAGGACTACTACAGTACTATTGGGTGTTGTATTTAGCCGAGAGCACTTAAACTGATGAAAGAAGAAGAGAGAAGAATGCTTTACTGCCGCGTGGGTGAGGCAAAATCACTCAATGTAATATCAATTCTTCATGATGAGCATTCCTACTAAAATAAAGTGATGAAACAAGTATTTGTAGACCCAAAATATTTTTCCTTCTAAAACAAGGATTATGGTATAAAGTAGGGGACTGATTATTAATTATTTCTAGGACATATCTAGATGACAGAGGACTCCAAATAAAACTTGAATACAGTAAAATCCTAAAGGGCGTGAAGTAAAGTTATTGAATATCTGTAAGTAACCAAACTAAACTCTTAAACTTAATGAAAAGTAACAAACTGAAGGGAAAACAGATGATCAGAAGTACTTTTTTTGGGCAAAAGTACTTATTGTCTTAGGACTTATAATCTTTAATATTGACTTCCAAATTTTATCATTATTTGTTTAAGGCCATTGTAGAATTCTGTTTCCTGTAATTTGTTTAAATAATATTTTTGCCTATTTTATTGTAAAATTAAAATTCCTTTATTTTTCATTTTGATCATGTATATAAATAATATTGAGTATATGTTTTCCTTCAAAATGATAGGTTATTGCAGATTTTGATGCTACACTAACCAAGTATTGGGTCGATGGTCAGCGAGGGCATAGTATGTTATTGCTTCTACACTTTTTAATAATTCTCGTGTTTCATATAATTCAACTCTATTTCTGTAGTATCAAATGCAGGCATATACTGATGGCTTGTTCAATTATATTTACTCCTTTTTTGGGAATCAAATTACTGACTTATATTAAAATAAAAATATATAGGTAGTCATGGGCTTTTGCAACAGGGGAATCCAGAGTATGATGTCAAGAGGCAAAAATTATACGAATATTATCATCCATTAGAAATTGACCCAACAATTCCGATTGATGAGAAAGCCAAACTCATGGAAGAGTGGTATGTGACTTAAACATTTACTAACGTACACTGGCTATTATACCTATAAGATGACCAAGATTATACTGTCTTAGCTCCAATTAAAGATTAGAAGTTCTTGAACTTGACAGTTTGTCCCTTACTTTTGGGTCTGTTGGCTGTTATAAATGTTTCTATTGAACTTTAGGTTTCTCTAAACAATTGTGGTTCGCTCTCAAGCAGCTGTGTAAGTGTTTGATTCTTTATACGCAGGTGGGAGAAAACTCATGGTCTTCTTATTGAGGGAGGACTCACATATGGTGCTATAAAGAGCTCTGTGGCTAACTCCAGGATTGCATTCAGGGATGGAGTCATCGAACTTTTTGAACTTTTGGAGGTAAACATTATTCACACTTCCGGGGCTTCTCGTTTACATGTCGGAATGAGTGCTATGGGACTATATTGAGGAAAATGCAAATTAGGTGGGTTGTAGGAGTATGGTGTATTTTATTTGTGGTGTGAAGTTTCTGAAAATTCATGTTAATCCAATGATGTCTAAGTTCTGCTGTTACAGAAAATACCGCTGGCATTTTAAAAATGGACCCTGTTTATGTCTTTTCTCTTATTACTTGCAGAAGAACAATATTCCTGTCCTCATATTTTCTGCTGGCCTTGCAGATATAATAGAAGAGGCAAGCTTTTGGAACTTTGATGGTCTTATTTGATTCTTATAGATGTTTAATCTTACGAAAAAATCTAATTGCTCTTCTGTGTGATGCCTCTTCTACCAGGTGCTGAGGCAGAAACTTCATAGGTCTTTTAAGAATGTTAAAATTGTATCTAACCGGATGGTTTTTGATCAGAATGGCCATCTAATATCGTTTAAAGGTATCTTTTTCTTTTTGGTATAATCATTGTGCTACTATGAGTGTGTTCTCTAATCAGCCTGACTGGAAGTGATTTTCAAATAATATCGTGATATCACTCGGACAATCACTAATTCGTTGAGAAAATACCCTACGCTAAGGCTGATTGCGGACCCAATTTCCCTCTCTAGAAAGTATTATCCAATGTCTGTTTTTGCTACAGGGAAGACTATCCATGTACTGAATAAGAATGAGCATGCAATTGATATGGCTGCACCTGTTCATGATCAACTGGGTGATGTCAATGGATTGGTTGATGATGCCTCCTCGGTGAAAATGAGAACTAATGTGTTACTTCTAGGTGATCACATTGGAGATCTTGGAATGTCTGATGGTCTGAATTACAAAACACGAATTTCTGTAGGATTCTTGTGAGTAACAATTTCTCCCTATATATCTAAGAAATCAACGTCCGTGAGTTTATGTTCTCAGATTATATACTACTACAGGAACCTGTCTTCTTAGCATGCAGTTGGTATGGTCATGAGAATTTTGATTTTTCATTTCTTAAGAGAATTAGGATGCATTTTATTTTGGATAAAATGGGAAGATGTTAGCAGTCACCAATAACTAAATCTTTATATGCTTTCATCTTGTTTTAAAAATTGTTAAAAGGAACATTTACTCAATTTACGTTGTGCACACATCTTTCTTTTGGGCCAGTAATTCCTCAGAGTTTATTTATAAACAATTAAATCAACAACATTGGCTTTGTGATTGTGAATTTACAATAAAATTTGACACAATACCGCAATTTAATTGGGTTTCAGTTTGCCAGTTTGGCAGAAACTGACCATAATGCCATTTCTTTCTCTCTTTTGTACTTTTAGGCAGCCAACATCCACTTTAGAGTGTGTTGATAGAGATTATTTGGGAAAAATGAATTTTGAAATAGTGATATGATGGGAAATGTGTGGTTGAAAAAGAAGAAAAAGTTATTGATTTGATGAAAAATATTATTTTATTGAAGAATGTGTGGTTGAAAATGAGTAGAAGAATAAGAATGAAAATGAAAATGTGGATTAAACGGGGCCTTATTGTCCTTTCTTAATATTTTATTTATTTATTTATTTATTTTTATATAGAATCCTCGACCATTTTGCTGAAAAGTATAAAATTTTTGTCATGAAGAATGTATCCTGTTCTGGAGGTGAATTCTCGAAACCAATTATTAAGCTGATGAATATATTTTTAAAACCATCATACTATTTGTTGTTCTACTAAATCTTTAAATTTAGTAATCTAGCACATTGCTGATGTTAAATGTGAACTATTAAACTTATAAAATATCCCCTTTAAAGCTCCGAGTCTGTATCTGAGACCTGATGGCGTCGGCGAACATCCTGTAGCCTTGAACACCAAAAGTTAAAACAAAAAGGTCCTCGACTACACCAGCAGACAAGCACTTTTTGACTGTTGGCCTATTTATAAATCAGTGCATACATTTGATGCATGGTTAATAAAGTGGATTCTGTCACCATACGAGTTTGTCTAGGCAAAATCAGAAGATATTGTCTCCTGTAAACATATTGAGTCAGTATAACTAGGTGTTACAAATTTTTATCTTTAATTCATCATTTTAGTATTCGGCAGTACTGTCATTCTTGATGATTGGTGGTATATTTGTAGTTGCTTAACCTTGTTAGATACTTGTTGCAGGAATGATAACATTGAAATTTCTCGGGATAGCTACCAAAAATCCTTCGATGTTGTGTATACGGTGAGTGTAGCTTCAGATAAACACATGTTTTCCATTCTCTATCTGAAACAATGTTCATGAACTGATAGTAAGGCTGTCATGTTTGTACCATCGATAAATGAATTGTTGAGCCATTAAGATTGTCGCATGACATTTCATACAGTAAAGCTAGAATCTTGATATTTGTGCTCATCTGTGGTTATACTTTGATTGGAACAAAAAAACACTGCTTATCCTGGAAAAGGAAAAAATGAACCTCATTGCTGGAAGTCCAAGTTCGTATATTTTAATAATAGTTTATGGCATCTCTTCTTGTCTAGTCCCCAGAAAAAAAAATTATCTCTGCATTTCTAACAGACATCAAAAAGTTTAAGATCTCTTCTGCTTCTCAGTGTCATATAGGTTACAACTTACAATCAATGACAATGTTAGAATTTCTAATATATTTGTGTGCAGAACGACTCATCCATGAAGGGAGTTGTCAAGCTTGCTTCTCAGCTTTGTTCAATGTGAATTGATTGAAGAATGGAGTACAGCACTGGTCAGAAGACAGAAGTTACTTGGGCAAGATAAATTCATTGGATCAGATCTCTTATTTCCAAAATAAAATTTTTAAGAGGAGCTCGGCCTGATCATTTGATGAAGAATCAGAGCTCATCGAGTTTGCTTCATCGACTTGTCGGTTTTGAAGCCCTCTTAACCTGTCATCTTCCCTACTGTCACTTTTGTTGAGAAAGCGTCTTCACCCTGTCGATTTTAGGATTGAACATTATTTACTGTATGGTACAGCTAATGCATAAACACTTAAGCTGATTATACTGTTCTCAAGGTTTTAAAATCATTTGGCACATTTGAATACATTCTTTATGGGTGATAGTGTAGAATTTGGATCTGATCTGATTGCGTTCTGTTCTGTGTGATGTCTTCCATGTTGTCCTATTGATTGATTCTTGCCTTGTGTTGAATTGTAAAGCCTGGTGGGCCCTCCTTGGTAGAGGCTTAGCACATCTCACATATATATAAAAAGGTTGAACCCCAACCTTGAGGGTCTCCTACCTCCCGTTCCTAGAACATTGTGAATGAGGTAAATCGCGGGATGTGCCTCAGCAGATTGGGGTACAAGAGCTGCCATATTGGTGCCCACAAAGAGTTCAATTACAAATTTTGTAAGAGGTAGGAATTGAACTCTCACGCTACGACTGTCAGCTCAGTTGAGACTATCTCACTCATGTCTTTTGCACCACTGAGCTATATCCCGGGGGCCCATCTCGTCTATATATAGTTAACATGTAATGTGGTGCGTGGTGATTCAAAAGTTGTTGTATATGTTAATATGTATTCGATATGTGAACACGTTGAACGATATAACGGACTAGATTTCAGTAATTACTTTATCGAGCATAATGAGAGTCTGGAACTGTCGTTACAAAAGTTGGTGATTTCAACATACAAAAATGATTGTAAAAGACGAAGAGAAGTACAAAAGAGAGCTTTTAGTTCTATTATGCACAATTGACCATTAGAGGCTCAACTAGGAAAGTTAAATGGACTGAGTCGAGTCAGTCCGTTGGCTCATTGACAAGCATGGCTCAATCCATCACGTGAGTTGGTTTATGCTCATGTGTGAGGTAGTAAGCTGAACGAGAGCTGGCTCATTGAACCAATGTGGGCTCGACTCACCTCACGAGTTTGCCTCTACTTGTGAGCCCATTTTTTTTTTTTTTTGGGTATTCAAACTGAAAATTGTATTATCACTCCCCGAAGTATAATGAAGACATAAGGGAATTATATTTCATCGAAATAATTATCTAATTGTGAGGAATAGGTAAATGTAAAAATTATACTTTGTTAAAATCATTATAAAGTTGTAGAAACTTCCTCATTTATCTGACTTGAGATCGACTACAATACGTAGGTGAAATTAAAATTATATACAAAGGAATATTTCATGTACATTTTTTTTAAAAAAAAATAAGCTGGTGAAATAATACAATATAATAACAATTTTACCTTAGTAGTCTACAATTGTACATTTGAAAAGATGTCAAAAGCCACATTCATCTTCTTGGAGTCGATGGTGCATACAAAGATGTGTTCCTATTCGAGTAATATTGCCAAGGTTACCTCTCCCATGATAGATATTGGCATAAACTTGCAAGTATACGATGTTAATTAAACAAGTAGAAAAATGGACCTAAGGTGTCGTCTCAAGGAGACTATTTTATCCGAATATCAATTTAAATAACCTTACCTCTTATTTAGTTTTTATTAAAAACTAATATTAGATAAGTAAAAGAAAAGTTTTTTTTTTTTTTTTTTTTTTTTAGATTATGGATAATTTTGATTAACCTATTAAATTTGATGCTTAAAGCATTGTAATCTACACTTCCACCTTACTTATCACATTTAATCTTACGTCTCGAATTCAATTCCTATAGTTGTAATTGATAGAATTCACTAATTTAATTAATTTACCTCTTGCGAGTTCAAATCTTTCGTATCTAATTGAGTCAACTTACTATATCTCTACGTAAATATGAATAAGTCTAAACTAAACTCATGAAATCACCTAAGAATTCAATAAAAGACGACAATAATGGTAAAAATATATCTCTACCTTTTATCAATTGCCGAAATTTGCTATATGGTCTAAAGTTATAATAAACCTCTGGATATGTTACAATTCACAAATCATGAATTAATGATTAAATAATTCATGCATTAAGAAAAGAGAAAAATCAACATATAAATAAATTAAGGACCTTGCTGGGTGTACAAAAGAAAATCTTATAGAATTACTACATATAACTCACAATAGGGGGTGGGTGGAGGATTTTTTGGCATTTTTTTATTCATACATGGGCCCACATGTGTGAGATTTCTGTAAAAAATTTTGCTACTTGTACAACATTTCTTGACAACATTGGTTAACAATCATCTCACATGAAGGGGGTCCACGATTTTTTTATTTATCGTGGGCCCCCTCTTATGTGAGTGATTGTCAATCAATGTTGTCAACCAATGTTGTACTTGTAGCATGATTCTTCTGTAAAAGTCCTGTGACTCCATTTCTGTACACTAAGCTTTTTCCATAAATTAACTATGCAAATCTTGTGAATTAAAGTAAAATGTTCAAATCTAGATTGTATCGTTTGCTCCAACTAATGGTTTAGTTAGACATCATAAAGGAATAAAACATAAAAATGTATTGAAATACATCGCCAAGTTTAGAAAAAATTAAGAAAAATATGAAAATCTTGCACTAAGAATCTTCATGCCAAATTATTGAAACCCTTATCATTGATTTTATATTTTCTCGTATTTCTCCTTCTTCTTCTAATATATACTCCCATAGATTTGACCTAAATTCGATCATCATATAGTCCCTAAATCGCTTGGAAAACCTGAGTGCACAAAGTGACCAAATTACCCAGATAAAAAAATAGCCAAAAACACACATTCCATGGATGGGCTGCGGGTTGATTCAAGTTTACAAATCACAGTCGAATAGCCATTCTCCAGTGACCGTGGTTTGCAAACCATGATTACACCACTCCAAGTTTTCTCTTTTTACATTTTGGTCCCCGCTTCAAGGTTTATTGTACGTTTTGGGTCCTTTTTGGTTCAACCTTAAATATATCGCTCACTTAACTCCCACAAACTTCCATGTTTGTCCTCGACTCTCCATAATCATCAATGATTGGTCCTCCTCAAGTTTCGGATGGTGCAAATCATTTATCAACTTTTCATAAGTCGAATTTCACTATCGAAACTTGGGAATTTTATACAATTGCTCTCTTGATGCTTCATATCCACCATGTGCCATCAAACTAGTCTTCAATTGCTTCCAACCAACTCTAACTGATCTTGAAACTTCCTTTGGCTCCAAGTACCTCCAAATTTGAGTTTTATCTATAATTACAATATTTACACTAAATTTAATAGAAATTTGTTCATTTTGTAAATATATATCAAGTTTATAAATTTGAATAAGCATGTAAATATACTTATCAAAATAGACTTTATGTTTGTAAGTGCTAATAAAATCGCAGGTGGTATGAACAAGTTTTAGATTATACTAGACAACACTAGATATTGATATCGCTACAAATACTTATCATAATAATTATATTCAAACATCCCACCAAAAGGAAAAGAACAAAATTAACTACTACAAATACTGTAAAACAGTATTGTTATCTATTATTTGAGTGCAAGAAGAGTTAGGGTTCCTCTACAATTTTATCTATGGTGAATGACAACTTCGATTTTGTAAAACTTGAACTTGCTTGGTAAGGCGGGCACTTTTAAGGAAGAAAAAAACTACAATATCATTCATTGAAATGTCAGTATGATAATGCATACCAAACTCACTCCTAAAGTTTCTTGGTTAAGTACAATGACAATGGCCGGACTAGGCTATACCCAAATAAGAATGATGCTTCTATGTTATACCAAAAAGCAGCAGCTTTGGTGTTAAATCAGCCAAGTATAATCTAGGAGCTAAAACGAAGGGGGATAATCTTTTACTAATCTCATTTACACACATGAAATTTTTTCATTTGTGTAACGATGGAAGGAAAGAAGAAATTGCTATGCAAGACATAGTCTAAAAAAACCTCAAAACAAGGTTTCATTCTTACCCTTGTATAAGGAGACACAATACTAAAATAACAAAAGGGATTAAGACTCTAATTCATCAGGTACTTCCAAGGGTTGTATTTCTGGTATATCAGTGATTGTTTCTGCCGGAGAAGGCTCCATCACGGGTTGTACGTGTCTCGTGTAATGAAACTCTATTTGTAGCCGATGATGAAGGGGTATCGATGCCATCAATCCCCTTTTCAGATCAACTTGCAATTCCCTCAAAGGAATTGCAGCCAAAAAGCTCTTAATGTACTCTTTGCACGACTCTTTTCCTGTGCAGACTATCTTCTGTTCTTCTTCACTATTTCCTTGCACATTAGTGCTGCTGATAACCATTTGCCCTTTGCTAGTGCCCTCCTTAGCTTCATTTTGCTCATCCGTAACAGGTTTATTGTCTGACTTTTTAGTCTCGATATTAGCAAGTTGACGAATGCTTGTATCTCTATCGAATTTCAAGATGAATGCTTGATCGCAGCCCTCATAAAGCCTCTCTCCCAATGTGTCGATAATATAATATGCATCTTGTTCGACCTTTAAGATGAAAAAGTGGTCATTCCAGCTGATAATGTAGATCAACCGGTCACCAGTCGGAGAACAATCCATGGCAGTTTGACAAATCTCATCCCAAATGTTATCAAAAGACATGGCACCATGGAGGAAATCAAAATCTCCATTTTCTAGTCCTTCTGGATGGAAGAAGCCTATAAAAGACTTCTCTGGTGCAACAGAAATTGGACGAACTTTAGCCTGGAGTACCGTATCTAGGTCAAAATGCTTGTCTGTGAACCTGTCCTGATAGATTTTGTTTTCACAGAGATTCCTCCACTCTAACGAACCTTCACGGATCAGGCTGTCAAGTTGGGACTTGATCGGCATTTCGTAAGCATTTGATTGTAACCAATCAGCAATCACGGCTACCAGGGCGGTACATGCACTTTCGCCTGCTGCTCTCTCACTCCTTTGATCAATCGAAGCAAAGAAAACTTGTGTTTGTAACTTCATATATCCATCGCGACTGATTATCTCCTTCTGCTCCCAGTTACCGACAACAAAATTGTCATCTCCAAATGGGCATGCTGATAGCATATTAGCAACTGAATCTTCTTCAGTTTTCTGGTGTAGTCAGATAGATAGACACTGTCAGAAGCTTCTCACCAAAAAAAATAAAATGAAATGTATGTAAATATAAACAACTGAAGTCCTGCATTTATCATGATATGTTGTAATGAAGGAATAAAAAAAAGTGACGAGATGGAAGCATACCCCAAAAGTGGATTCATCTGAAGAACTAAGTTGTCTGCGATCAAAATCAATATCATCTCCACCTTCCTCCCCATAATATATTTTCAATAATGGTTCTCCTTTAACTTTCGGAGATCTGAAGCTTAGTTTCCTCTTCCTCCAGGGAAGGACTCTACGTTTTGAAGTCGGCTGGATGTACTGCTCAGACATTTTCCCTACATCTGATTTCCTGTGGCTATAGTAGACCCAGTCCTCATCTTCACTACCGCTTGTATTCGTGTAACTTGTCGTCCCAGCGTAGTTTGCAGAGCCCAATGTTCCATAACTGAATGACCTCCGACCACCGGAATCCTCCTTCCCTTCCTCGGAGTCCCCTTCTTCCGAGTCATCAAGTGAGTCTGTATCAAGTGGGTAAATTTCCTCGCTTCTGACTGAGCTCCTTTCATCACTTCCTTCCTCTTCGTTACCAGTCTTTTTAGCCCTTCTACTAGATAAACCCCTAAAAATATTCACTCTTTTCAGACTGGCTTTAAAAACAGAGTTCTCTTCTTTTTCTTTTGGGGAAATTTCTCCATAACAGGGCGACAGAGGAAAAGAAAGAACTGGTCTCAGCATAATTCCTGAAGGTTCCTCGGCATTTCTCAATTCTAGAAGGAAGATAGACAGCTGCAAATGAACTTAAGTTTCGGTAAAACATACATAGGATCAAACAGAACAAAAAAGGTACACAGTAGTGGACTACTATCAAGAAAGAAAAAGAGGTTAAATTTTGTATATTCTACGGTCCATTTCTGTTTAATACTGCATACCAAATATGCTCTGAAGGAAAAGGAACAGACTAACTGATATATGTAAGATACCCATGGAGAGGGTGCTTACACAAAGTGAAGGCCTATTATGAATGCTGGCACCGGGCATATCCATGGAAATCGTGACTTCTCTGTCTTGATTTTCTACTTGAGACGTAAAGTCTGCAAGGTTCAACGTTCCAGTAGCGATGATAGGGATCTTGCCATTTGGTTCGTGCTTCAAGCCCTGATTTACAACAACAAATCAGTTTTCTGATCTTCAAAAAGATGTACCATCAGCATATTCACATAGTTTATGAAGCTGACTAGTTCAACCTATTCTCCCTGTTATTGAGGATAATCACAAAAGCAGGGTATATGCCATAACAGTCCTGATAAACAAAATTGACCAAATTCTGTAATAGAATATAACAGTTATTTCATTTAGAAAAACAAAATAAATCAAGCCCACAAGCTGAAACCTGGGTAGGACCAATCTCCCAAAGGAATTGTCAAACACAAGATCGGAAATCTTAAATGATAAGTGTGTGTTTGCTAAGCAGTACTTGACGAAAGTGGATGATATAATTAACAATATTTTAACCTTTTCTTTTTCTTCTTTAATATTGTCCAGCAATATCCAATCTACCCAACCAAACATGCCATAAATTCAAGCTATATTCCAACTACGAACAAGACTGTAAAAGAAAATTCAAGGAAACTGCAAGAGGATGATCCAAAAATAGTAACTCAACAATTCTAAAACATTCCCCAAGAAATCATCCTATTAATTCCAAAGTTTACCAAAAAAATCACCAAGCAATAACTTATGGGCTAAAGTATCAAACAACTTTCCCCCAATAAGGTCAAAACTAAAGAAAATGCAAGAAAATTTAAGAATTTACCTCATTTTCCCCCAAAAACAATATCTGTTCTTACTATTTATTATTATCATGATCTTCTCATCAAAAAATGACTAGCCAATTAAGTAAGAGTAAGGAGGAAAAAAAAAAAAGAGTCAAACAGCATTAGTTAACACAAACATCCCCAAAACCCAAATCCATCAAGGGGGAAAAAATATCACAGTCAAGAGCTCACATTAAAAACAGTGAATGAAACCTCCCAAGGAATAAGCAAACCCTCCCTGTAAGCTAACAAATTGCACAAATTCTGAAACTTTTCATTCCATTCAACAACTCCATCTTCTCTTAAAGTCTCCTCCTTTGTGAAATTCCTCCTTACACTCCTCCTTAAAGTCCTCAAAGCATTGCCCTTTGACCCTTTCCATTTAATCTCAACCGCAAATCTCGCAGAATCTTGGAGTTCTGATGATATGATTAGGCCCTTAATTTGATGAATGGTGATCTGGGCCTCAACCTTCTTGGATGAAATGGAAGGCCATGGCCTCCACTTCATCATCTTCACTACCATTCTTCTTCTTCTGATTTGCCCAAATGATTATAAACCCTTTTTGACGTTTGATGAACAATATTAAGCAAGGATGAGGATCAATCTGTATATAATTTGGATGGGTGTTCTTGAAGAAAATGGATTTTTGGAGAATGGGTTCTTATATAAGTGGAAATTTGAAAGTTGGTTTGAGAGAGAGAGAGAGAGACGCATGTTTAGGCTGACATAACGATTATTTGTGTTGTGTACACTGTACAACCACTTCCACTAGACTCTAGAGAGACGCGGGGGAGAGAGAGAGAGAGAGACGTAGGATCTAACTATTCCTACTAAGAAAGTACCCACAATTTAATTTATTAATTTTTACTTGGAGATCAAAAATATTATAATAATTTTTGAGAGAATGTGTGATTAAAAAAGAATGATTTTTTTTTTATAATTTATATGTAATATTTTTTTATTGAAAAATGTGTAATTGAAAAGAAAATAGAAAAATTCATTAAAATTTTAATTATAAGCCAAACAGGAGCCCTTTCATTTGAGCCTTAGACGAAATTGAATCAATTTTAAATTGATTGCCTCTTAAATTGTCCACTGAATTGGGATGTGTTTTTGTTCGTTTGATAAAACAATGATCCTGATTATATATACACGAGTGCAAAGTACCTATAGTATTTTTGTAACTCATTTTCAACTAATTTAGTCACATTTATTTTAACATTCTGTTTCTACTATATAATTTTTGTAAACATTTATCCTTTTAATGACTCAAAACTCGAAACCATGACGTGATAGGATCAATAATTATTTAGTAGACATCGTCTTCTAACATTAAAAGGCATGCTTCCAATCAATTAAAATTATGTTACCACCAAATAACAAAGGTTAAAGATATCATCGTAGTATATCTTAACAATTAAAATAGGTTTAATGTGAAACAAAAATTTAAGATATAATCATTGGTTGAATGACATTCAAAATTATTTTAATGTAAAAGCATTTTTGGGCGATAAAATAATATTTCATTAGTCAATTTTACATTTATAGAAAATATAATTAGTTTGTTTATTTTAATAAGAATTAAGGTTAGACGAACAGTAAATTCTTAAGTTTTTCTTAGGGCTAGGGAGAAGACAAAAACTAAATTAAGAAAAACATTGTATTTTCAAAGAAATAGGTATTGTACTTAACGCCGTCATCGAATAAATCGAAAAGGATGTTGGTTAAGATTAATCTGGCACTTTGATCTTAATGATGCCATGATTAAGATTGTATCGTGGACAAAATTGAAAAAAATGTAAAAAAAAAAAGTATAAAATTGGAATGCGACTTTTTTTTTTTTTACAGAGGAATCCACAACCGCTACCATTCGAGTGCGCACTGAGTAAATCATCGGGTTGACGCAAAGCCTGCAAATCACGTCAATAGATTAACTACACTAAGCAAGTCCGATGCGACAAGCTCGACCAAAAAATTGACTTATAAGAGGGTGGAAATCATGATGTCAAGGGAGGCACATTTCATGCCAAGCCAAACATGGATGAAAATGAGTGGCCAACATAAAAAAAAAAAAAAATTGTTGCATATTATGCCCCAAATGCTTTTTAGCATTTGGAATCAATCAACTCTTACATGGAATATGCTGTTCATGAAGGGACCATACCAATGGTTCATTGGAAGAAGTAACCATATATTCGAAAAAACTGAAATTCTTTAACAAGGATACGATTAAAGCTTTGACTCGTCCCTTGTTGTATAAAAATATATAATATTATGTTCTATTTTACTTTCTGATGTATTTTTATTCGATTGATTACTCAAGAAAAAGTAATATTTGAAATACATTTATTTTGATTTTTAACTTATTAATTTTCTTATTTTTTGGTGAAAGCAATGAGTTGATATCACATATTCTTCCCTATTGTGTTTTTTTTTTTTTTTTTTTTTGCTTTTGTTGAGTGGTTTACACAATAATAGGTAGCCTTTCCCTTCATCAATTTCCTTTAGGGCATGGGAGACACACCGACCACGTAGGGGATGATGGTAGGAATAGACAAAGCACTCGTAAATAGAGAAAATATATTTAAATTAATTTGAAGATAAATAAATTTTATCAGAGTAAGTATTTACATATTTGTCAAGTTTTTCTTCGATGTCTAAGTTCTTGATCTTCGATCTTATAATTATTTGGTCCAAGTAATAGTGAATCTTTTGGCAAATGGTTCTTCTTAATATTAGGGATGAGGATTTGGATTTTTCCACTTGTACAGAAAATATGGCTACAGAAGTTTTACACACACTCATATGGGTAAGTCCCGCATGATAATATAAATTGGCCAAAAAATTCCAGCCCCCCTTGCTGTGGGGGTTCTGTGAACCCCCTTTCGGTACCCACAACAAAGTTATGGGGATTTTATTACTTGTAAATCAAAATTGTACATAAGTTATTACCAAAAATAGTGTGGAGGGAAAAGATTGGATGAAAAATGTGATTGTGTTTTAAACTAACAAATGTTAGAGTGTCATGTGATATTATGTAATCTCTTATGTTAATCTTGATGTACATATAACAAGACCTAGTGATAATGACCAATAGGCCAAGGCCTAGTAACTAAGTTGGGCAAGCCCTCAATTCTATTTTTCTTGTTTACCAAACGCGATCCTTGAAAGACTTCTTTCCTTTCCATACATCGCTTGTCTACTAATTATTTATGTAACAGATCACCTAGTGTGTAATTGTTTCACCGTCCTTACGAGCAAGATTGGATTCTACTCCTTTTCTAAATGGAGGGTTTAGAGCTAGTTCTTGGTCAACTATCTTTCAAAGTCTGTCCTGTGAAATTGTCAAGATAAATTATTTTGGCCTTGTAACAAGAGAATTTGTGAACATACTGCTCTTCAAACTAAATCTAACTTAAAAGGTATCTCATTGAGTCCAGAATCTAAAAATTCTTGTTGTATTGAAGTTTTTAACTACAAGATTTCTCCATACTTTCAGAATTAGGGGCCATGTCTATAATAGCCTGATGCACGTTCTATAACCTACTACGACTCTAATTTTCTTTAATGATGATGTAACAGAATGATTTATTTGACCAAATAATTGAGTGAGCCTATTAGACTTGCACATTGTGTCAACCACAATTTAAATTGCAATAACGAGATTTTTATATAAAAAAAATAGAAAAAACGAAACTCCTTTTTTGATTTTTTTTTTTTTTGTCAAAAATGCATTTCTCTTTGACTTTATTGTCAAGTGATTACTGACTTTGTTCCTACAAATTTTCTATTATCCCTTTTGACTTTTTATTGGTCACATATGCTAATCATGGTGTTTGAAATGATTCATTCCATAAATTTCAATATTCAGATTGAAAATCATAAAAAATCTAGTAATTCTAATCATACTTAAAATCATAAGATAAGAGTTAAGACGGTTATTTGAGATTGATCGGAACAAGCAAGCATGATCCTCCATGCTTCAATGTATGGCTTGTAACCATCAAGTCTAGGTTTGCTCTCTTTAGATTGAAAGGGTAGAAGAACCGAATTGTTGCCAAAGTTTAGGTCTTTGGTTATCATGTAAGAGTCCTAACAGTGTGAGGAATGATTCTGACAGCAGCAAATGACTGAAAATATGCGTGCGCGCAAGAGTCCTGACAGCATGATAAATAACTCTAATTACTAAGTATGTACATTAAATTAGGTCTTTGGTTCTCATGTAAGAGTCCTAACAATGTGAGGAATGATTCTGACAGAAGCAAATGACTGAAAATATGTGTGCGCGCAAGAGTCCTGACAGCATGAGAAATAACTCTAATTACTAAGTACGTACATTAAATTTTATATATTTAATTAAGTATGGTAACCTTATTTAATAGTGTAAATCTAGCAATAAATCAAGTGACTTTTAAAATAAATGTCTAATTTGGGGTTGTTTTTTATTCTTAATGTATTTATGTGAATAATTAGGTCATCACCTAATTTTTATTTTGTCAGATAGTGATGAAATTAAGGCCACATAGTGCAAATGCATGAACGTGAAGTGGTGCGCCTCCAACGCGACAATGTTTAGCCAAATGTCAAATGCGATTCATTTTGTATCATATTTTGCCCAATTATGACACAAAATGGGACCGACCAATTCCACTTCACGCCCCTATCGAAATGATTATTCCCAATTCCCACCCTACCCTAACTTCTAACTAGGGATTAAGTGAGGCTAGTCACTCGCCTACTCGACTTGCTAGTGAGTCAAGCAGCACCTTTTTTTTTTTTTTTAAAAAAAAGGGTCATCCGTCGGCTCATATGAACACCTAAGTTATTGGTTTAACATATGCTTGAAGTCATATGCTTGAAGTCATTACCTTAATCGCAAGGAATGAGATACCTAACACCTAACTTGCTAGGTTCATATGCTTGAAGTCATTACCTTAATCGCAAGGAATGAGATGCCTAACACCTAAGTTATTGGTTTAACATATTTCTTGGTGGTAAAAGGGACTGAGATAAACAATAGGAAGTTACAAAAATAAATATTATAAATCGAATATCTCAAGTCATTGAAAAGATACACATAAAAACACGTAAAAGGACTAATATGTCGACGAATAACTAAAAACTTTATTTGTTCTCTAATAACCTAATTTTCTAAACTAGATTATCCTTCAATAAATGATAGTATATGTGGGACGAATTTGAAGAAAGAGAATGCAATAGAATAGTATGCACTTCATAACAAAATAAATATAACAAAGATTAGGCCATTACATCATGCATTAACGAATTATCATACAAGAGATCAATTCCATTTCTTGTGTAAGATTCTTTTTTTTTTTAATAGTTTTCAATCGTAATTTATGAACTCCACAAAAAACTATCTGCAATACCATTTCATTCACGAACTAATTCTATAATTCTTTTTAATATTCGCTTAATATAAAAATGAAATTAAAAAGGCCACGTCTTATCTAAAAACTTAAACGTCGAGTCGCGCATATTATAGCTATCGATCTTTAACCCAACACCACATGATTGTTTAAGTGGCTCAAGCAATGAGTGACCATTAATACAATAGGCTTTTGTGAGTGAAAATTGACCATTCCAATAGCACTTGCTAAAGCTTCCTTTTTGCTTTGCTATCAATTATTATTTTTTTGCAAAGCCAAAATGAATGGTTTAAAACAAGCTAAGACTTGTGGCACGCTATGGGCCATACACCCATGGCCCCCATTATTCTCACTTATTTATTGCGTGTGAAAGAAAAAGGTTGACTTTTTTGACAAAATAAATATTTGGTTGACTTTTTAATAAAATCTTAATGGTTTATTATTAAACCTGTCTAAATTTATTCAATACGTAAAACCTAGCAAACAAAGAAATATATTAGTGTATATTTTAATGGAAGAAGCAAAAATTGTTTACCTATTTTAGAAATTAGATAAAAAAAAATGTACATGTAATTTTTTTTGATATAGAGAAAGCATCTTAGAGAGTAGTTGTGGTGGGTAGGCCGAGTCTTGGGCTTTTTGATTTCGTCGTGGATATATTTATGAAATATACCTAAGATGTTGTCCCTTGAAGAATTTTGACCCGTAATGATATTTGATAAATGGTAAGTAGGACTCGACAAAAATCTCGAACCGAACAGGATTCGAACCGACCCGAACGGTTCTTCGTACGTAAAATACCCAAACAGGTATCTGAATCGAAAACCGACAAGTTCAGTTCGATTCTCGATTCTAGACCCAGAACCGAATAACTGAATAAGAACCGATTTTTTAAAAAAAATTTATATATGGGATAAATTATATTTTTTTAATTTTTTTAAACAAATTAGCAAATTTTATATATGAGATTAATTCTTCACCTCCCAAGTCCATGCCTAGCCAGCCCAGCCCAGCCCAGCCCAGCCCAATTCCTAAATCCAATTTTTTGTTTTAATTTTTTGGCCCAATTATTACTTTCACTTTTTAGCCCAATTATACATACATTTTTTGGTCCAATTATACATACATACTCGTTGACCTATTAAGTATTAACCCAAATAATTGTGAAGTTGAAAACCTAAGCATATCACGCACAATCGCACACGCATTTGAAGTCGTCGATGCAGAAACCCAATCGAAGTCGCAACCTCCTCCCACCAAGACCTCTGCCTTTACCCAGCAAGTCCCGATGCCTCCTCCTCCCGTGGTCCCATCGGTCTGCCCCTGCCTTTACAAGGTAATGTACAATACATTCCCTTTCTATATGAATTTCAGCAATGACAATCAATGTGCATATATTTCGTCCATTAAAAGTTGCAGATATCATTTCCACGCATCATTCTTTTGGGCAGTTTGCATTTGATTTAGTTCTGAACTTAATTTGGTTGTTACTTATGGGTGATGTTAAAGATATGGAAGCATTTCCATATTTTCGATGGGCAAATTAGAGGGGAATGTGATAGCAAATTAGAAAGAGAAAATCAACTCAATGGGTAAAGGAAATGGTTGGCCTCATCCAAATGGGTTGTGGCTGCTTCGCAATTTGCCATTGCTGTGAGCCTCACTTCATCACAGAATGACTTCATGCAGTTGGAAATGTATGATAGGGATAATATCCTTAGGAAGACAAAGGATGTTGTAACAACACTTTAGGGGGTTTTGGAAGGGAAGCATGACGAACTGATTGAAGAGAGCTTTTATCAGTAACAGGTTTCTCGGGATAGATGGTTGTCTACTCTATACAAAATGATTGAAGGTATTTCGGTCTTGAGTAGGTTCGCACAGAGCAGGCTTCATCACGTGGATAATTTTACAGGCAAATCGTATGCCGAATTATGTGTTACATTAACTTCCTAGACATCACCTTGAGGACAAGTGATTCTTTGGGGCGACGGTGTTGATAGGCCCTATACATTTCACCTATTCTAGAAGAGCAAAGAAGGATTATTTAACAACACGCGGGAAAGAGAAACATAATTTTGTTAGAAGGGTAAGTGGCTAGGAAAAATCAGTTAGTAGGTAGCTATAAATAAAGGTGGAAGGGAGCATAGCAAGGGGGATTTAGAGAGTGAGAGAGGAGTTAGTTTGAGAGTCGTAACCTCCCATAGGCATCTGTTATCTTTCTTTTACTATAATCTTTTTTCAGTTTCAATTAAAGTTTAGCTTATTCATATTCTATTCTATATTTTCCAAATAGAATCCTATCAGATTACTTGTAGTGTATATGTGAATTGCTCTGGCACTGCCTCTGTAAATTGATTATAGACACAGAGCTGATATTGAATATGTTTATGCGGGATTTAATCAAGTTACTAGTTGAGGTGATACCAAGTTTGGATGCTCAAATGGAAGACAAAAAGCAGTCAAGTGAGAGGTCAGAAATATGGAATCATTTCACTAAGATACTTGATAGAGAAAGAGTAAAATGTAATTATTGTGGGAGAACATTTAAGGCTAATACTAATACTGAAACTTCTAGCATGTAGAAGCATTTAAAAGCTTGTTATGCATATAAAAACACTATTGTTGATGAAAACCAAAAAATACTAACTCGAGAAAACAATGATGGTGGTGTTATGGCTATGGTGTTTAATAAATAAAAGTGTAGAAAACCATTAGTTAAGATGATTATTATTGATACATTGGCTTTTTCCTTTGTGGAAGGTGTGGGTTTTAAGGAATTTATGCATCAACTTTGCCCTAGATTTGAGGTTCCTTCTCAAAGAATGAATGCTAGAGATGTGCTCCATTTATATCATGAAACAAATGAATCATTAATGATTAAATTTATTAATGATAGGCAAAAGATTTATTTAACCGCTAATTGTTGGACATCAATTCAAAACATCAATTATATGGTAGTCACAACACATTTTATTGATAGAAGTTGGAAACTGCATAAGAAGATATTGAGTTTTTCTGTTGTTCCAAATCATAAAGGGGAGACAATTGGAAAGTTTATTGAAAAGTGTTTGCTGGATTGGGGAATAGAGTGTGTGGGTACTATTACTGTAGACAATGCAAACACAAATGATGCAACCATCATTTATGTGAAAAGCAAGTTGAAGAATTGGAAACCTAATGATACTATGATTTTAGGTGGCTCTTATCTGCATGTATATTGCTCAGCACACATAGTCAATTTGATTGTTAAAGAAGGGTTAAAAAAGTTTAATACATCTATAGAAAGTATTCGAAATGCAGTCAAATATTTTCGATCATCTCCTTCTCAATTGATGAAATTTAAATGTTGTATTTAAAGGGAAAATATTACATGCAAAAAACTTGTTGTTTTAGATATTCCTACTAGATGAAATTCAACATTCTTAATGTTGAGAAGTGCATTAAATTTTGAAAAAGCTTTTGAAAGAATGGAGGAAGATGATGGATTTTATTGTAAATATTTTGATGAGAATGAAGGTGGAAAAGAAAAAGATAGGCCACCTACAAGTTATGATTGGGAGAAAGCTAGAAAATTTGCCATGTTTCTAAGAACCTTTTATGATGTCACATTGAAATTTAGTGTTTCATCAAATGTTACTTCCAATATTTACTTCTATGAAATTTGTAAAATTGAGCAAATTTTGAAGAAAATGGGTGACAAGCAAGATTATTTGCTAAGTAGTTTAACAAATAACATGAAAATTAAGTTTGACAAGTATTAGGGTAAAGATGATAAAATGAACAAGATTTTTATTGAAGCAGTTGTGCTTGATCCTATGTATAAGTTGGAGTTTGTTGTACATTATATTGGTATCTTGTATGATTGCGTTAAGGTTGAAGCCACAAAAAAAGAGGTCATGAAACTATTTTATGTTTTGTATAACCAATACAAGGAATGTCATACTTCAAACAATGGAGTTAGTGAAAGTGAGAATGGGGGCGATGAATCTAATGATGGAGTCACTTTGTTGGATGATTCGAATGATGATGATGATTGAGATAATTGTAATTTTGATTTTGGGTACAAAAAATTGAAAACTACCAAAATGAATTTTTCTAGAAAAGATGAGGTGCAACGATATTTAATGGAACCTACTGAAAATGCTAATGATGGAAATTTTGACATTTTAAATTGGCGAAAGATCAATAAATCAATATTTGAATTATTATCTGAGGTTGCAAGGGATGTTCTTGCCATTCTTGTATCTATAGTTGCTTCTGAGTCAGCATTTAATACCGGATGGCGCATTCTTGATCCATTTAGGAGTTCTTTAACTCCTAAAACAGTTGAGTCCTTGATTTGTACACAAAACTGGCTAAGGGAAGAATCTAGACTTTTGAGAATTTTCGAAGATAGAGTTTGCATTGAAGATACCGAGTTCTATAAGGGTATTGAGACATGTAATAAAATATATATATATATATATATTTTTTCTTATTAAATCTTATTAGTTGAACAATTTTTAGTTTATTTATGTTTGTTAATTGTGATTTTTCAAATTTTCTTGTAGAGTTTTTTAGTATCTAGTATGGCAAGTCAAACAATTGATGGTTAAATTAAATAGTTTGTAAGTACTACTGTATTAGTAATACTTTAAAATATTTTATCTCTACGAGTCTATGACTTCTAATTTATATGGATCATCGATATTTTAAAATATTTGTTATTTGTATACATTGGTAAATTAATCTTATTTGACAACTTGTTATTTATATATTATTAAATTGGAATACGTTAGTTTGTTAAAGTTAAAATTGAACATGTCAGACTGTTATTATAAATGTTAAAAAATTTAATTATAGTATGGAACCAAACCGAACCTGAATAATTCCAAAATTATATTTGGACCCGACGATTTCATTTACTAACTACCAGAAAACTTTCGATTTGGTTCAATTCTAGACTGTGCCCAGGCCTAATGGTAAGTTAGAATTTTAAAAAGAGAGAATGCTTCAATGAGTATCTGTATGCATTTTATGTTAAGTATTTGTGACATGATATATCAATTATTCATTTGTGAATATCAAATTTTAATTCAATTTTTAGATCCACCATAAATTATTTACTTAAGAATTGATACGATAGTTGATATAAGATAAAACATCGATACTTATTAAATCATTTCTCAACTTGAAAGAACCCTTTGAAATCTAGAGATTTGAGTTTAGAAAGGTCAATCAAAAGAACACTAAGGAAGTAAGCCCGTTAGATATATTGATGGGCTTCCTTAAATAATAAGCTCATTAAGTGCTGAACAGTAGTTGTATTGTTCAATTGATGGACTGTGTGCAGTATTCTTTTTATAGAGTTTCAATTTAAAACCTATTTAACGTTGGTCTGGTACAAATTTTTAGAAATTCATTTTTTTTGACACGTGACATCGAGTATGATACCGTAAAATTAGACATGGCTGTAATATGTATCCGACGGAGCATGATAGATGAGGGTTCAATTTAAGGAAATGTAGAAGTAGAACGTTTGGTTTTACTTTTGCTATCTGCATTGTATTGCTTGCAGTGGCGGACCTAGGATTTTAGAGTTGGTGGGTCCTAAAATGAAAGATATTGAGATAAAGGAGGGGGAGAGCATGGGGGTGCTGTCCCCGAAATTTTTTTTTTGGAACTGAAGGTAGTACAAACATTCATAATGATTAAAAAACCTGTACAATTAAAATGATAGAAGTTTGAAATACATATTATTTTTTATTTTTAAATTGCTACAAAAATGAAAAAAATTATTAATTCGGAAACGCTCATCCGACCAATTACAGCAGTAGGCTGACAAATTGAAATCAGAACTACTTTTTAATTGTGTTAGGCTGCTCAAAATCAAATTCAAATATGTAAACAAGAATTTCTATCCAATTTCGAGGTCTCAACCCATGTTACCAAACAATTTTTTCAACAATTAGACGGATCTACTACAAGAGGTGAAAGCACTTCGTTGCTACTGGCAATTAGTAATCTCAGGAAGAACCAAACATACAACTAAACCAGCAAATCGGACAAAAGAACAACACCTTAATATCAAACCAAATCACAACCTTCAACAACTCTCTGAATTCAAATCTTAATTAACTAAAATTTACTTCCAAAGCCAGATTTTCGATTTTCCATCTAAATCTATACTTATATCTAACATGTTATAATGAAAAATTATAGTATACTTTATAGATGTTATATCCCAAAATTTGTACTTATATCTAACATTTAACATATTATATTTTAAATAAAAAATAAAAACTGAAAATCTAGTTGGTCATAGGACCCACCAGGTCCACTGGTGGGTCCGCCACTGATTGCTTGTAATATATTTTGTTATGGTTTAGAGAAATAGTAAAGTCATACGAGTTTTAGTAGTGACATTTTTTGTAATCACTGATTCTTTCATTTGACTTGATTTTGAAATTGACTGGATATGGCATACTCTTGTATGTATGAACTAACTTTAAACACGAGTCCTGTATAAAAGTTGGAGGTAAGAGTTGTGGAATGATACTAGTGACTTCATTCTCTGCTGCCAGAAAATGAGGGTTCTATTGTTGTAACAGATATGTACTATTGCCTTAGATGGATGGCTCTTGGGCAATAGGGATCAATGCTTTTAGGACTAAATTAGATTAGATTGCCCAGAGTTATATTTTCTTTCACCTGTTTGAAAGTGTAATTAGAAAAATTGGGAAGACAACTTCAGTAGAAGCTTTATGGGGGAAAAAAATAAATTAGAAACCCTCTAATGAACTAAAACTGTGCCAAATAAATGTTATCTGTCAAGACAGTTCTACAATTTTAGATTTGATAGGTCATCTAACTTATAAGAGAACATTGATAAATTTACTAAGTTGATTCAAAAAAATATAGTGTGAATATAACAACCCTTGTCCCCAATGACGATTTTCATCCAAAAAATTTGTTAACAGAACATAAAAAACTTTTTTACTCCTCATATTTTTAATAAGCAAGAAAAGAAAAAGAAATATAAAAGGGCAACTAAATATTTAACCCTTCATTTCAATTTAATTTAAAAATTGAGTATTTGAACAGAAACAATTACCAGATGAAATATGCTAGTTAATTGAAAGTAAATGACAAAAATGAGACGAAAAATATTTGTGGAAAATTCATTATTCACATTGATTTCTTTCACAAACTGGTACTCAACACATTGGCCGCGGTTTAAGTTGCACATTACATAATTACTAAACAGAAACTGTGCACATTGCACAGAGATGAAAAGAGGATAATTTCTTCACCAAAGAGAATTTTACAACAAAATTGGTTTTTGTTGCCTTCACATTACAACAATCAGAAAAACAAATGAAAAGCAGGTAAGAACTTAACAAGTTCCCCGAAAGGAGCCGGCCACTGCGTGGAGTTTTAACCACAAGGGCTTCTTACTATACCATTCCAACCTTCATAAACTCTCCTATAGGACGAGGAAGAAAAAGAAAACGAAAAGAATAAAGGAACAAAAACCTCTTGAAAGCCTGTATTAAAGTTTAAGAGCGTCTTTGAAATTTATGCTGAAACTAGTCTCTAGGCCTCGCTTACCACCACCAGCAATCGGAATACCTTTTTGCATCATGCAAACAAACTCGTTGTAATCAATACGTCCATCCTGCAAAAGAAGAAAGAACCTTGTCGTGAATTCTAAACGCGATCTGTACGATACATACATATTATGCATTATTTGCTTCATTATTGTTAGCTATTAGCCACATGGTAAAAAATAGAGCCTAGAACTCGACGCCATTGATCAACAAGGCATGCTTGCCCTTTCTTTCTTGTTATTAAATATGCCATGTTGATCAAAATAATGAGATCGTATAAACTTACATTGTCCTGGTCAACTTCCCGGATCATCTCTTCGAGGCGCAAATCCTCCATGCCAAACTCCTGACAAGCTTGTTGAAGCTCGTCTGGGGTGATATAGCCACTTCCATCTTTATCGAAGTATGAGAATGCAGCAAATAAATGATCCTCTCTCTCAATTTTGTTGAGATGCAATGTTGCAGCTACAAACTCCCCGTAATCAATGGTTCCGCTGTTATCAACATCTGCCTGCAATCACGGAGAATAGGAGAATATTACAGAAAAAAGAAATAATAGTATCCTCTTTCTACAGTGGTCAACGAATCTAAGAAACATGAATGAAGAGAATGTAATGCATAGGATAAGAGCAAGTTGGATAAAACAGAAAGTGCTACGGGAATTCTATTTGATCCGAAAATTTCGTTAGGGTTAAAGGCAAGTTCTATGTTATAGCGATTTGACCGAATATGCTTCATGGTTATGAGTGTTAGGCAAATAAAATACAGAAATCAGAATATCCAGAAGATGAAAGAAATGAGAATATACACTAACATGCGGATGTAGTGCCAATTAAGGAAAAAACTAAGGAAAGGGTAACATTGGTGGTTGGTTCCCGTTTAAATTGATTTAACGAGGTTTCCATTCCTAAAAGTGACTTGATTTTGGTAGAGAACACTAGAAAAGAGGAAGGTGTAGCTAAGGATCTAGACATCTAGTTGCTTTAACTTTCCAACTAGTTTTAGCAATTAACTGAGCGGGAGTGATGAAGAAAAATTTAAGTCGCCAACCAAATTTTTTGAGAATAAGCTTATATTGTTGTTGTTGTTGTTGCTGTTGATGTCAAATGCAGTATGAAATCATTCTTAAGTGGTAGGAAATTTTGGGCAAGCAATTAAAGAGGACAGAAGCTATACATTTGATTGGGGACTTACTGCTTGCATTAGATCATAAATCTCGGACTCGTTCAGATTGGCACCAACTCTCTTCAGCCCAGCTTTGAGTTCTTCAAAAGTGATATGGCCACTGTTATCGGTGTCTATCATCTTAAACATTTCTTTCAGGCCAGCAATTTCTTCTTCGGATAAGGACTCTGCAATTACCTGCAACGTATGTATATCTAATCAAACAGAAATATGAGAAGTATAGGTTTAGCTTTTAGAATATATTACAAGCTTCATTTTATTATATCCAAACTTGTATCTGTACAACTTAATAACTTTGTTAGACATATAACAGCAGCCTTAAAACCCTAAGACTTACTCTAAGAGCCATTTTCTTAAGTCTATTCATCGCTGAAAATTGTTTCATACGACTCAAAACTGCCGAGTCGAGAGGCCTGTCGGGAGCCACTCCTTCAACTTGAACCCAAGGGTGGCCTGCAGAAAGTTTAAGTTTGGGTGAGCAAAAAAAGTTGATAAATATGGTCTGAGAGAGAGAGAGAGAGAGAGAAATGCAACAAAGGTAAAAATGAAATATTTTCCTTTGCTCTGCATTCAACTGATGAACGAAAAGAGAGAACCCATTACGTTCGATTATTGACACTATGACCTTTACCTGAGGAACGCCTAGGGTATCCAAAAATGTGTCAAAATAATTATTACCAGAAATTGCTCATTTCAAAATTGAGGTTTGGAATAGGGATCTCAAAAACAAGAATAGAGTACAAACTTATTTAGTCAAAGTTTTTGGCACCCCAACTTTCTTCCAACTTGAATCAAGCAACTCTCCACGTCATAATATATAAATAATTTAAAATAATTCCTTCAGAGATACTTACACAGGACTTCATGTGCAGTTAAACGCCGTTTGGGGTCTCGAACAAGCATTCTCCTAACCAAATCTTTTGCCTCTTCTGATATACTTGGCCAGGGATCTGAAGCAAAGTCAAGATCGCCATGTAGGACTTGTTCAAATATTCCTTGCTCGTTTTCTGTAGTCATTAAAGAAGAGAGGGGCTACGTTCATATCAGTACAAATTATGACATTTATGTTATGTTTGGTGAGGCGGATTGAATAATACTAGACAATTTTAAGAAAGGAAAAGTGGCTAAAATCTTGTTCATACTACTAACCAAACAGTTTAATACCGTATACAAACATGCACTAATAGTCAGAGGTAGACAAGACATTGACATAATTCATTGAATATAAACTTTCACAATTCTCACCGGCCCAGAAAGGAGGAACTCCACTGAGTAAAATATAAACAATTACTCCAGCACTCCAAACATCGGCTTCAACCCCATAGCGCTTTCGAAGAACTTCTGGTGCAACATAATATGGACTACCCACCACATCAGTAAAATTTTCCCCTGAAAATTGAATAGTACCAGTTCCTCGTTATATACGAAAGTAAACCAAAGGAAAAAAGACATGCAACACAGGAAAAAAGAATTGTTGCTTTTGAAAGTTGTATCAATGTCTGATTCAAGGATGAAAATTATCTGAATATATATTCCATCAACATGAAACAGTATCGTAAAGCATTAATCTGAACATATTCACAGGCTATCTTGAGAGCCAATGAGAACGTGAAAGTAAAAAATTGAATGCATTCTAATTTGGGTTGTTCAGGTATAACTCAATCAAACCAAATAGTAGGGTTATAAGAGAAGGGGAAAGGGAACGCGAAGAAAAGAAGAAGAGAAAGGAGGGAGAAAAGAGAAGAAGAGGGGGAGATAAAAGGAGGAAGATACAAATGGGAGAAAAAATATCACGTTGTTGCTTTGTTTGGTTTTCCTCAGGAAAAAAAAAATCACTTTAACATAAGTTTTGTCCCCAAAATGTTATTATGTGCCTATGAAAAGTTGGGAGAATAATTAATTACAAATGGAAAAAAGCTTCTTCAGCATCCTCCGCAATCTCTTGAACCGAATGAAAGTGGACCAATCAGTTGCCGTTTTCATGCTCACATCTATTTCTCTACTGATGATAGCATCATTCTCAGTTTGTCATCATACGATCAATATCGTCATTTAGTCAAGAAGAAAAATCGTCCTCTTTGGATAAGAAGTTGCAATCTACCTCGTCAGAGTGGAGTTCTCTTAGCCAAGAGAAATTATGGAAATCCTATAAGATATATTATATGAAGACTTTCCACGTTTAGAGTTTATTTTAGGTAAAGCAATTAAGTTTCTAATTTAATAGATTTTCTAGTGTTTTTATATTATTCTTTTAGTCGGTTTACTACTTAAATTAGGTTATTTAGCCCTATTTAAAGAGGGCTAATGTATTGTAATAGTTAGACTCCCTCTCCCCTTTCTCCCTCTTTCTTTCTCAAGTCTCGTTCTTGCTCAATTGTGTCCTGTAAAAGGCCCTCAATTTGAAGTCAACAACTTGGTTGACTTCTAAATTTTACGAAGTTGTTCAGAATCTAGTTCACAAAAAGGTGGTCACATTGCAAGGGGGATACTTCGGGTAACAAGATGTGGTAAAAATTTATCACGAATGTCTGTCTTGTAAATTTATAAGCAAATCGGGCACCATCCCAATTACAAGCCAATGTTAACAGTGGGTTCTTCCCAATGTGCTGTAACAGTGGTGTCTGAGCAAACACCCCTTCTTGGAGGATCTTCATTGAGGACACAATGATTAAGTTATGACTGTGATAGATACAAGAAACAAATAAATAAATGCTGCAAATAAAAATAGAAAATAAAATTCAGGCAGCTAAAATCTACGTTCCAGTGAAAAACTTTATGGAGAATGGCCTATTAATTCAGTTCTATCTAAAAATGATTTGAATCAACCATGTGGGCATAATGGAAAATGAGAATGATATCGAGAAAACACACACATTTTAGTCTAAATTAAAACTGAGACGACAGACAGTTTAATGATGAAAGAACAAATTTGATTCAGAATGAGCAACACATCTTCTAGTCATTATTCTAATATTATACATTTTTTCTTGCTTTTAAGTAAATAAGTTGCTTTTATTGAAGGACACTCTTACCATACTGTCAAAATCTTTTAACTAGTAAAAAATTGTTCACATACTCTTGCAATTCCAGATTTCTGGAATGTGAATAAGTATTAATTTCACACACGTGTAGAGAACAATACAAACAAAGAAGAATTGCATTACGTACCTGGCTTGAAGAATATTGACAATCCAAAGTCGATTGTCTTGAGGAGAGAATCCTCCTTGTGATCAACAAAAAGGAAATTTTCGGGCTTGAGGTCACGATGCATAACTCCCAAAGAATGACAAGCTTCCACCACTCCAACTATAGTCCTAGTAAGCTCAGCAGCCTTCCTTTCAGTATAATGCCCTCGTTGAATGATTCTATCGAAAAGCTCGCCACCTGCACATAACTCCATAACAACATGAACGGCAACAGCATCCTCATATGCCCCTTTAATAGATATAACATTTGGATGCCCAGCTAGATGGTGCATTATCTGAATTTCCCTTCTAACATCCTCAACATCATCATCATGCAATAACTTCCTCTTGGCAATCGATTTGCAAGCGTATTCTTTGCCTGTCTCTTTTTCCACGCAAAAGAATGTTATTCCAAACTGCCCTTGTCCTAATTTCTTCTCCAATCTAAAAAACTCCTTCAAATTTCCAGTTTTCCTCCGCAAAACAGAATCAGTCCTAAGCCCTGCACTGTTATTCCTCATTATATGAGGAGGCTTTCTAGGTTTAGCCGGCTCTTCTTGTTTAGTTTCCGGCTTTGGGATTGTCACTTGTTCCGGTGGTGTGTTTTGGACTGGCATAGGTGACTCTGGTTCCCTACCAGAAGTTGGCATCTCATTTTTTGCGGTCTCCCCATTTACAGAAGAATCATTATTATCTGGCATTCGGGATCGCCAAATGGCAGCTGAAACCGATTGAAAAATACCATTTTTGGATATGCTTGGTCCAACACAAGTGTTCCCCATCTAGTCCCAAATCAATTTCCACAGAACCCCTTTAGCATTAAGAGCTAAATCTTATGTAGAGTAAGTAAAGAAGATCTAATCCTAAGATCATTCCCAGAAAAACCGATCATCTTTAAAAATCAAAATTCTTCTTTTCCACTCATTTCGCCAAGAATAATTCCTAATGAACCTTATAATTAGCCCAGAAAACCTACAAAGAAAACCTAAATACCCCCCAACGATTCAATAGTTTTAAGTGATTTTCAAATCAACTAACCAGATTACAGAACAAACATTTCAACTTTCAACTGTAATTCACATGAACAATCCAGACAGCACAACGAAAATCGAAAGAGTATCAAGTTAAAGAAGTCACAGGCGAAAAATATGCATAGATTGAACAAAAACTGGAACAATTTATAATAAAATGAACAGAAAAGGACACAACGAACGGGAAAAAGGGGGAAAAAACAAAGTTACAAGCTTTAAGATTCCATATCTCAGAGCAAAAGTCTACTTTACGAGAAAGGTCAAACAATATGAAGAGGCTGCTACACACTTCAATGAAGAAAAAGTTGAGATCTTGATGAGAACCGGTCACATCCCTGATTGAATATTAAAATAGTATAAAATTAATTAAGCAAATTGATGCATTTTCATTTTATTACGTAAAATCTAGAAAAACTTGCATAAAAAACGCGCGTTTTTTTTGTCGGATATTTCGACCTTGAGTTCCGAGGTTGGACAATTTTTATTTATTTATTTTTTTGGATTACGCTTCATTATTGACGTTTCAGGGCACATCTTCAAGAATACAGGATGAAAGACTACTTGTACACTTGCACTTATCCAATAGTCAAAAAATTTATATTTCAGGATTTAAACTCTTGACGCGACAGTCTCAAATAAAGTTGAATTTTTTCCACTTTTCCTTTTTATCACTTGAAGATGTGCCCTTGGGGCCGTTGGAGAATTTTTGCTTGAATGGGATTTGTGTCAACTATATGTAAAATATCAAACTTAGCTTTACTTTGCCTGGCACATCTACGAACTTGCGCATGTAGAAAATTTTAAATTATAATTATTCATACATTTTGTGATACTCAAGATTTATTAATAATTTTTTTGTTAAGAATATGTAATATCACATATCTCACTTGTTATAAGTATGGACTCACGCATATCTTCACATTGGTATGATATTGTCCACTTTGGATCTAGGCCCTCATAGATTTGTTTTTGGACTCACCCAAAAGGTCAATACCAATAGAGATATATGTCCACACTTTTCAACTCATGATCTTCCTCATTTTTATCCGATGTGAGAATTTTGGTCGCATACCCAACAATCCTCCCCTCGAACAAAGGACCATCGAGTCTCCCCTCAAACGATCATCTATGCGTCCATCTTTCTCACCAAGAAGGATTCTCACTCCATCGAGGGTCAACTACTCTTCTTCATTGCGTTGAGGCACATGCCTTATGTGAAGCACCTGAGCACAGTCTTATCTCGAGAGTTTGCTCTATCCAGATCAACTCATCTCCACCGCGTTCGGACACACGCCTTACGTGAAGCATTCGGAGCACACCATCTGTCCAATAGAGCTCATCCACGAATCCCACAATGAGCTAACCGAGGCACCACCTTCGTTCCGCATTTCGAGGATTCATCCAGGGGCATGGCTCTGATACCACTGTTAAGAATATGTAACATCATAAATCACACTTGTTATAAGTATAGACTCACACATGTCTCTACATTGATATGATATTGTCCACTTTGGGTCTAAACTCTCATGAATTTGCTTTTGGACTTACCCAAAAGGTCTAATACTAATGAAAATATATGTTCACACTTATAAACCCATGATCCTCCCCATTTTTATTCGATGTGAGACTTTTGGTCGCATACCCAACATTTTTTATTTACACATTTTAGAGAATGCACTTCTTTGTTCTTATAACACTTGAAAATAATATCAAACAAGCAATTTGTTAGTTGTAATTAGTATGCAATTTATTTAGGATTATGGTATTGGTAGTGATTTTCATATATTACATAACATAATGTTGTCCAAAAAATAGAAGACAGGAAATGAGTTGCCTATTCCTACTCAATGCTGATTTGTTGTTCTGAATTTGTTAAATGATAATCGATTGTCCTCTCATTAGATTTGAACTTATGAGCAATTTATATACACGAATTGCTCTACTCTTATGCGATTGAGAAATCTCGAGATATTTTTATTCTATGATTGATATGAACTCAATTTTTTGTTGTGTTCATCTTGTTTTGCACTATTCAAGTTTATCCAACGTGAATTTCAAACTATTAAGGAAAAATGCTCGAGGATTTTTCTTTTATTTGCTCTTGAGTTATTTTGCATAGTGTGGAAGAACACATAGCATCACTTAGCATTTCACCAGATCATATTGTCTTCTATACTTCTAGTTTCAAAGAGAAATCAGAACTTGTATTCAACATATTTTTTCAACGAGTTACCTAAAATTCCTACCACGAGCCTTCTTAAATTTCTACCTACCATCAAAATTTGAGTTTTTCATCCCATTTCTAAAAGGTTGAACCCCAACATTGAGGGTCCCATATCGCCCCACTCTTAGAGCATTGTGAAAGAGGTAAATCGCGAAATATGCCTCAGTAGGTCAGGATATAAGAACTGTCATACTGGTGCCCACAAATAGTCAAATTTCAAACCTTGTAAGAGGCAAAAATCGAACCGTCACACTGCGACTACCAGTTCAACTTAGATTACCTCACTCCTGTCATTTGTTCCACTGAACTATATCTCATGAGCTCTTCTTCCCATTTCTTTCTAGGCGTAACATGTGTGAAACGTTATGAAGCGAAAATTTTATGAAGTAAAGGAATTAAAAATACAAGAATGCAAGAATTTTTTTTTTTCTTTTTTTCACAATTTGTACATTTGTGGAATAAAAATTGACTATAGCATGCAACAATTGCACAAGGTCCTAATCTAGGATTGCATGTTTGGTAAAGGTGACTAGACAATACTCAACAATATGATCAAAGAAAAATAAGCTAAAGTATTGTCTATTATATTTTCCTTGAACATATCCATCAAATTGGCAAATAAATATGCGTGCACGAATCGTAATAGATCCATCAAATGCGTAAAGTTACTTCTAAGTAAAATTTTATTTTCAAATAAATTTGAATAAATTATATTTACTTTTAAGTAAAAGAATTACTTATTTTGAAAGTAATTGTACCTTACCGCCAAAACAAGTTACTTAAATCTAATTTATATGAGTAAAAAAAGTTATTTTAAAAGTTATTTATTTACTTATATCTAAATTTCTAATAAGTAAACTTTTTAAGCTTAGTTAAACATGCTCAAAGAAAGGAAACGAAGATGGGTTTTAGTATGATTTTGTGAAATCTGTTTTGTAAATGTAATGAATGCAATGCTTTACAGACACTTAGGGGGGTGTATTCAATTGAGACTTTTAATGACTTTTTGGAATTTAAAAAGTTTAGGTGTATTCAATGTAGACTTTTAGAGACTCTCTAAAAGTTATGGTGTATTCAATTGAAACTTTTATAGACTTTTAGAAAGTCTCTAAAAGTCACGGTGTATTTAATTAAAATATTTTAGAAGTCTCTATAAGTTTTGGGGTATTCAAATTTTAATGACTTCTGGAGACTTTTATAAAAGTCTCCGGAATACTAACTTTTAAGCAGAAAGTACTCATATAAAATCTCAAAATTTGTCTCTCATTAATCATGAGATTTTGAGAGACTTTTACCAAAATATATATATATATATATTTCAATATTTCTTTCCTTTTTCGGACTACGAACATTAAATTTATTATTTCTATTTATTCTCTCTCTCTCTCTCTCTCTCTCTCTCTCTCTTTTATAGTTTATCACTATTTTTTATGGAAAAAAATTAAATTGGATTTTTGTAACTTTTTTTTATTCATTTTTTTGTGAAAAATATCTTTTTTTTAATTAAATTATAAAATTTTATATGACAAATTAATAATTAAATGTAAATATATTTACTTTTTATTTATTTTTAAAAGTATATTATATTAATAATATTAAATATTAAATTTATTTTTTATCATATATATGTATACTTTTAATTATTATTTATTTAATTAAGATCTTAAATTTTTTTCTTTTTAAAATATTTTTTAATTATATGAGGAGTGAAAGTAGAAGAAAAATTGTGGGAATTACAATCTCATATGTGATAATTTCACATTATTACATTAGATCCATGTGAATTCTATTTCAAATGAAAATATTTTAAATTCTATAAAAGTCTACAAAAATTTTAAAATGAAAGCCTACAAAAATCTACGAAAAACTTTCACTAATTCTATGCAAATCTATAAAATCCACGAAATCCACAAAAGTCATCACTTAAAAAAAGTCCATCAAAATCTTCAAAAGTCTCAATTGAATACACCCTCCTTAGGTTCATAAACTGCCATAAGTTACTTTATATAAAATACTTTTTAATTTAGATGCTTATTTTAGGAAATGTAATTAAGATTAGTATTTTATATTATTTTCTTGCTTAAATTAGGTTGCTTAGAACCCCATATGAAGAGGGATTATGCACCGCAATAGTTAAATTTCTCGTCATTCTCCCTCTTTCTCTCCGTCTTCTCAAGTCTCATTATTAATTATTGCATCTTATATCAATGAATAATACTGTTTAATTTCATTGGGATTACAATTTTAGTTTATGTGACGCTAATGTAGTATTAAATGATCCATGTAATTCCACCTTTTATGTAACCTATCATTTAAAGTTATTTAGATTGAGATTGCAACTCCAGCAGGACTATATAGTATTACTCTATGAATTTGGTATTAGATATTACTATTTTCAGACTAAATTGTTTATCACTCGTTAAAACTTGCAAGTTCTTCAACAAATTACTGTTCATGATCATGTACTATTTTATCCGTACTGCTTACAAGATTATTGTGCATGATTTACTGTTCATACGAAAAGAAAAAATTAAAAATTCTACAATTGTTGCAGTGAGTCAGTGACGTTAGAATTCAGCCGAAGAACCAAGCTTCTGAAAGCCTGTAACATCATCATGATTCATGCAGCCCACTATCTCCCGTAGCCCACAAACCCATCAGCCACATGAAATCCTAACCCTAGCCCAAGGCTAGACCCAATCACTAAAGTCTCCATCTGAGAAAACACCCAAACACAATCCAATTAACCGAGCTCAACCTCATAGCCCGAATTTTGCGGCATTTATACGATACGTCCATGGTGACACTAATGGCACCCAAATACCATCATATGATAACTATATGTGTTTAGATTTAATTGTATTGATAATTTTTTAAACAAAAAAACTAATATAAAAAGTTGTAAAAGTTAATGAGTCAATGAGAATGTTGTAAAAGTTAATGAGTCAAAGAGTCACTAGATTTACGATTGTCTCTCGCCTAGCTGATGCTCGAACGAAAAGAATAGAAATATTGTTGCCCTCACCTCTCACTCGAGCGACACATCGTTTGTGCTTGTCGCTCGAGCGACGGTGTACGTGTAAAATCTTAGTTCACGTTTTTCAAGAGTTTTATCCGACTTATATTACTTAAATGCCTTCTACTATATATATACCTAAGCCTTAATACGTTTTGTGTGTGGTTGTTCATTATATTACATTGTTATATTATATATTTCTAAGATCCAAGAACACATTCAAACTTTGAGATTGATCATTTAATTCTTGAGATCATTCAACCTCAACTTTGTGAAAACATCAAATTCACATAATCCAAAATATTCACTTCCTCTACATATACATGAATGTACATTCTCAATAGTTTTCAGAGGTTGTTGAAAATTGAGGAAGGTTGGACCAGAAGTACAGGAAGAGTACATGAACAATGTGTTCTTGGTGATCTGCAATAGATAGACAATTCAAAAAGATCGAGAACATGTGCGAGTGAAACACATTCCAAGGGATCTTGGAAATTGCATGAATTAAATCAACGAGTCTAGTGAGTTTTCTAGGCTGGATCATATTGTAAGTTCATATTGTTTATAGTGGAAATTACTGATTTGGTCCCAGAATTTTTACCTATTTGGGTTTTCTCCGTCAACATAAAACACGTACTTTTATACCATTGTTAGCTCATATTGCATTAAACCTAACATGTATAGTAGACTACAAATTGACATAGTTCTGGTGCATAAAAATGATGTACATAATTTCAAGTAGAATTTTGCTACGGGGTGTCAGGCCAAGTTTGACGCCCCCGTCCCTCAACGCCAGACGAAGTGGCTTTGCCCTTTCAAGAAACAATGCATTTTTTTATGTTATTTGAAATATTTAATTTATTTATTAACATTTATTTTTGAATTGAAAAATAGATATTTAAAAATTATTTTTGAAGAGGCATTCTAATATTTGAAAAAAATTCTTAATAATTTGAAAAAGAAATAATTTCATGAAAACCCAAAAATCAAGAGTCCCTCCAATTTTATGTTAAGGGTCCGTTTAATTGTAAATGTGAAATTTGGGTGGAAAGAAAATGAATTATAGGGAATTGAATTGCATAGAATTTGTTTTACTGAAAATTATAATTAATTGTGTTTGATTGGTATAATTTTCCATTCAAAAAAGGTCGAAAATTTGGCGTCCGTTTGACTTTATTTTGTATGAAAATTGTCAATAAAAGTGATAAATTTTTTTTATCATTGGATCTAGAATTTGTTCCAATTGCAAAAAAATTCAAAAAAATTACCATACCGAATACTATTCGTTTGACTTGTTTCTATGAAAATTATCAATAAAAGTGAATTTTTTTTTACCATTAGCTCTAAAAAAAAAATTCAATTGCTTTAAAAAACAAAAAAACAAAAAAACTGAAATTGCTTTACCCACCAAAGTGATGAAAAAAATAATTCTTTGAAAATGAGGAAAAGGGGTGTGTGGGAAGGTGGGATGGGAAAAACTTTTGCCAAAAAAATAATTGGTATCAAACAAGTCAAATTTGAAAAGATGGAAATTGATTTCCTAGTTCCATAGAAATACTTTCTTATCAAAAGGTCCTAAAAATGATATATACATAATGAATAATTGACCGTTTTCAAGTTCCCTTGTACAAGGAGAAAAGATACATTTTTTTATACTATTTGGAATTTTTATGTTTTTATTGGAAAAACAAACACGCGCTTTAACTTGATTTGACTGATCAATCCAAAAGAAAAGATCTTTATGAAAAACCCTTGAATAAATAAGATTTTTTTGTCCCAGATCAAATTCGGGACAGCCCTGATTGGAGGGCAGGGCGGGGCGGGGCGGGGCGGGGCGGGGGGGGGGGCTGACAGTCCAATCAGAACTGTCCCGGATTTGACCCTGAACAAAAAACTCTGGCTGGGTAGCACGGCTCGATCTTTATTTGATCAGTCCCGCTGCACGGATAGGTCCAAATTCCAAGCTAAATCCCGACTTACGTGTCAATGAAAAAAACAAAGAGAAAAGCAAGCGAAAAATGACTTTTCCTTTAAAAAAAACTGCCTTTGATACATAGGATAATCAAAACCCTGTCAACAGGGTGTCAATGACCCTGTCCGACAAGATTAATTCTTATTTGATTATTCATTTTATAAAGAGTCCATCAAAAAACACACAAAATGAATCCAAGCATGAATATACACGCATATATATCTTTCTTTCTCCAACCCAGCATTATTGACTATACACAAATTGCAGGGTGGGTAGCAAAATCTTGTCTTTTTCTTTTTCTTTTTTCCATTCCAGCTGCAGTATACCTCGCGAAATCTACCATGAAGAAGAAAGAAAATACTGAAGTAGGATTGTGTACAGTATTCAACTGCCTGCCTGCCTGCAATGAATGCACGTTTATGATTAAATAAAGTATGAATGTGAAGCTCAAAGACTAGCAATTTTTGTATACTAAATAAGTTTGTCCCTTTCTCCAGCACCTTAAAAGTTTAGGTGAAGTGGTACATATATTTTAGCATCAAGCATTAAAAGAACACCGTCAAATCTCAATTATGTTAACCAACGGCAACATTGCGATAGACCCTTTTAGCAATTAATGAATGTTGTCTTTTACATGTTGTAAAAATAATTTTTCTTGTAGTGTACAGAAATTATTAAACAAATTACGAGTTTGCAGTAATGATTTCAAGTTTCATTGTCACCCATTGACGAAATTCAGGTATTTGATGAAAAAATAGCATTGTGTGAATTTAAGGGGTGGGACAAAGGAAGTGATAAAGTTCACAGGATATTGCAGCATTTAGAAATTAGGCTGATTTCTGCAATATAAAAAGCAGGGTTTAGTTCAGCTCCTTCCTAAGCATCAGCCACCAAAGAAAATCCTCTTCCCGGAATCCAAATGCCTATTGCGAATTTCATCAGAATGAGGGCCATCCCACACATTAGACAAAGCATCCAACTATATGTATTTTATTTTACCATCAAGAAGCATTGTATGATATTTATTATCTGTTAAAACGGATGGAAATTTTGAATTAAGTTCAAGCATGTACGAAGAAATCGAGATATGCATTTACCTTTTCCCCTCAGTGCGACCAGCTTACTTTTCCCGGCATTTGATAAACTGGGAATCATGGCTGAACGCCCCAAGCAGTCCACATGCTACTTCAAGCAATTTCCCTGCATAGTAAGAGCTACATGAGTGCATTATGCATCATGTGAGTCAACCCTTATATTTTAAAAAATGTCATAACTTCTGTCAGTTCATCAAAAGAATTGGCCTAAAATAAAATAAGACGAAAAGATCTTGTGAAAAGTTAACCATTATCAGTCATGTATGTAATGAAAAGATGTAAAAAAATAAGCATAACTAACAACAACATACAAAGTAAACTCCCTTGAATCCTTCATCACAGTCTAGACAGTTGATCGGACGGTTGTCCAACAGCCAGAATTGTGAAAGGTTTTAACTTGAGATCTAGTAGTTATTTATATCCAACTTGTTCTGAAACAAGTTGTTTCTGGCAATTTTTGGATCTAATAATGGGACAAGGACCAAAGAATTATTGCAGGCTTGCAAATACTATAAATACATTATATGTACATAAAAAGATAGTATCATTAAAGAAATTGCATCATACCCTACATATGTAGTGATGGTATAACAAATAAATACAATGGTAGACATGCAAATCGGTAAGAGAGTACCACAGCTTGAGAGATACTAATGTTTGTGATTTGGTTGGACAATTATATTCTAGGACCAATTCCTTGTTGTTTATGGTGGTTGGATCCATCCCTTTGCGGTCAATTCTATATTTGGAGAACCATTTTCTATAGAGTAATGTTATTTAACTCCACTAGAGTTGCAACCTCAATGAGGCTATATAACACTATTCTTTTCTATATTGTAAACATTTCACATTCACTCTTTTCCAACACTTGAACAGAACTAGTTCCGCAAGCGGAAGTGCGGAACCAACCCTTTCATGCTTCATATCCGCATCACTCAACTGCTAAAGGATAGGGCCCATAGAAAGGAGAAGAGGCGAAAAAGAAAATAATAAGGGAATGTAAATGTCATTTTTAATAAGGTTAAGTTCAGTTTGCTACATAAAGACATTTGAAAAGTTAAAAAGAAAATATAAAAATTTCCACTTTTTTACTTTGGCCGTTAGAGGAGGGTTCGTGGGCTCATGAGAGCTTAGTCCATGGGGGTTGGGGGCTGTTCAAACAAGCCTAGGGCTGAGCCGACTTCAATTTTCAAAACAAAAATTAAGGGGTCATTCTCTTCGTGTATCAATTTTGTGTTTTGAGTTTTGAATTCGTTTTGTGTTTTGTGTTTTTGATGTCCATTTTGAGATTGTTGAAAATTTGTTCTTTTTATCGTTTTGAAAAAATATTTCTCAACCCGTATTTTTGAGTTTTGACAGATTTATGAAGAAAACAGTCAAAACGTAAAAAAATTATTTTCTGTTTTTTTTACAAAATTTTCAGCCGTTTTCAAAAACTCGTTTTCAAAAATGGGAAAAAGAACGCGTTTTCAATGTTTTGAAAAATCGAAAATAAAAAACGACTCGAAAACAGCAAAGAAAACGCCCCCTAAGATTATTTCTTCTAAAAATCCTTTTACACAAAACAAAAGTCATACAAAACGGATTGTTAATGTTATAATCAACAAATATTTTCTTTAATTTTTTTCAGCAATTATTATTGTTTTTAAATTTTTTTCTTATACATCCTAAAAAATCTCCAAGAAATTCTCTATTTTTAAAGAGCATATTCTAAAATTTAGAGAGTAAAAATTTTAAAATGCTCCAATAGCCTATTTATTTTTAACATTTAATTTTACAATTTTCAATACGTATTTATTGTTTTTTTTTTATTCTTTTATTTTTACCATCTTTCCTACAATAATTATATCACTTTATTTAATTAAATTAATAAATTGTGCATTGAAAGTTGGAATCTTTGAAGCATTAAATTATAGAGAGGTGAGTTTTGCTCTCCAAATTTGGATAGTCAAACCCACTCTCTATTTTAAAATATTAAATTGAAGAGTCTTTTGGAATGAAATTTTAAAGATTTAAGAGTATTTTCAAGAAATTCTTTAAAAGTAGAATACTCTTTATTTTAAAGAGTCAATCTTTAAAATTTCATTCCAAAAGTCTCTTCAATTTAACATTTTAAAATAGAGAGTGAGTTTCACTCTCCAAACCTTTATATAATTAAATGTTTCAAAGATTTCAACTTTTAATGCACAATTTATTGACTTAATTAAATAAAGTGATATAATTATTGGAAGGAAGATGATAAAAATAAAAGAATGAAAAAAATAATAATAAATACATATTAAGAATGGTAAAATTAAATGTTAAAAATAAAAAAATTATTGAAGCATTTTAAAAATTTTATTATTTAAATTTACATATACTTTTTAAATTATAGAATATGTTCTTTAAAAATAGAGAACGTCTTGAAGATGCTCTAACCAAAAAATCAGGTGGTGTTGCAGTAGTAACAAACACATGATAAAGCACGTATGGACAATTTTGCCCTCACCCACCGACACCGACACAGTCACACACGTCACCAAATTCATCCCGTCACCGCTTCATCGCGCCACCCTACCATCTTCCGGCCGCCATTAGCCACACCACCCAAAAAACTTGAAAGAAATAATCACTGAAAGTTTAACATACCTCTTCTTGGTTTGTTCAAATTCTTTACATTTTGATTCGCAATTTTCACTTCCTTCTTCTTATCCTCTGGCGGAATCAACACCCCATCAACACCCTGTACTGAAATTCGCCCATCTGTGTAAATATCTGGATCAAACAAGTAAGCTGCATCCTCTCCATCGCCGAATTTCACCGAGCCATCAGCTTCTCTAGCAAAAAGCTTGTGTGGGACATGCAATGTATCATATGCTACCTTCCCGAATCTCCTCACGGCATTGTACATGCTCTCTTCGGTCTGATACTCCGGTACAATGTGATAATAAACTATCCGTTCAGGAGCACCGGGTTCGCTCAATTGTTCGGTAGTGAGTTTCGCCATGGCCTCGTCATTTGGAGCTAAAACTGTTAAAACATAGCCTTCGCTGATTAACTTCCCCATTTCTGTAGCTAGATTTGTCAAATTAACCAAAATGTCGGCCATTTCATTATACCCGCCGTAGTGGAGGAGTGTCTGAATGAAGTCCTTCACCTGTCTCTCGCCGTCGAAATGGTGATGGGGCCCACCTGGACCAGGGGCCGGAGCAGGAGCCAAGGATGGTGCCGGTGCCATGGCTTCGTATATCGATAATTTGGAGGGTGCGTGAGCATCGATTGGTACTGAATTTGCCTTTTTCTTTGATAACAATTTGTGGGTTCTTGGATCAATTTCTGGGGCTCCTTCTGGTTTAACTGCCGAAATTGATCTGAGGCTGCGCCTGTTATTGAATGAGTGCTCAACGGACTTTGGAATTATTACCTTTTCAATTCCGTGAATGATTCCATCAGGACGTACAATGGAGTCAGGATATACAACCTTCACAGCACCTACATATTTATTAGTACTCCGATAATGATTTGAACTGAAACTACATGAAAATTCTATACGCTCGTTAGAGAGAGCGAGGTGCCGAGTTGACTCGGTAGGTTCTGTGGGCCAATCTCCCAGAGTGAGCTTAGTGGGGAGGATATGATGGAGGATGAGGGTCTGAAGCGACTTGATATTGCCGGGTTCGAGAAGGAACCGCTTGAATTCTGGGTCGAGATCGCGCTCCAGGGCTTCATTTTTGGGGGCAAAAATAGTGAGATTATAGGTGTACACTTCTTGTTCTAGTGTTGGTAAAAGAAGGGCCTTCTCCATGAGCTCGGCAAGTTCAGTGTAGTGGGAGTCCAAGAGAGCAACAAGGACAGAGTTGGAGTTGATTTGACGCGGCTGTTCCAGCAATGAGGAACCAAGTTGAATCCTACCGGAGAAGAGGAGAAAGAAAAGGAGTAATAAATTATTTGCCATTGAATTGAATGAGTTGAAGAGTTGTGTTATAGAAGAGAAGAAAATTGAAGGGCCAGATAGGTAGCTTTTATTTGCTTAGAAGGCTGGCCAACTGAGTGTGTATGTCAGCATGTGTGTTTTGCGTCTCTGTGTGTGTTTTTTTGTGTTGCTCTTTGAAATTCTCGACTTCTTCTTTTAATTTTTCTTTCATATATTTTTTTTTTAATTGTGAATTTTCGTTATATATATATATATATTTGGATTCTTAAGTTTATTGAAATACGTCATAGCTAAGGGTGTTAAATGAAGCGAGTTGATCTATTCGATTCACGAGTTCAACTCGATTCGTCAGGTGAATCGGCTCGTACTCTTTTATATGGCTAATCTAGCACGAGCTGACTTGCTCAATCAAAGTCTTGCTTGACTCACCCCACAAGCTCATCTCTTGATAGAGTAGGGCAAGGAGGCTCGGCCTACTTAACACCTAATCGCATTGAAGGTAAAGTGGGTTGAGTCAATTTTTCTGTTATCGAAAAATGTGAAAATTGATTTAGGCAGGTAGTTCAATTGAGAATGTCTAGGAATGTACTTATAAATAGGGATAAATGAGTGGTGGAGAGGTAACTAATAATCACGGATCCCATGAAATGAGTGAATAAAAAATAGTTTGACCAAAAAGATTTTTTAAACTAATGTGTTTATAAACACATAGAAATAATGAGCCAAACATATGCTCATCATCTTGAGTTGGATTGTATCTAATTATACAATAGACCTTTTTTTCAGTTCTTTTTTTATAGTAATATTGTATATAGTCCATTTTAACAAATAAGGTATATAAATGTGTGTGGTTCGATCGAACAACGTTTAAATAATTAATCAACTGTTAGAATTTTATCTTTGGTCTTTGGAGTCCTCGCTTAGAATATAAATATGTTGGATTTTGTCATGATACTGTTGCAAGGTATGAGATTTGAACCTAACATCAAAAGTATGAGTTCTCGATGTGAGGTTTATATGAATTTGGACTCTCCAAGATAAACAACTAATTTTTATGGTATGATTCTCCCACATTCCATAATGGATTCAACCATCACGTTGTTGATTTTACTCCCAATTGTCTGTTTAAGCGTCCAATGTTGGCTGTCGAGGTTGATCACACTGCATTAGCAAAACTTTATATAATTAGGCACATTCCCGGTCTCTTTTTTTTCTTACAATTGATAGTGTGCAGTGTATTGGACTTGGCTTATTTTTTACAATACAATAAATAAAAGAAACAATTCACAAATACCCTTAATAACTTTACTAATTTCATACTTATTTTTAAATATTTATTATTCTCAAAAGATTGTTTTTTATGATTGTTAATTTTTTTTTAAAAAATAAATATTTTATAAATTTATGTAATATACACTGTATCATCCCATTTTTAATGTCGTCACTTTCATTGCATCACTCGTAACCCATTGTGTTACACACATTTTATTATCTATTTTCATCGTCACTGCAGTTGCTAGCACCACCATCACTTGTAAAAGTTATTATTATACTGTCACTCCAACTTGCAACATTCATTGTTACACCACCTATCACTTCCATCTGCAAAACCTTACTCAAATCAAACCTTCACACCACCATTTTCGCCACGAAACCTTAGCCTCTGTTTGGGCTCCATTTTAATTTCAATGTATTTTTCTCCTATATTTTTTTCTTTTTAACCACACATTTTTCAATAAAATAATATTACATGTAAATTCAAAATTAATAATAGATATTTTGTTCACGAAAATATTATTTCGATTTAAACTCACCGTAAGTGTACGATTCGTTAACAAGTAATATAATGAAACGTTAGTTCCAAATATTGTCCTACAGAGATTGAGTTAATTCAATTTTACTTATCCCGACCTTAACCGAAACAGAAAAATAGTACGTGTTTTGTGATGGAAATTGTAGCTAAACTAAAATAAACTAAATCACGAATTCAGTTATGAATTACTTAAATGAACTAAATGCAAAGTTATTTTTGAATGCAAATCAATGTGACTAATGAATGAGAAATGCACTAAGATTGCGAATCCTCATGCAATTATCCTTCTTTAACCGTAGTTCTACTAATTGACAATATGTTTGAATGTTGAAGAATCAATGTTCCTATTTTATTCAACAATCTCTCTCGAATAATACTAAATATATCCTCATATATGATCCCACTATGTCTTTATGACGGATGCGAATATACAAAAATGCATTAATTTATATGAAAACTTAAAAATTCACATAAGACATAGTGATATATTTATATCCCCTATCAAACCCTATGACGATTTATACCACGTCGAGCTTATTTTCGTTCTTTCGAATGCATAAAATAATTGCATATAAATCGTTCAAACTCAAAAACGTGTTTTATTATCAAGCATGTAGAACAAATCAAAAGATAAAATTACACGATTCATCGTTCTCATAGTACAGAAAAATATAGCCTAACATGGAGAAAAGAAGAAAACACAAAGACATGAAGAAATGACAACACCGATTTAATGTTCTAATTGAATTCTCGCGTAATCGCATCGATCTTCGTGTTTCTCCCCTTGGTTTTGGCTCAAAATCCCCTTGAAAGTATGTTGTAATCTCTCTCCCTTTTGTTATGACGGCTCTAGGGTTTTTAAACAGGTCCCCCGCATTGTTTCCATAAGAATTTGAAGTAAACAAGGAAATTGAAATTCCTACACCAGAATCGTACCATGCAACCGCATGATTCACCTGAATTGGCCTCTGGATTCTCTGAGCATGGGTATGTGACTGGAAGGAGGTTTCTACCATGCAACCGCATGGTAGATCAAACTTCCAAAATGTGTCATTTTAGGCCTTGAATTTTGTTTTCTCACATTTTGACATTTGTTCTTCATTCTCCTCATTTTAACATCCCATGTCTTCACCAAATTGGTGCTTAGCTCGTTCACATTCTCGTTTCTTCCTTCGATTAATCTTTTGGATATTTTCATTTTGGTCCCCGAACTTTTATTTTCTTCCATTTTGGTCCATTTTTGTTTTTTTTTTCTCTTGAATTTCGCTATATTCATTAATATTGTCCTACACAATGAAATTGTACATAATTAAGCTGTATTCAACACTTTTAACAACAATTTGTCATGTTTTGTGGGCAACATAAGTGTTATAAAAACGCACTTATCACATTTGTCAAGTAAATGAAATCTATTCATTTACTTTTCAAATTAAGCTAAACGATACTATTTTGACACAATCAGGGAGCCTAAGTTATTCTACTTTGTTATTATATTGTCACCTGAGTTTATGCTTTTTATTTGTTAATCATAATAGGTGAAGTTTGGACCGATGTTTCGTGCCTTGGAAACAGAGAGTCACAAAAAAGGAAATATGAACTAGGATGACATGCCATGTAACAACCTATATACACTGGTTGACATTGTATGGAACACGAAAGTATGTTTTTGATATCATTCTTCAACAAACTAGACGAGGATGAATACTGGTGTATTGAAAGTTGTCTAGTATGCTATCATTTGCTCCCTTCAATATAAGTTGTTAAAATTATAGGGAGACAATAAAAGACTCTATTGTATTATGACTACATAGGATAAATATATAGGAAGAGTTTACAACAATGACGTAAATAAAAGATTACAAAGTGATTGTAAAACTAAAATATGGAAAGATAAATATGTTGAAATATCCCAAGAGATTTGCTGCTATATTTGAGATCTAACTTCCAATACGCCCCCTCAAGTTGGAGCATGGAGATTACGAATGCCCAACTTGCCAATACGAGTTAGCTGCGTTGTCGAGTTATCATCTTCAAAAAAAATTCAGAAATCAAGAACTCAACATTGCTCAACTTCAAACCAAGAACCGAGTAAAATTTTGATATGAAACCCAAGAAAAGGAAAAAAAAAATGTTTTGTTTTTTTTTTGTAAAAAGAAAGGAAAAGCAAAAGGAGGGAATAGTAACGCATTTAGTGCTTCAAGTTTTAGCTTACTTAGAGAAGGAGATGATGAGGATAATGAAGATCTAGTTTTGACAAAGGGTAGTGAAGAAGAAGGGAACAGTTTCTTGGCGTTCACTGTGAAAAAGAAGATGCGTATTCGCATGAGGAAACTTGCTTTAAAGACAAGGGAGAAAATTATGACAACTTCTAGGAAAGAGAAGAAAAGAGAAGCTCGGAAAGAAGAGAAGATTGAGAAGGCAGCAATTTTGGGAAAAGTATTGAAACAGAGTTACAGACGTTTTCAAATATTGAGATTAATCAAGAATTTGCACGTCGATAGGAGCACAATAAGAAGAGGGAAGACTTGCAGAGAATTCAAGAGCTGAAAAAGAAAGGGGTCGTCAATTTTAGTGGTAATGATTCAGAAGAGTCTTCGTCGGAAGAAGAAGAGAAGGATATACTGAAACCAGGTAAGAAACAGGATTTGAATTTTTTTTTTTTTTTGTGTTTTTTGAATATGGTCTGCAAATGCAAAACAAGAAAGAAAAGAGCAAAAGAGAGAGAAGGAAGAGTAGACGTAATAACGATCATAACTCAGATGAGTCAAAAGTCTCTGAACTGAGCTTGAGTAAAAACGCATTTACCGAGTCAAATTCAACGACGAAGAGTGTCGTTTCCTGTGATGCTGAGGATGAACAAATGGTGGAGGAAGAACTCGAAAAAGGGTCTGTTGGAGGGTTCTTGAATTTTCTTGGAGAGAGATTTTAGGGTGTATGGACTGGTTTTTCATTGGAATTTTCATCAAGATTGGATTCTGACCCAATGGGTCATGTGATTTCATCAAAATTTTCATAAACCTAAGTAGATCTAGGAGGAGGACGAAGAAGGGGAAAAGGTGTTTGGGAGTAGAGATCTGTGTACAGAGAGTGTGGGAAGAAAAGCTCTTCTGTTGAAGAAGAAGAATAATAAGAATAAGTTGAGAAAGAAGCTGAATCTGGAGGAAAACTTGGGGAATTAGACTCCTAGGAAATTGAAAGAGGTGAAACAAAGTCTTCTGGATTCATGGCGGATGAACATATGTGTTTGGAAGAGAGGGGAGATCAGGAACGTGATTTGGCTCTGATACCATGTTAAAATTATAGGGAGACAATAAAAGACTATTGTATTATGACTATATAGGAGAAATATATAGGAATAGTTTACAACAATGACGTAAATAAAATATTACAAAGTGATTGTAAAACTAAAATATGGAAAGATAAATATGCTGAAATATCCCAAAAGATTTGCTGCTATATTCAGTTATTCTACTTTGTTATTATATTGTCACCTGAGTTTATGCTTTTTATTTGTTAATCATGATAGGTGAAGTTTGGACCGATGTTTCGTGCCTTGGAAACAAAGAGTCACAAAAAAGGAAATATGAACTAGGATGACATGCCATGTAACAACCTATATACACTGGTTGACATTGTATGGAACACGAAAGTATGTTTTTGATATCATTCTTCAACAAACTAGACGAGGATGAATACTGGTGTATTGAAAGTTGTCTAGTATGCTATCATTTGCTCCCTTCAATATAAGTTTTCTTTAGTTTCGATATCAGTACAGAAAAAAATGGCTGTAAGCAAGAATAATTTTCATGTAACTTCATTGACCTCAATGGTAAAGCTGCGTAATTTTGGCCATCATTATTCTGTTACAGAAATGCTTATTTCAGGCATTGTCTTGACAACTTTGCTCTAACTTCTTTTTTTTTTTGTCATTGCAGATTCTTGAAGAGGAGAAAGACCTGGTCCTCTGGATCGTTTGGTTCACGGGTATCATTTTATGAAAGCCCCTGCTCAGAACCAAACTGTATGTTCCGGAAAGAGGAATGCACCTCACCACTAACCACCAAAAAAAAAAATTTTAAAAATTGAGCATTATTAACTCACTGTTCAGACTTCAGTGGTAAATGATTTACATGTGTCTCACTGAATGTGCATTTTTTTTCCCTCACAACAGGTTCAAAATTTTGGGGATCCCTTATTCTTTGTCATTCATGAGGGTGAAACTTTGGCTGAGGTTAAAGCATGCATTCAGAAGAAGTTGCGGCCAAGGCTAGCCCTGATAATTTGGAGGTCTTATGCTAACTTAAAAGATGGGATCCCTGTATTTTGAGTCTTGTTACAGAGAGTTTTAATATAATTATGAAAAATTTAATACACACAACTAAGTCTGAAAATTTGAAAAGGAAAATAACAAAATGTTAAATTTCAACATACATTACAAATTATAAACGAAGTTTGACAAATAGAAATACAATGTAATGGCAAAGGGGTCTATTTGTTTCTTTGATCATTTTCTCAGTGCACTATTTCAAACAAAGTTGAATATGCATTTGAATGATTTATGTACAAAATAAAAAAATGTTAACTGCGAAAGATAATGTAACAAAATAATGAAAATAACGATCAAATACACACGAGCTTTTAATTTTTTATTAATTCATAAGAAATTAACTTACATATAAGAAGTGTGAACACGGACAAAGAATTATTAAATTCAAAATACCTTCAACAAACATCTAAAAGGCTATTATCATGAGATTAAATCAAAGCAATAATAACAATAGCCTATGTACTCTGTAGTATATGTTTTGAAGATAAGAGAGAAATAAATAAATCTGTAAGACTGTAACAATGACAGTGGGACCAAACCAAATTACTAAATTGAATCTTCAAAATTTTAGTTCAAATGGAGATAATATTTATGTTGGGTTGAAAAAAATTATGATGGGTGACTGTTGGACGTGGAATTTGAAGAGACAAAGAGACATTTTGTTTGGCTAAAAAAAAGAAAATGAATGTTTGGAAAATAAATGGTCAAATTAGTTATAGAGAGATAAAGTAATGTTTGAAGGCAAGTGATAAATTTTATGTCATTTATATATATATTTTTTTATATTTTCATTTTTTATTAGTTTCTTGTGTTTGCATATAATTATTTTATTTTAAAGAATTTAATAAATATAATTTTCATTTTTCTTTAGCCAACCAATTAACCTTACATAATTTGAGGTCATCACCAAAGTATTAGGGCCGCCACTGTCGTCCCTGATGAGGAGTTTTCCAAGATAATTTTCATGTATCTTTTTCTCATTTGTCATAGTTACTCTATCACCTCCATAAGGGGTAGACTTTTACTTTCTTGAATAAAACCTTCTTTTGATTCCGACTTTGAATTTTTTCTTTTCTAGTGGAAGTTGGCATTTTTGAATTGGAGTCATCCAAAGTATCCTCAAGACACTGACATTGTATCGAGTCGTTTTCAAGTACTTAGAAATCAAAATCCCTCGTCCCAACCCCCAAACATGAGGGATCTCTCTCCCTCTCTCATGTGCATGCATGTACCTATGTTTTCTTCAATTTAATATTAATTTTGCATGACCTCCTCGGGCTATGATGTAATTTGATTATTATTTCAGTCGGCATCGATCATATGACTGAACGTTATATTAACGTCACAATTGAAATGCCCCGACCTCAGAGATTAATCAGGCCATTTAAAGTAGCCTAATTTTAATTAGAGCTGCTCATGATCCGATCTCCATTTTAGTTGGACGACTAATTAATTGGAGGTTCACTTATCTTGTAGCTAATTTTATATACTTATTGGGCCATGACCCAATTGATTTTGACCTAACCTACCTTACCTTAATTGGTTACTTGGACTTGGGCTATATAATTTTGGTCTCTTTCTCGCTACGCCTCTTACGCTCTCTGCCTCTCTCTACGCCTCTTTCTTCTTCTTCTTCTTCATGCCTTCTTCTCTATTTTAACTTCTGCTTTGTGCTAGACATATTATCCTCTTCTCTTTGTGATCATTCCTATGTGGGGTGTTGATAGTGGGTACTATTATAAACTACCAATAGTGGAGAAAATATCAAAGATGTTGATTTTGGCGATTCTACGTGGTGTTGATCTTTTGGAACGAACTGAGCCCGAAAAAACCTTGGTTGCTATCCATTTATACTCTACAATACATATGAGAAACATGTTAGAATCTACAAATAGTAAATACTCACGAAATCAAAGCACGCCTGAATGGCAAAGTTCTGTCAACCATTGGGAACACTGGGCTGAAAATTTGTTGAAGTTGAATCAGAGGTGACCTGCATCGTGGCGCGGCGTGAGACAATATATGTGCAGCTAGAGTTTCAATTGATTTGCAATTCTTGTCTACAAACGTAGCGGAGCGTGACATTGTGTACCCGACCGCTTCCTCAAGCACCCCACAACGGTATTGAGGACATTCGGGTGGCATTTTCACTTGGCTCCCTTGTAAATATTGTTGGATAAATTGAAATAAAGGGCTGATTTTGGCATAAATTTTGAGTGGAATCCGTTTGTTTATTTTGAAAGATTAGGATTGATTTGTGTTCCTCCGTGAGAATATCGAAATCATATATTTATTTGTCAAAAATGATACACAGGTGAGTGAGAAATTGGAACTCAAAGTGATGCATTGAAAGATGTTTTGAGTTGGAGAGAAACTAGTTTAAAGTTATTCCACATAGGAAAATAGTTAAAGGCAATGATCAATTTAAATATGATTACACTTTGAAATAATGTAATCATGTGTAGCATAGAGGTTCTCTCTATGTGCGCGCTCAACGGGCGTAAATCACAAACAGAAATAAATATTGTTTTGCCTTTATTTTATTATTTTTCCAAATAAAAACTCTCCAAATTCTCTTAACTCGTAAAACTCATGTGATTATGTTTGTATTAATGGAGAGATTAAAAGTCAGGTTAATGGTGGTTAACAACATAATTCCTAACTTTTTTTACGGAGAACTCGTAGTCACTACTCTTCGAGTACGCACTAGATAAACCCTCGACCTAACGCAATAGCCTGCAAATCATGTCAATCAGGTTAATCATACTAGGCAAGCCCTTTGCGACAGGTTCGACCGAGAAAATATTGGTAGGGGGAATCGAATTAGTGACCAAAGATTTTTGCGGTCACCTACTCCACCAACTCGACCACCCCATGAGGGTCCATAATTCCTAACTTCTTAATTCTCCATTATAGCTTATTTATTCAGTCATCTTCCTTCCTTACAGACACAAGAAAGTCTCTTCTCAGAATAAATTTTGTCTTATGTCTGCATATATAATTTTCACTTTTGTCAAGGTCTTTGTGGTGATAGTGTTTAGATACTAAGTCAGTTTGTCGGATTAACATCTGTAGTGCTCAGGCTCTAATGTTTTTCCATTGTATCCTGAGAAACAGACGCTCGAACTTAACCTCAAGCACCTACGGTGAGGGAGCGAATCTGTTTTAAGGAAATCGTGTTTACCCAAGCCTCGATTTGAGAGTTCATTTGCTCTTTTATTATTTCCTGTAATTTTAGATTACTTATTGTGTCCTTATTGTAATTAACAAAATTATTTTAACCTGCAATGTTTTGGTTGACAAATATTTTGTGTAGGGAATGTATAGAGTATAGATACATTATTTATAACTTTGTTTCTTCTACCTTTTTTTTTACTCCCTAAAGGATCCATGTTAGGTGAACAGAGAGGAGATGTAACGCCCCGAGTTTCGCGGACCCGGAACGCTACGTCATCTTCTCTTTGACCTAATTTAACTGAAAAGTTTGGCGGAATAACTAACTTTTGAAAAATATCACATTTAAAATTTGTGAACTTTAACGGTAACAAATTTCATTCGAATGAACTTAAGGAAAATTTTGATTAAACTTTAAACTCAAGTTTAAAATAGCGGAAACGACAAGATAAGTTTCACAATGTTCAAATGAGTGAAATTTCAAAAGTAATTTAAAACAATTAACTATATTTATTCCACCACTGCCCATCAAACTCGGCCGTCTCCAAAATTTGCAATATTGTTAAAATAATAGAGTGAGCATTTCGAAGAAATACTCAGTAGACTCATCGCCAGTAAATAATTTACAGAATAATTGAACACATAACTATGCAATCTATACAGTGATATTCTCATGGGCTACTTTTCTTTGAAAAAACATAGGCTCTTTAAAATCATAGGGTGTGGGTAGTCTGTCTCATGCATTTAAGCACGTAAGTTATGCATAACATCATCTTATCTCATAAGAGATTCTCTTTCTTCTCATGCAATTAAGCATATAAGTTATGGCAAACATAACAACATAATCTATCTCATAAGAGATTCTCATCTTATGCATTAAAGCATATAAATCACATAGAATCACATAATGCATGCAATTACAATTTAAACTAATTAATGGGGGCGAGTCTACCTCAATCTATCTCGATTTGCGTGAAAAGTGGAGCGGGAAGAAAAATCTCAATTCCTCAATCGTTCGTACGTTTCGTCTAGCCAAAAATAGAAAATAAACATTGAATTAGTGTTTCGAAATTTTTAAAGATTAAAAACGATAAAAAATAAAGTTTAGGGACTTAATTGGAATTTATTAAAACTGAAAATAAAAGTTTAAGGGCTAAAATTGAACTTTTCTAAAAATAGGGACTAAATTGAAAATTTATTAAAACTGAAAATAAAAAAAATTTAGGAACTGAAATGGACTTTTTCAGAACCTGTGGGCTGATTTACTTTAAAACATAAACTCTAGGACCGTTTTATTTAAAAACCGAACTTTGGGCTGAAAATAAATAACTTAAAAGTTTGGGGGACTAAAATAAACTAACTTCTAAACTTTGGGGCTAAAATCGTAATTTTCAAAAAATCAAAAAAATAAAAATCTCTCTCTCTCTCTCATTCTCGCGCGTTTGGACGCGAGGGCAGAGAGGAGAGAGCGACGGCGACAGCGAAGGGGCGAAGCCCCTTCCCTCGATTCCGACCGACGCGAGGTGGCAGCGCCACCGTCGCGTGGTGGCGCCGGCAGTGTGGAGGTGATGGCGGGGTGATTTTGGCGTACGGGTCGAAGGTTAACCGAGACTTGAAGCTCGGATTTCTTGGGTTTTCCGGTGGTGAACCGGCTGGAGAATGGGTCGGGGAGCGAGGTAAGTTCATGGGCTTTCTTATATCTTGGTTTTGGTGGTTGTTTGGTGTTGGTTTTGGGCGAAATGGAGGCTGCCGATTTGGTGGTGGGTGGCGGTTCGAAAATCGGGAATGGCAGGTGGGCTGGGTATTCTTATGGTGTTGGAGGTGGTGGTATTGATGTTGAGTTTCTGCTGCTTTGGAGGCTCAGAACGGTGACTGGATTGTGGGAAATGGATGGTTGTTCGATTTCCTTGGTGGCTCGGGTTGATGGTTGAGTGGTGGAGTTGGCGTGGTGGCTTGACTGTGGTGTTGGTTGTGTGAATCTTTTGATGTGGTGGTTGCAATGGTGAAGCTTGTGTGATGGAGCCTGTGGGTTGGAGGTGGAGAGGCGTTGGTGGATTCTGGTTTCTACTGGTTCAATGTGTGAAATTCCATGTTGGTGCTAGAAATTCAGGGTTCTAGCACCCAACGTGAGTTTCCAATTTTTGAGAGTAAATGATGGAGTTTTCTTACCCTGTTGCTTGGAGGCTGCGTGAGTGAGGGGAGGAAAATGAGGGGTATATATGAACAGTAAATTCTAGGGCACAATTCCCTAGGTGTTAAGTGGGCCAAGAATTTGGGCTGTAGAAATTTTTGAATTGGGCCGAAAGAATTCAAAACTTGGACTAATAAGTAATTGGACTTTAAAAATTGCTTAAATTATTAAAATGATAAGAAATTCGATACCTAAAAAGATATTCGGAATTGAACTCGATTTGAATGAATTTAAATTGATTTTATAACGGCTAGACGAACGCGCTTTTATTTAAAATTCGGGGTTTAAGGTTTTGCGACACGTTTTTCAAGAAACTTAAATAGAAATTCTCGGTCGCTACAACCTTATCCCCTTAAATTAATTTCGTCCTCGAAATTTAAACTTACTTGATCTATGATACCTGGATACTTAGCCAGAATCTCGTCCTCCTTTTCCCAGGTAGCTTCATCGCTATCCTGTCTACCCCATTGGACTTTGACTAAATGAACTTCTTTGTTTCTTAAGACATGGACTTTTCTCTCCACAATGCACATAGGTGTCTCCTCATAAGATAGATTTCTCTGAACCGAAATAGTCTGAAAATTTACCACATGACTCGGGTCGTGGATATATTTCCTCAATAAAGAAATGTGAAAAAAACATTTGTGTACGGCTGAGAGTTCGGGTGGTAACGCCAAACGATAAGCCATGTTACCCACTTTTTCTAAGATTTCAAATGGTCCGATAAAACGAGGTCTTAGCTTCCCTCTCTTGCCGAAACGGATAGTACCTTTCATAGGAGCTACTTTCAAAAATACTTTCTCTCCAATCTCAAACTCCAAGTCTTTTCTCCTTCGATCGGCATAACTCTTCTGTCTATCTTGGGCGGCTTTGATCCGTAGCCTGATCTTTTCAATAGCCTCAACCGTCCTCTCAATCAATTCTGGACCTAAAATTCTTCTCTCACCTACTTCATCCCAATAAACTGGTGATTGACAACATCGCCCATATAGTGCCTCATATGGTGCCATACCAATAGTAGCCTGGAAACTGTTATTATAGGCAAACTCCACTAATGGAAGATGAGTCTCCCAATTACCATTCAAGTCTAGCACACAAGCTCTAAGTATATCTCCCAATGTCTGAATAGTACGTTCAGACTGTCCATCTGTCTGGGGATGATATGCAGTACTAAAATTTAATTTAGTACCCATTGCAACATATAATTTTCCTTTAAACACAACAATATTCTAATTACCATAATCAGCATTCCAATCAGTATAATGTCCTAAAAATGACCATCATTTCTCTGTCCTCTATCTGTATAATCTAGAGCACATAAGAATGACATCTTCCCAAAATCAAACTTTTCAGTCCTAGTGGATAATCAATTTTCTTATCATTGTTGACTTCCATTTTATCTCTTGATTGAGCATATCTAACATAGTCGAATAAAATAACTTTACCCCATAATAAGGGAACATGGCATAAGTAATCACTAATAATTGTGCATGCTAATACCAGAATTTATTGACTAAAAATGAGGACAAACCATATTACTGCAAACCACATATTATTACAGTCAGAGCATATATAACTTATTATCTCTCCACGGTAGTAATCAATTCCGCAATCATAGTCTTTTATTGATTCTAACTCATCACCAATTTCATTTCATCTACCAAATCGGTTTTCTTTCTTGCTTGCTTCGTCCACTTTCTATAACTCATCTTATTGTAATCTACTTACTAAATTTATCCACTACATAAAAGAGGATATATAATCCATTTGTTATATATTTCTTCAACTGAATCCTAAACTCCTCAATCCTTTTGTTTGTAACAATAATTACATAGTAAAATCGAATAAATTTCTTTTGCCAATTTCATCGCAATAAATACGTCCTTGAAATATTTCAATGTCTTGTATAACCTCAATTATCAACGCTTGTGGCTAGTTCTTATATGTCCACTTCATGAAAATAAATAATTATCCGAGTCCCCTTTTTAACAAATCATAATTGATGACATCTATTCTGAATTTGTCCTCATAGCGTCTAACATTCTACTAAATGAAGCTGCACACAGTAATTCAGTTATATAACTCCCTATACTTAAGCCAAAGATAGATAGTCAAGCTCTGCCACAATGATAACAATCTTATCTATATATTCATAAATCTATCTCATGAACCGATTATATCATTTGAAAAGAATCTTATAACCTTTATCGATCCGTCCAATGATCAAAATCCTATGTTGTCTCCATTCTGTGTAGTGTATCTGGACCCCAAATGAATTTTATTTTTTTTTTTTTTTTTTTTTGGTAACTACTACCATTCTAAATTGACAAAATCTGCAAAACTTCAATTATTCATGATTCTCAAAAATTCCAGTTATCCTCAACAACAATTGAGATTACTTAACATGACGTTCTTTTCCTTTAATTCCATACCACTCAATGATAATATATACACAACTTCAATTTCAACCTTTTGAAATATATATATATATACCTTAAACTACGGTGATCAATAAATATCAATTTCTCACAATGTGATAACACCACATTTCCTAACTTCAATCCCAAAATAACCAACTCCAAATCATGTTTCAATCATACCTTTCCAACACTTTACAGTAGAATCCATAATTGGTCGTTTCACTTCGAAATACATTCTAAACCCACGCAATTTTGGTGCTCTTTCTTTCTATAAAAATACGATAATAACATTTAATCCATGATAATTCTATACCTTTATTCCATAAAGAGGCCATGAACTTATTACCGATACATAAGCTTTCTTGTATATAACATAAGGACCTTTAATTCGGATAATGTAACCAAAGATATCATTTCACCTTAACTTCCAAATTTGACTCAAAGCTTCTAAATTGTATCTAATATAACACATTAATCCACAAATGGCCTTGACAAAATTAATTAACTTAATAATCCAAATATCTCATCACATTATTTAGCTGTAGGACGACCACAACATTCCTTTACTTGCTATTCACCATATCATGTAATCGTGTCATTTATGATCACATTATATAACTTCAAGCATTTGATTATACCTATTTCCTTAGAATCACAAAGATAGTGCTCCTTATAACTATCAAGTGACATTTCACATATTACTGTACATCAAGAGTCTGTTTGTTAAAATGCCATAGTTTCATTCCATTCTTCAAGCCATACATGCATATATATGAAATCTGCTAATCACTTTCTTTTCTTTCCTTTACCACAATATATGATTCCTTTACTATAGCTCAAGAATGGCAATGTGCATTTATTCAACTCACTTCTTTCGTACCTTTTACCTAATTAACATAAATACACTTATCCAATATTTTCTTTCTTAAAACAACGATTTACCTCACAATAAGCAATCCTTGTGAAGTCTATCCATATATTGCTCACATTCTTTATAAATCAGATGAATAATGAAATATCTGGAATCACTTAGATGATAATTTTTCCATGCCGATAAACAATACCACATTATTATCTATCAATCACCAAATCATCATTTATCTTCCACAATTTCTCATCATATAGTCCAAGTATACACCGTCATGATTTACATCATCATCTCATATAAGTGATCACAATCACCACAAAATTTTAATAACACTAATGACCATTTAGCTTCTCAAGATAATTAATTAAAATATCACAATTACACATTATATTATTTTCCTCAAGTCTCTGCTCTTTATAATTTCCTCGGTTCCTAACTCTCACACTGACATAGGCTACTACTTGAGCCTTCTTCACTACCTCCCCGTAAGTAGGCAACTCAACTTCTCTTAATCCATGATTTCCTTGGTTCCTAACTTTCACACTAGCATATGCCGAACAGTTTGGAATGAAATAAAATGTCAAACCTATTCTAAATTCTATTTCTCTCTACTCTCCTTTGGTCACACATGATTCGGCGTCCGAGAACTCTCCTAGCGCTGGATCAGCTTCTTCCCCTGGTTCATCTTCTACTTCAGGGTCTTCTTCGAGTTCTCCCTCGGGTACTAACCCATCTTCTTGTCCAAGTTCGGGCTTGGATATTGGCTCATGTTGTGGCTCTCCTCTAGGTGCAAATCTTAAAACGGTACTCAAAGTACATGGGTCAATATGTCACAAATCTCACGCAGAAGGCATCATAATCTACTTCCACATTAGGGGACACTAGAACATCTATGTATATGCTATGAGCTACCTCCGCATAGTCGCTTCGAAAAGTCGAGAGTAAGTGATGGATCGACTAGCGATTACTGGTCACGTAGCCATGCTGTGGGCCCTATCACGTACGATGTTCAGCTGCTCCACGTGTCGGACAATTGCCCAATCAAGTCTAAGTCTGAAGCGATCATAATCTCTAATGGCTTGTTCTACGTTACTGAGTACATTTCTACTAATGAGTGTCATGTCCTAAACCAATTATGCGAAGTTCAAGTAGGCGGGTTATTCATCTCTCTTAGTTAAAATTGCGAGGACGTAAAAATTTTAAAAACTTTCATTTCCTGCTCCGACACGTCTTTCTTTCTTTCTAGTTCGGATATACTTTCTTTCTCTTTCTTTCTTTCTTTCTAATTCGGATACACTTTCTTTCTCTTTCTTTCTTTTTTCTAAGTCTCATAAATCATCAAAACAGGTATCCGAATTAAAAAAATAAAATTAAACTTCATAAACTCCTTTACCTTCGGAGTCAGCTGATCGAATGATGGCAGTGGCAACTTTCATTAATAAGAATTATATAATGTAGAATGTTTCTTTCAAAATTTCTCTTTTTTTTGAAAATTTGTCAGCCTATCTCTTTTTTTTTTTTTTTTTTTTTTTTTTTAAATTTGTCAGTCTACAGAAACGCAGACTGGCTCTGATACCAAGCTGTAACGCCCCGAGTTCCGCGGACCCGGAACGCTACGTCATCTTCTCTTTGACCTAATTTAACTGAAAAGTTTGGCGGAATAACTAACTTTTGAAAAATATCACATTTAAAATTTGTGAACTTTAACGGTAACAAATTTCATTCGAATGAACTTAAGGAAAATTTTGATTAAACTTTAAACTCAAGTTTAAAATAGCGGAAACGACAAGGTAAGTTTCACAATGTTCAAATGAGTGAAATTTCAAAAGTAATTTAAAACAATTAACTATATTTTTATTCCACCACTGCCCATCAAACTCGGCCGTCTCCAAAATCTGCAATATTGTTAAAATAATAGAGTGAGCATTTCGAAGAAATACTCAGTAGACTCATCGCCAGTAATTAATTTACAGAATAATTGAACACATAACTATGCAATCTATACAGTGATATTCTCATGGGCTAATTTTCTTTGAAAAAACATAGGCTCTTTAAAATCATAGGATGTGGGTAGTCTGTCTCATGCATTTAAGCACGTAAGTTATGCATAACATCATCTTATCTCATCTCATAAGAGATTCTCTTTCTTCTCATGCAATTAAGCATATAAGTTATGGCAAGCATAACAACATAATCTATCTCATAAGAGATTCTCATCTTATGCATTAAAGCATATAAATCACATAGAATCACATAATGCATGCAATTACAATTTAAACTAATTAATGGGGGCGAGTCTACCTCAATCTATCTCGATTTGCGTGAAAAGTGGAGCGGGAAGAAAAATCTCAATTCCTCAATCGTTCGTACGTTTCGTCTAGCCAAAAATAGAAAATAAACCTTGAATTAGTGTTTCGAAATTTTTAAAGATTAAAAACGATAAAAAATAAAGTTTAGGGACTTAATTGGAATTTATTAAAACTGAAAATAAAAGTTTAAGGGCTAAAATTGAACTTTTCTAAAATAGGGACTAAATTGAAAATTTATTAAAACTGAAAATAAAAAATTTAGGAACTGAAATGGACTTTTTCAGAACCTGTGGGCTGATTTACTTTAAAACATAAACTCTAGGACCGTTTTCTTTAAAAACCGAACTTTGGGCTGAAAATAAATAACTTAAAAGTTTGGGGGACTAAAATAAACTAACTTCTAAACTTTGGGGCTAAAATCGTAATTTTCAAAAAATCAAAAAAATAAAATCTCTCTCTCTCTCTCATTCTCGCGTTTGGACGCGAGGGCAGAGAGGAGAGGCGACGGCGACAGCGAAGGGGCGAAGCCCCTTCCCTCGATTCCGACCGGCGCGAGGTGGCAGCGCCACCGTCGCGTGGTGGCGCCGGCAGTGTGGAGGTGATGGCGGGGTGATTTTGGCGTACGGGTCGAAGGTTAACCGAGACTTGAAGCTCGGATTTCTTGGGTTTTCCGGTGGTGAACCGGCTGGAGAATGGGTCGGGGAGCGAGGTAAGTTCATGGGCTTTCTTATATCTTGGTTTTGGTGGTTGTTTGGTGTTGGTTTTGGGCGAAATGGAGGCTGCCGATTTGGTGGTGGGTGGCGGTTCGAAAATCGGGAATGGCAGGTGGGCTGGGTATTCTTATGGTGTTGGAGGTGGTGGTATTGATGTTGAGTTTCTGCTGCTTTGGAGGCTCAGAACGGTGACTGGATTGTGGGAAATGGATGGTTGTTCGATTTCCTTGGTGGCTCGGGTTGATGGTTGAGTGGTGGAGTTGGCGTGGTGGCTTGACTGTGGTGTTGGTTGTGTGAATCTTTTGATGTGGTGGTTGCAATGGTGAAGCTTGTGTGATGGAGCCTGTGGGTTGGAGGTGGAGAGGCGTTGGTGGATTCTGGTTTCTACTGGTTCAATGTGTGAAATTCCATGTTGGTGCTAGAAATTCAGGGTTCTAGCACCCAACGTGAGTTTCCAATTTTTGAGAGTAAATGATGGAGTTTTCTTACCCTGTTGCTTGGAGGCTGCGTGAGTGAGGGGAGGAAAATGAGGGGTATATATGAACAGTAAATTCTAGGGCACAATTCCCTAGGTGTTAAGTGGGCCAAGAATTTGGGCTGTAGAAATTTTTGAATTGGGCTTAAATGCATTGGGCCGAAAGAATTCAAAACTTGGACTAATAAGTAATTGGACTTTAAAAATTGCTTAAATTATTAAAATGATAAGAAATTCGATACCTAAAAAGATATTCGGAATTGAACTCGATTTGAATGAATTTAAATTGATTTTATAACGGCTAGACGAACGCGCTTTTATTTAAAATTCGGGGTTTAAGGTTTTGCGACACGTTTTTCAAGAAACTTAAATAGAAATTCTCGGTCGCTACAGGAGATATGTATGGCGTTCGATTTTATTACTATTTGATTAACTTCCTGATATATATATATTGAAAATAATCTTTAATCGTTGAAGGCATTCCCAGGAGGATGATCTATAGAAACAGCACAAGGAAGAATTATTTTTTGCAGAATTGACATTTTGTTGTTGTAATTTATGCTTGATAGTTTGGTGCTTATCACGATACTTGTGTCTATCAATAAATCCGTGCACTTTGTCCATCTAAATTCTAAATATTCTCATCAAACTAGGAAATAGCTAGTGACGAGAAATTGTATCCACTTAAAACACTCTTGCTTCATTTTTCATGAATTTTTAACTATCTAGACATTCTTGTCAAGCTTGTAAAGTTGATCGGATACCCTTTTAGACTCTCCATCTTTCTTCCTTTTTGTACAAATTTCTACTAAGACCCAAATGTTCATATTTATCAATTGTACATAATACATAAATTATAGATAGTCACATTTACGTGATTTGATGTCACAATTAAACAAACTTATATATCACATGCAAATAAATGTTTTGATCACAAACGAATAAGATACTAGGTTACAATCACTCAAATTTATAAGTCACATACAGATAAAGGTTTAGATTACGATCAATCATTATAATATGTTACAGTCACACAAACTCTCGTGTAGACAGACTTAGATTCCAATCAATCATCATAATATTTCGTTATAACTGCAGTAGAAAGTTTTGTTCAACATATATTTCATTGAAATTGCAGCTTCCATATAAATATAATCCATCCCCAATCACTCATTTTATGATGAACTTCAAACGATTAGGCAATATAACCAACAAAATTAGACACAAAGCCCAAAGAAAACCTGAATTATAAAGAAATGAACTTCAAATAAACTTTTGCCCTAAGACAATAACATCATAAATCTTTCGAGCTACCGTCACCGGAAGAAACTACTATATGAAAATAGAACCAAAGTGTCCAAGGAATATAGATCTGAGCACTCGGACAGTAATTACTCAAAATCACAGAAAATCAGCCTTTCAACAACCACTACAATCGTTCACTCAAAAAAATCACAACACTTCTCAATTTACAAATCACTCAAGAAATTCATTACATTGAGGGAGTATCAAAGAAAGACTTTTAGATTTTAGAAAGAGAAAATGAGACTAAGAACTCAAGAGCCAAGAGCGAGAAAATGAGATATGTTCACCTTCAAACCTAGAAATGAGGCATATATGGAAGTCACTAGAAGGGGTTGACACTTGGCAAGATCTCGAGCCTTCAATTCCATAAGGGTAAAAACGTATCTATCAAAACCCCTTTTTTCACATTTAAGCAACCAGATTTTTGAATAGTCAATAAGTCAGCAAAGTCATAAAACAATTATCCAGTGAGCATCATGGGTTTCGCATTATTGTGCCGCAACTTTACAACTCACTATATTTCACTGTAACATGTACTAGTCAACATTATTAATAGAATTTTAACGAAAATGGTGATATGTCATGGAATTTTGTTAGTTAATTCCATTTGAAAAAATCTAAATCTCTGTGCTGATTCCATTTTGGACTCATCAGACCTACCAACACTGTAATTTCAACAAATCATCACCTCCTCCTCAATTGCTGTGCACAAATTCATCAAATAATTTGCAATGTACTAATTCCCCCAATTTTAGAGTTTTTCGCCAGAAAATGCCTCCAAGAGTAAATCCTTTCGGAGATTCTCTTTCTTCGGCCTCGCTGCTGAGGATAATAATTTCGAAAAAGGCACGCCTGCAAGAAATTTTGCTTTTGAAGGTTTCAAAGGGAGATGCAACGAAACTAGATATGGTTATTTCCTTAAATTAACGTGAAATTTCAGCGAATAATACAATTTGAGCTGTCAGAATCATAAGAAAATGTAATTAATGTTGGAATTTTGTTTAAAGATTGAAAAAATTGATTAAATATAAAATATGGAAAGTGAGTTTGTGTTAATTTTGGAAAAATATTCGGACTTGATCCGATAGTCAAATTATAAATATAAATAGACTAATTTATTTTACTTGCTGAATAGATCGTCGTGGTATATTTGTAATCTCAAAATTAATTCCGGATGAATGAGAATTTACGGTCCAAAGTTGAAAAGAAAGAGGAAAAATTGGCCGAAAAATTTGTCTAACTTCATCGCTTGCCTAGTGCTCAAGCAACAGGCGAACGACAAGCAGACACTAACACTCGAGTGAGAGACCAGCGACTGTAAAGGATGCTTACCTTCAAAAGGTTGCAGCGCTTGAGACGTGTCACTTCACTCACACCCTCTCATCTTCTATCACTAGGACTCTTTGGACGTCAATTATGCATTTCATATCATTTGCATTGAGCATTAAATTAAACCCGTGCAAAAACTCTCCAAAAATATTCCAAAATCAATTTTTCTTTTAGAAAGAAGAATTTCGTTCGAGTTCACTATTTCTTATGGTTTGAAACGCTTCTATCATAAGTTGTATCCATTGTATCTTAGGAGACAAGTGCAGTAAATAATCTGCTAACGCCATTGTGGGACAATTTTATCTTAAAGATAAAGTGTCAATCATTTGCCTCAGATATATTTTCTTACTTCCTTTTCATTCTTCTTTCTTTTCTTTTCTAATCTTCATAGTTTAATTACACTCCTGCGAAATAAACTTAACCATTATTCACTATATGCTACTTGTATATTCTCCTCCATCAAATGACCTCTATTTCCTACCTGAATAAATCAAAATCAAAATAATAATTTTCGTCTTCACGATCATATTTCAGTATTATTGCCGTTCTTGTGACTGTAATAATTCTTGGTATACTTTGTTTTAGTCTTGGCTTAGTTAATGTTGCCGAAGTGAACAAAGAACTTGTTCGGAATATGAATACGTATCGTGATGGTCACTTTGAATTTTAATTTTTTTGGGAAAAAATATGATGCTGCATTATGAAATGTAAGATCTTAATCCTCAAATAAATGGTGCAGAAAACATCCAGCGAATTTTATTAACACTTTAAATAGACACACTTTTAGCCTTTAGGTATTTCCTATCAATGTAGAAATAGATCACACTTTTCGGTATTTCTTAGCAAGGACATTGCTATGAAATTCCTTTTGACACTTCTAGAAAAGGTTGCAGGTGTACAAACAGCTAGACTTATTGGCGTCTGAAATTTTTTTAAAAATGAAACACTGACACAGACGAACATTGAGGTCGATGATTATGCCTCAGAATCCAAGGCTAAAATGGTGCTTAGGTTCATCGGGGTCATGTATTCTGTTGTACCGGTCAGGATTTGTTTAACAATTATTCTATTAGCCTTTTCAGATGGATGGAATGCATCCCAGAAAGCATAGATGTCTCTGTTGGGGCATAAGTTGGACAACTGTGTGCAGAGCCCGAGCCCGTTGTATGGACCTTGACCACAACATGCTATCTTTGAGGTAACAAATCCTGCCAAACCATAAAAAATTAAGTCAATGAAGTGTCCATTTTCCTTCAGAAAATGAAATTGGTGAACAATATTTTCTGTTTACCATAAGCCCCAGGATTGCTGATGAAATCACTATGCATTAATTGTGTGTTTGCTGCAATGAATACATTCTTGCCAATTTGCCTGTTGAGGTTTCGTAGCATTTGAGTAAGCTGTGGATTGAAAAGGCCTGCAGCTCGTTGGAGTTCGGGATCACATTGACCATTTCTGCTTCGCTGGGCCAGTTCTGCTGGAACACAACCCATTGGTCCGGTACCAGTCACAAGTACCCTTCCTACCCCCAAGCTATAAAGTTTCTGCAACATTGGTGTTAAGACAAATTGTATTTTTTTCCCTTTCAGTAAGTGGTGAAGAAAACAATCATATGCATGTGTTCCTTGGCCTATATTGTGAGGAGAAAATAATTTTCAATATATTTGTATGACTTGACACTTACGTCTAGAGGTGTAAACCAGGCTGTGTCGACCGGTTTTGTGTAGGCTAGTGGGGACTACCATTGCCCCGGCGTGCCCAAAATTAGCTGGGCCAGGCACAGCCTGTCACATGGCCTGGTCATGCGAAGCCTAATGGGTTTTCTTTTTGATAGTTGATTTTGTTGAAAAAGAATATATTTTTGTTTTGGCAAGCCCAACAATTAACAATTTGTACCTCCACATCTTTCAACCAGTAGATCAGGGGTCCCTTCCCTTTGTTTTCAAAATATGGCGCGGCTTGATACATTTTGGCACCTCTAGATGATGGTTGAATTACAGATACAGTGACCAAATTCTACAGATATTTTACTTGCTAGTTAAGATCCAAAATTGTGACTTATAAATGCAACCACCAAATGTTGATACAGTTGTATATTTAAAGAAGCAGCACCACACACTAAAATGCCTTAATGGATGGCTGGTCATTTGGCAATTATAATGTACATTTCGTGATATTTTGACTAAAAACTGTATTTAATAATTACTGACCTAACAAGTTGGACATTATTGAGCTTGGAAACTTAAAACGTATTTGAAAAATTGTTCATGTTTGGTCTTTTTTCTCTCAAGGCCAACCTGAACAAAGTTTAGTGAGCTCAGCTAGAATGAAGTTTAAGTTGCTATGCATAACTGTCATAAGGTAATAGTTCATAATAGGTTATATATGTTCCAAGCTCAGCTAGAAACACTCATCTTCTTGCCATTGTTGAACTTGGAACCCTGAAGAGACTGTCATTAAACTTTTTTGCGTGCATGTTGGTTTCATCCAATCCAAAAGATATCGAAAAGTTATGAACTTTCTGAAAATTTTATGTATTGTAGGGTAGTTAGTAATTACCATCAAAACCTTTTGGTATTCAGATATGAGGAATTTGACATAATCCGGAAGAGAATATTGGCGAGACCTTGCAGAATAGGGCACCAGATAGTAGTTGTTAACAAAATCATTGCCTCCCAATGTTATGAGAACCAGTGCTCGGTTTACCAGTTGTTTAGTTCCAACTGCTCCAATCAATGCCCCTACTCTCTGCTGATATTGTTGAAAGTATTCCAACTGTGCAGCTATCCTTATTATGTTCACCTGCAAAAAGTGTTCTTTTTGAAATAAACTGATAGCTTTACAATTACAAGATGCAAAATATCTACTATTTATTTGATTGTCTATGTATTCACGGGTCTTGTCTTGTTTCTGTATGGTAGTGACTTGCTACACTTGACACCGTGAACTTGTAATGAAGTCTAGAATTAAGCTGTTTTGCCAAAAGATTTTTAGCCACTTGGATGACATCCTCTCACAATATGTGGGACTCGTGAGAATAAAAAATGCAAAAAAAAAAAAAAAAAAATGGTACCCCCCTATTGTAAGTGTCAGTCATGGACTATTACCATAACATGATTGTAAAGTTTAAATCTTACGTGTCAGGTTTTACAGAAATAGACCCCGAGACAACGCTTGGAACATGCTATGCTATTTACCAAGGCAAGAAGGGTTTTGGGTTAAGCTTACAAATTGAATTCCAGTATCGTTGAGAATCCCAACCCCTGCTGAAGCAAAATTGGCGCCAACAAGTAGTCTTTGCCCGGTGAGTTGTGGACTCAAGTATGGCAATGGTGATTCTTGACCAATATTCTCACCTGGAAAAAATGAAAGCATCAAAGCACTTAGCAATGTTAAGTTAAACTGGTACGATTACGTGCCCAACTCCTCACTGAAGAGCCACGAAAACAGAATTTATATGTGAAGACATGCATGCAGGTTTCATATATGCATTAAGAATGTTAAAAGTTTTTATGGAAACTCAGCTGATAATATCAGGGATATTGAGGCCATTGGAGAAACGGCCAGTGGGCCTTCGTGTGGGATAGTCAATGCCATAAGGTGGGGAGTCTGCACGAGCAGAAGTAGCCAAATAGTTGTTGTTGCCACTGTCCACAAGGGAGTCCCCAAACACGAAAAAGGTTCGACCCTCAATGCACCTAACATTATATGCCAGAAAAAGCCCTAAAATGATACTATAAAGAGTTGCAAATGATGGGGGAGTAGCCATTGGAGGAGGCTTCAAGAAATGGTTTCAACCTGTCTTATTAGTTTATGTGGTAGACAAGTTTCTTTTGGTGCACTTGAAAATATAGTTTGGCTCTATATATAAAGATATTAATGTACATGCATGTATGATTGGGTTTGAATTTAATGGGGCTATGATAATATGGTTGTAAAGATCTAAAGACCAGTAAGAGCTCCATCAATTAAAGGTGGTAGTGGTTGTTCACTGTATTTACTTCTGATAATTATTTGCCAGGTTAGATTGTTGAGGAATTTTGTTAACCCGTTTTAGAAGCCGACGCCATATTCCTATTGAGATCAATGTGGTTTTTTTCCTTCTTTTAGAATCCGACCCCCATTGGCGAGCACAACCATCCCAGGTGGGATTCACATTAGAAGGTGTATCGGGTTTGTAATCTCCACAACTCGATGGCAAGCTTTTAAGCTTCTCAAGGGTCACGACAAGGTTTCCAAACAAGGGTTTTGCTTGAGCTCTAGTTCACTATGTGAAATTTCAGGTAAGTTCGAAAATGTATACGATACTAAAACATATAATTAATATTTTTTTAATTTTTTTAAATTTTTCCTCAAGTCTAGGAATCAAATTGTACTTCTTCCGCTGTAGAGACTGGTTGAAATGAGTTAAATAAAAAGTCATGTGAAGAACATAAATGAAGTTCAACTATATTATCAACTACATAATTGGAAGTCATGTGAGGGAGGCAATCCTAATCACTTAAATGAATCTATGTAACACGAAAATTATGTGACTATGCTACTCTATATCATTATTGAGGAAGGGAAACGTTTGCTACTACTTTGTATTTGATACTATAAGCTTGAGCAGACAATTTAGGAAGATAATTTGCAATAAAATTTGACAATTGTCGGGCTAAATACAAATAATTTAATGTTTCTTCATAATATATTTAATCATATGTGAATCATTGGATGTGAAAATCCGTACTAGTCTAAACAAACAACTCATTATTCATTGGCAGGGCACCCTTTTAGGCAGTCACTATGCACAACACAAATTGATGTAGTGGAATGCCTTGCCCTGGCTATTCCATGCATGATTCTGTAAAGCATAGCTTTTGAACCAACATGAAAAATACTAAACAACCTACTTGGATTACCACTTGTTTGACCACACCCTCACATGGGTGTGTGGGTCTTGCGAAAATAAAATAATATTTTTCCTCCCAACGTGTGTGGGTATGGTCATCCAAACGGTCAAGCAAGCGGGCACTATAGCATGGCTCGAACCAACATATGCCTATGCATTGTACAGTAAAATGTAGATAAATTAACAGGAAAATGCTACTGTGATAGAAGAATCTGATCAAATTCTTTGACAGAAGGCAGCGTGGCGGGATGTGATTAGATAGGAAATTAAGATGACTATATTTTAAATAGTACAATGATAGAATGTTATGTAACATTATGTCAAATGTTATTTCATTGTAGCATGATTCAAATTAATATATTTGGAACCATGAAAATTTATTTGGATCATCCATTTTTCAACAAAAAAATAATATTATACATAATTTTCTCTTGAAATACGAGAATACTACGAATTCTTAATGCACTAAAAAAAGTTAGAGATGGGGTCTAAGAATACATCAATTTCAAGTGAAATTAAAAAATCATTTAGTTGAGATTATTTATTCATTATGTTCCTGTTTTTGTAGGTATTAAAATTTAAATTTTAATCTAAATTAAAGTAAATAATTAATTTTAATCATATATTTTTCATAATTCATAATTTTTCAATCACATATTTTATCAATTTTTATTAAAATTAATTTTAATCCTCGTTCAAATGCCTAATTATAAGTCCAGTTGGCAATGGATCAAATTATTCATTGGGCTTTTAAGTTTGACAGGTACACTCCCCTGCCCAAGCCAACTAATTAATCATTTTAGTTGGTGGCCGAGCCGACTAGTTTGTTATGCAAAATTAATTAAATCGGGAATAATTTTAGTACGATCATAGCTTAGATAATGAAAATATCAGTTGATATATCTATCGGAGATTTAATTTTAAGGATAAACTTCAAAGTCGAAAATAAGTAAGTACTTTATTTTAATAGTAACTCTAACCTAAAATGAGTAAAATTTTTCAACTTACGAGTAACAAACTTATATGCTAAACCATACATACTCTTGCCTTGTGTACCTTTTGAGAGAGTTCGCGCTTAAATTAATTAATCATTCGTGCATATATTAGCACTTACTCTCAAAAGCGATTTAGCCCCTGATTGATGGGGATTAAAATCAGATTTTTAGTAAATTTTGATAAAAATTATTGAAATGTGTGGTTAAAAAGTTGTAGATCCCATAAAATATAGATATATGGTTAAAATTAGTTGTTAACTTTGATTTAAATTAAAATTAAAATTTTAATTTGTACCAAACATGACCTTAGTTAATTTCATTTTAAGTTACGCGTTAAATATTTGAGTGGTTCAAACTTGTGTAGAAAAGTTCGACAATAATTAGCCTCCGTTCGATAGTGATTTAAATTATTTATAAATTCAGTGAAAATCAAACATTAATTTATACTACACATTTAAAATTATTATTTATTTATTATACACACATTTCTTGAGACTCACTTGTATTCTTCTTTAAAAATTGATTTATAAATTTGTCGAACAAACTTTAAGCCTCTGTTTCGTAAATTTATAAATAATTTATAAATAAAAATAGTAGTGAAACCACGTGAATAATAATTAGTACGTAATAGTTATAAATATTTGATTGAGACTAATTTTTATTTATTAATCAACTTAAAAATTGTATTCAAACTTTTTCCTTGGTCTCATATCATGCAATTAACTAAAATTCAACATCAAATTTAAGAATGTGACCTGTTTTTTTAGGCAATAAATTCACACATTAAGAATTATAAGTAAGTGGTTATCGATGAGACTGAAACAACCTACCTATGTTAGATACAGTGATGCGAAGATGACCAAAAGATTTTATTTTAAACATCTAGTTGTTGTGTTGAACTAATTGCCATTTTTTTCGGTTATTAAATGGGTTAAATTAGCTCCCGTGTATTAAAACTCACGTTGTCAAATTTATGTACGACCAATAACTTTTTCTTCCACTAAGATGCCGTTTTTATATAGTTAGACAGAGAATAAGTAATACAATGTAGAAAGAAAAACATTTCATGGAAAAGTGGGATCGGAGTCATAAAAAATTATTTTTTGGAATGTTCGTTTTCGAATAATTTTGTGTTTATTTTGAGTGAAAACGGTCCAATGAGCAAAATTTCAACGTTTTGCGTTTCGGAAACGTAATTTTCATTTTTCTGCATCATTTCGTTAATTTTGAATAAATTAAGACTTTAGCCCGTGTTTGGGTTCCATTTTTTTCAAAAATTCATTTTTTAAAACTCATTTTCAATCACACATTCTTCAATAAATTAATTTTACACGTAAATTGAAATTTTTTTTTACGTATTCTCTAAAAAATTTATTTTTCCCTAAAATGAGACTCAAACATAGGGATGGCAACAAGTCGGTTTGGTCAAAATCATAACCGCACCACCAATTTTTTTGTCATACTATAATCGCACCATAACCATGAAAGTCGATTTGGTTCGGTTAATAATCACGAAAATAAATTATTTTTTTATAAGTTCAACTATCAAATTGAAAAAAAAAAAATTATGAATAAAAATAATATAAACAAAAACATAATACTAAGCCAATTTAGCAAATAATATCCCAAATAAAAATGCAAACAATTTAAAGGATCTTTCTTTGGCTTTTGAGAAGTTAAGATAAAACAACCCAAAATAAGAGAATTATAAATAGATTAAAAAGTACTAATTTAATACCATACAAATAATTAACAACCAGTAGACATACCAAACTGGCTAGCAATAAAATTAAAGTACCCAACCAAGTAAACATTGTATTAAGTAACAAAAATGAGAGATTGAATTAGGGAACCAAATAGATTAATGAGCTCAACACCCGCGAACAGTAAAAGAAATAGAGAAATATCATAATCAAGAAATTTGTATTTGTATTCGTTAACCAAGAAAATATACGGAATGACTCAAGGAAGGAGAGACTCATATAAAATAGATTTGCCAAGACCAATTCAAGAAATATCTTCATTCCAATCACAGAAGACATTTTCAAATTTAAATCATAGTCATCCTGTACATACTTCCATTACATAATACAATATAAGGAAATATAGTCTATTTAAAAATGTCATTTCAAAGCTACAATAATAAAAAATATAATAGTGAACTAATTAAGATCTAAATATCAGAATAAGATCTGAAAGTAAGATCCGAATGTCGCACACTATGAACGACACATAGCCTATACCTTTCAAATTTAGATCTGATTATAGCGCCAAAATCTGGAGCGGCGGCACGGCAGAAGGCGGAGACGGTGTTGTTGATTCCAATTTCGAATTTTCTTCCTTGTCGTTGCCCATCGCTTTAATATTTCTTATTTTCTGTGTATTTTTAGTGAGTGAGTGAGTGTGAGTAAGATTAAGTTAAGGTCAAAAAATTGAGTTAGTGTGACGGTCATGCTAACGGGTCGGTAAGGTAATGGGTCATAATTATACAAAGAATTATTAAAAAAAGTTCAATTGTCCAATTGATTTTTTTTTAAACGGGTAATCGGTTCAGTTTGGGGCACCGTCGCTAAATACTATACCCGTTCCATCACGAATCGAGTCATTAAAATCAAAACCATAACCAACCCATTACACCATCGGTTCAATTTTTTTCCCCCCATTCGATTCGATTAACCGCGATTTTCGGATTTAATGATTCAAATTATCATCCCTACTCAAACAATGGTTAATATCATTTAGAGTTTAGTCATTATTCAAATTTTATTTATTGCTTTAGAAATGAGTTGTAAGTCTTATGACAATTAGAGTGAATCAAAAAGTTCAAAATTTTTGTGAGATTTTACTTTTTCCTATAAGCTTGTGTTACATTAGTAACCCTATAAGCTTTAGAATTATGTCATTTGTGCACATTTTTCTTTACATCATGGTTAACATCATTCATGTTGTCAACAATGATTGGATTATAAAACGTTTTGTTTTCAAACTATCTAATGGTGTAATGACATGTGATAGTGTTAAAAGATGGGGTAAAATATGATGTACACTAAACATGATTGTAAACTTTATTATGCCCCCGTTTGAGTCTCACTCTTTTCATAAGAATGTATTTTTGAATAATATATTGATAAAAAATGTATGGTTAAAAAGTATAGAGAAGTTTTGAATTTGCGCGTAATATTATTTTATTAAAGAATATGTGGTTGGTATGATGTCAAATAACTGTTTAAAAATGAATTATTATTTTTTTTCCAAACAATAGCAATCAATAGGGGCTATATCTTGGTCCTAAATTCATTTTAGCCCATGATAATTTTGTGCTAATTCTCTAGTTATATAAAAGTTTCTACACCGTTTTTCATGAAAAAATGAACTGATATGGAACATGACAGAAAATTATATAACTAAAATTAGAGCAAATTATGATAACACTGTAAAATAACTGATTATTATACAGAAACTTCTATATAATTGATTATTATAACCGCAAAAAAGAAATATCCATATTAATATCTCGAAATCTAATCAAATATCTCATTTGTTTCCTTTTCCAAAAAAAAAAAAAAAAAAAAAATCAAAATCATAAAAATTATGTATTTGTTTTTTAAAATACCTTCTTCTTTTTTTAAATATTCGAAACCTACCTAACTAGAGCCCAATTTATTTTTTTTTTTTTTTTCCTTTTTGGAAGTTAGTTTAAGGGGAAATTAGGTCCACTGTCCTTAAATAATGAGATATATTAGAATAATACCTTTAAAAGTAATTAGAACTATAATTTTCGTAATAGTCATGCCTCAAATCTTCCAAAATCCCAAAAGTTCAAAAAAGCCCACAAATTGATCTTGTCATTTTCTGAGTTTTTGTTACTTTTCTGAATTTTTGACATTTTTTGTTCAATAGTCTTTCTTTCCTCCTTGTACAGAATTTTGTACAGAATTAAGAGTTAATCATACCACAAAAATGTTGGTTTACAGGGACATTATATGTCATTTTTTAACATGATACTTGTAACATTGATAAAGCTTAGTTCAATTGAAAAGCGACATGATATGTCACTTTTTTAACAAAACAAAAAGTCAAGGACAGTCAGCACTTCATAAAATTGTCATCTAATTTAGTTTATGTGTTAATATAAGGATACACCAATTATTCAATTGATGAAATTGCATATCAATGATAACCTATTCTCTTATAATAGTGTTAAATTTTAAGTTCTGAAAAATAATAATACATGTTTTAATAAAGGTTGTTTTATATGCATTCTATTGGGACAATAAATTTCGCCATTTTGTCACTTTTATATTCGTTATCGTGTTCTCACTTGCCTCTATAACAGATGAAAACGTTAATTTTATCCATATTTACAAAAATAATACAAATGAAATAGTGTGAGATTAAAAGAAAAAAAAGAGCAATAGAGTATATTGCTATAAAAATAGAGAAGAATAGAAGAGAGAATAAAACTCAATAAAAATCAATAATTTTTTAGGTGTAGGGGTACAATTGTCATTCACTAATAAACTTATTTACAATACTCTCCATTGAATGACACATTACAAAATATATGTCTCATTAAAATCTTATTTGATAAAAACTCAATAGGACAAAAAAATCAAATGAAGAAAAAATAGTACAGTTATTTTGAAATATTAAAGATAAATGTTGTCTCATTAAAATTTTGTTAGGGAAATCCAATGGGACAAAAATTAAGCGAATGAAAAAAAAAGTACAACTACTCCCTATGATATTGATCACTGAAAATCTTTGAGTCAACTTATTCCAATCTCGTGAACCAATTTTTTGCATGTGAATGTTGACAGTGTTTTTGTGAATAAATCAGTCGCATTTAATGCATCCTATCACTTTTGGTATAGAATCAATTTAGTTGTATAATACAAGTTGCATTGTCTTCATATAAAATTATTAGACTAGCTTTTGTCGAAGTTAATCCGCATGATTCTTCGATATAATGGGTCATGTTTCTCAACCATACACATTTTTTGTCTGCTTCATGGTCTGTTATAATTTCAGAATGGTTTGAAAATGTAGCAGCCAAGGTTTACTTCACATATCTCCATGATATAGTTGTTTCTCCACGTGTAAACACATATCCTGTTTGTGATTTAATTTTATTTGGATCAGAGAGATAACATGCATCTACATATCCCACTAAAGCAAATCCGACTTTTAAAATAAAATAATCTCAAATCAATAGTAATTTTTTTGTAACGAAGAATATGTTTAACATTATTTCAATATCTTTCAATTGGTGTAGAGATATCTCTTGCAATGAGATTTACAGAAAAAAATTATGTCTTGTCGAGTGCAGTTTGCAAGTTAATGCTTTAATTGCACTAAGATATAATACTTTAAGACCAAGAACATTTTCTCCTTCTAGTGGACGAAATAAATCTTTTTTCACATCAAGTGATCGAACAACCATAGGTAATGTCAGTGGATATGAGCATTATCAAAAAAAAAAATATTTTAAGACTTTTTCTATAAATGTAGATTGATGAGCAAATAATAATTCTAAGAAGTGTTCAATCTGCAACCTAAGATAAAATTTGATTTTTCACAAATCTTTCATCTCAAGATTCATTTTTCTTTCGAATAAAAACTCATTTGTATCCAACAGAGATTATATTTTATGGCGTTCGAATTTCAGGTCCAAACATTTTTCGATTTCTAAGGAATTCAATTTTGTCTATATGACTTCTTTCAATTTTGATCAATCATTTCTACGTTGCAATCTTTAACAAACTGTGGTTCAGGATCCTTACTTTGCATAATATCAAGGGTCATGTTGAAGGCGAAAATACTGTCTATAACAATATTATTTTGTTCCTATAATTTATGAGATAATATATAATTTATTGAAGTTTCATTATTTTTGGACACTTGTGATTTTTCAGGAATCATATTTTCAATATTTGATTGATCAATCTTTTCTAATGTTACTTCTTTTGAAATTTTTGGTTGATTTTTCTCTTATAATTTACTTTTTTTAAAGGTATGGGTCTTTCGAACCAATTGATCGACGATACTTTTGGAGTATTTGAGATTCATTTGATTGTAGAACATCAATTTTTGCTGAAATATTTTCTACTGTTATATATGACTTTTAAACTCTTTTGTGTCAACAAATACATCAAGTAATTGATTTGCAACATCTTTCTCACATTGATTGCTAAAGGGATCAAAGTATGACGGAGTTGTTTCATTCCAATAGAATTTACCTTATTTTTAAGGATATAGTTTTTTCCCTCCCAAAGTCGGGAAAGTCATTTCATCAAATGACAATCTGCGAAACATGTAGTAAATAAATTACCCGTTAAAAGTTCAAGATACCTAATAATAGATGGTGAATCAAAACCCACATAAATCTCAATTCTTCATTGGGGGACCATTTTAGTGCGTTATGGGGTGAAATTGGGACTTGACAAGCACAACCAAAAATTCGTGGATGAGAAATATTAGGTTCGTGACCAAATACAAGTTGCAAAGGTAAATATTGATAATAGGCGATTTGTCTTATACGAACTAATGATACAGCATGTATTATGGTATGATCCCAAACAGAATCTGAGAGTTTTATTTTCATAAACAATGGTCTAGCAATAAGTTGTAGAAGTTTAATAAACGAATCTGCTTAACCATTTTATGTATGGACATGTACAACCAAATGTTGAATAATAATCTCAATTGACATACAATAATCATCGAATGCTTTTGATCTAAATTCATCAGCATTGTCAAGATAAATAGTATTGATTGAGTAATAAGGGAATTGCGCTAATAATTTTATGATTTGAGCAAGTAGTCTAATAAATGCTACATTCCTGGTTAAAAGTAGGCAAACATGTAATCATCTAATAGAATAATCAATAAATACTATAAAATAACGAAATGATTTACATAGTGGGTGTATTGGCCCACATATATCTTTGTGAATTCTTTTCAAGAAGGTTGAAGATTTAGTATTGACTTTTGTAATCGAAAATCTAATGGCTAACTTGCATTGCAAACAGGCTACACATGGGCAATCATTAGGCAAAAGAATCTTTTGATTTTTTAAAGGATATTCATGTAAATTGTTTCTTATTTGACGCGTCATTATAGCTCCTAGATATCCAAGTCAATCATGTCAAAGTATAAAACCTTTTAGGTGAACGAACTTCTGATTTGTGACCATATTTGATTCAATCATTTTTATAAATATATAATACATGACAGACGAGAGTGTATGAAATTTCTTTTTTATATGCTTTTGGCCAAATACAAAAGAAATTATGTGGTATTCAATATAATTTTATTGCATCGTTTCACTGTGATATCTATTCTATGGGATATCTTTTTAAACAAAGCAAAAAAATTCTGAATTTACTAGAATAAAATGTATCATTAATATATAATTTTGTATTATTTTATTAAATAATACAAGCTCTTTCGCAGCCTTAAATGATATTTGATGCACCTTATCGTATTAACATTTTTTTCTGCTAATGTTAGATTCCAAGAAATACTTTTATCTTAAAGAATTGTGTGCATAGTTGCACAATCTGTTAAACGGACATCTTGATGATCCATCATAAAACTTATTAGTATTTAAAGATTTATTTTTTTTTCCAGAAGCATTAATATGATATTCTTTGAGAATATTAAATCATCAAATTGTATGCTCTTCTGGAGCGATAAATTAATATTATCCTTGAATATTAATAAAATAAAAAGTTACTTCCTTAAAAATTATAACTCGGTATTGAGTAATTTAATTTGTATTTCTTCATGAACACAACGAGATATATATTTTTCTAGACATGTGCTACTTTGAGAGCACATTATATTTTATTATTTCTTCAAGAGAAATAGATCAATATTCTTTTGAAATATTGAAAACTATAATTTCATGCTATTTGGGAGCAGTAACATAGTATGTTTAAAACAATAAATTATGTAAAAAATTAACTTTTTATGAGTAAAAATGTAATTTAGGTCAGATCTATATTATTAGCTCTTCACAAGCATATAAAATCTAACTAAAATATTAATGAAAATAATATTGTGCTATTTTATGAGCAACAACATGATATTTTTAAAATTTATAGAAGAACTAAAAAATAATCAATTTATATCACAATAAATTTTCAAATAAGAGCATATACTGCACACGTTAAAACATTAAATCATCGCATATAAATTAGGCTACTATAATATAATCATGCAACTTACATAAATGGAGCAATATGCAAACCAATGGTTAATCAATTGACTTTGTTTGTGTCAATGTATAAATCAATTGAATATGTATGATTTGAGATTGAACAACAACATACAAATCAATTCCTGTCGATTATATTAACCTCGAGAACGAAGCCTAATAAATTCAAGAAATCACAGGAAAATATAAGGTTCGTTATTTTCTTGGTTGGAAAGTTACTAGTTTTTACTGGATATCAATTGAGGGCAAAATAACCTTAAAAAATTTAGCTGGTAAATTGGGTCTTTCTTCCATTTTCATCAACAAAAATTGTATGAAAAATACATTTTTCGAATAGAATTTCTATCTCAGTAGACTACTTGTTCAAGATGAAGACTTTGCCTTTATGTTTGTCCCTAATGAATTTGTCGGATGTTGCAAAATTTTGAAGGATTTCTTTTAAAGGGATTCCTGCACAAAAATATGGATTACTTCTAACGAATTCACTTTAATGTTAAGAGAATCGTGCTGATAAAGTGTTACAAAAAGAGATAATAAAAGAAGAGAGAATAAAAGTCAATGGACTTGTGTTTATTATAATGAGAATCATTAAAGTCTCATATTTATAAGAATTGATTAGGGATATAATGATGATAATTTCTAGGACTCTATGTGTACAATTGTTATTCACTAATAAACTTATCATTCACAACATATATCACTTTAAAATTTCACTACATTAATTCATATGCAAAAGACAAACAAAGTGTTATATTGCCCCTGTTTGATAGTCATTTTTGGGGAGAAAATGTATTTTTGAATAGTTGATTGATTGAGAATGAGTGATTAAAAATTAAGGAAAAGTTTTGTATTTACGTATAATATTATTTTATTGAAAAATGTGTGGTTGAAAAGAAGAGAGAGAGAAATGCATTTTGAGAAAATTGACTACCAAATAGGAGCATTATCTCACTTTTTATTTTAAAGGAATGTTTGAATTCATATTCACATTTTTCACAAACGTTCATTTATGCGTTCCTTTAATAGATCCAAAAGAACTCAAATGCTACATTCCTTTAATATGCCATTTTTCTCATTTCCATATTTGTATTTACATCGCAAAGATCTTACAAGCATCACATGAATTGATTAAAAGTTGAATTTTATATATACTAACTCAATTCAATTCATACAAATTTGAATTTGAATATATATATATATAAACTCAAAAGCATTAATCTAAAGATGAAATTTCAGATGTATTAAAACAAAAAACCTCAACAACATCAAAACCAATGTGAAAATTGTGTTCATGATACCCACAGTCAAAAAATGACATTAAATCAATAGATATCAATAAAATTATCCTATAATTGCTTTATTTTTATTGAATAGTCATGAAATATATAATTTACTACTTAATAATCAAACAAAATATGAATTAAATCAAAGTTAGAAATATATAAACATGTAGATTTGGAATGATTATTTGCATATTTGGCGAAGAAAATTTTGCATAAAAAGGTAGTTGAAGCAATCATTGACCTTGTTTGGGCTTGATATATACACGATTTTCTCTTATGATTTCAAATTTGCTTGATTTGGAGTGTGCAAGATTTTCAATTTTGCCTCTTTTTCCAACTAGACATTTACATTGTATTTCTTACTGTTATAACCATTGAAATTGTAGTAAATTAGTAATTATGTTTGAGCTCATGTTTATAATGATTTTTCAAAAAGTAACCAAAAATTAAGGTCATTGTAAGTACTCCTTAGTTTATACAGCTAACAAAGTCCAGCACAATATCAACAAAAGCCCAATTAACCAAGAAACAATTAGGGTTATATATTGTCTTTCATGGAGCTATTGAGTAGAGAGCTACTGAGTAGGGGTAACCAGTTCACTAGCTCAGCTCTCATTCAAAACGAGTCACGAGCGTGAACTATACAAAGAATTTGTTGTGCAAGCCAAGCAAGCTGACTCTTGCTAAAGCTCGCTGGCTTGCAAGCTACCACGAGCGTATCATCTTAGTGTTTGAAAATTCGATTTTGAATTTAATTTTTTTTTTCCTCACATGCCTATAAATCTCTAAATTCACATAACTTGTGTTCTCATTACACATACTACAAATCTCTCAATCTGATTGGCACTTTCCCTCATCACCCCTTCTTAAGTATTGGATTGAAATCTTTTCTAAATTTAATTTGTTTTGTATTAGTATTATCGTACCACTTTGAAAAATGCTTTAACTATCTAATTTCTACTTCTAAAAAAATTATTGCACTATTATATCATGAAATTATATAAAGATTGCTTATTTCCATTTTCTAAAAATGAAAATATTTATTCAGTTTCTTACCAAATTTTCAAAAATCTTACAAAACGCCAGTTGTATATTATAACGTTAGTAAAATAAAAGAAGAATTAAATTTATTATTCATAATTTATGAATGCAATATTTCTTTAGCCTTTGATGCTATATATATTTTTTAGTGTTAAACATTATGCATATTTAACAATGTTATACCCATGTTTGGTCCTTATTTTTTAAAATTCATTTTTTTTTCTTAAACTCATTTTTAATTACACATTTCATGTGATCCACAACTTTGATAAATTGTTCACTTAAACATTTCATCAATTTTTATCAAAATTTACTAAAAATATGATTTTTAACAAAATCAACCAGAGATATCTCGTTGATGATAATTTGACTCTTTTAATGAACTTATTAACTATTGACGACATTGTATGGGATGAATCTAATCCTCACGTTACACAAATTATTAAACGTTCTTTACAATATTTTAATTTGATTAATAAATTATTAGTGTACCTTGTATTCCATGTATGGTTAACAATTATATTTTTGTCATCTGCAATAGTTAATTTTTTATTTTCATTTTGGTAGAGCATTTGAATTTATTAGCCATGCTAAATCTTTATGGTCAATGATATAATATGATGCTAATATATTGGATGGTCCCTATGTAAATTGGGGAGTACAAAATCAAAAATACGGTAGTTCAAACACCGCTTTGACCATAATTTTCCTCATATTCCCCAAAATAGTATTTATGAAACTCAATTTTATTTTTTCACATATATTTTTGACATGATTATAATAGTTTTAGACCTTTGATTCGGTCTACATACGATATACTACTTTTTATTTTCAATTTCAAAATTAAACTGTTTTGACCCATGATGATTAGAATAAATGCATTATGATTTTTAATTCATTTTTACGCAATGTAAATCACGTTTCCCCAATTTAAACTTTGCTATACATTCGTTACTGAATATTTATATAGCATTATTACAGTGTAGGAGTGAATATTCTCTGTGATAATAATTATTTATCTGTATATCAAATTATGTGGCGACGAACATTGTATTTAGTTACTTCAAAATAGTTTAAATTCTACATTTGATACAAATTTGGTTGAGAAATAATTACTTATAGAATTATATAACTCGTACTCTAGTTCGAAGTACATAAATTTAACTTTTTCTAAGTTTAGAATGTGCACCTTCATGGGACGAGGTATTAGTAGGGACTTTCTTCTACAATTTAATTCAATGGTAGAATGCAAAACAATATAATACCCAGTATTGTCCAATACAACCATACATCTATTCATAGTATTTGCGACTTTATCAACATACTTAATGTCTAGTATGGAAAATCGTATGTCGGAGTCAGACTATCACACATCACATGACTTGGACAACATTACAACTCGAACAAAAACACTTGTTTGTCTTCGCCAATGGCTTCAAAAAAATAAATGTGGCCTTTCGACATCATTTTTGGATGTGAAATTGCATACTACCAAGGTTTTGATATAAGTAATTTAATTTTTTTTTTAATCCAGTAATCGATTGTATTTATTTCATTTTGTACAAAAATTATATATGAAATATTAATTCGCGCGCATTTTTAACTCTGTGTATATATATATATCATGTAGTCTGTATTACGCTCGGACAAAAGAAGAAGATTTTACAATTTTATTCTTTTGACAAATATAATTATTCTTACAAATGTACTTTAGGGAAGTACAAAGCCGCGAGCCAACTCATTCCATGCACGCATGAGCTAGCTCGTGTGGTGGCTGAGCCGAACTTGATAGTGTACGAGTTGGGTGGCTCGACTCAACCAACCTAATCCCCCTAGTCTATGATCTCTTATGCATACAGTAGAGTACCCAACAATCTTTTATTTTTTTATTTTATTTTTTTTTTTGTTTAATAAAGAAATTTCCATAAAGTCCAAGGGGTATATTTAATTGATAATTCTAAAAACTTTTAAGGATTTTAAAAGTCTAGATTTAGGGTAATTATATAGGTAATTAGCACAAAACGTCTTTATCTTTCAATGTTATTGTGCAAAACGTCTCTACCTTTCATTTTTGACATTTTTACCCCTACCTATATATTTTCATTGCGAAAATCATCATTTTCATCAAATTCTCATGTAAAATGACAAATATACCATCTTCTCTAAATAAAACAAAAAAAAAATGAAATTAAAGAACAAATTACAATCATACTCTCAAACTTTTAAAAAAGTACAAATGAGTCCAAATAAGTTATTAAAATGGTAATTAGCACAAAACGTTCATAACTTTCAATATTATTGTGCAAAATATTCATACCTTTTATTTTTCGATATTTTCATCATTATTTTTACATTTTATTTCGAAAATCATTATTTTCATTAATTTCTCAATCAAAAAATGTAAAATAAAAAAATATACCCTCCTCTTTAAATAAAAAAAGAAAAAAAAAAAAATTGTAACTATACTCCCAAAATTTAAAAAAAGTACAAACAAATTTCAAATAAATAATTTAAAATTTAAAATTTAAAAAAAATCACTTTCTTTTTTAATTATTTATTTGAAATTTATTTGTATTTTTTAGAAAAATTTGTGAGTATAGTTGCAATTTGTTCTTTATTTTTTTTATTTTTGATTATTTAAAGAATATGGTATATTTGTTATTTTACAGCTTTTAATTGAGAAATAGATAAAAATGATGATTTTCGATATAAAATGTGAAAATAAGGATGAAAATGTCAAAAAATAAAAGGCACGGACGTTTTGTGCAATAATATTGAAATGTATGGATTTTTTTGTGCTAATTATCCTTTTAATAATTTATTTTGACTTATTCACGCTTTTTATAAGAATTTGGGAGTATGATTGCAATTTATTATTTAATTTTTCTTTTTCTTTTTCTTTTATTTAAAGAAGAGAGTATATTTGTCATTTTATATGAGAATTGGATGAAAATGATAATTTTCACAATGAAAATGTGAATGTAGGGGTGAAAATGTTAAAATATGAAAGGTAGTGACGTTTTGCATAATAACATTGAAAGATAATAATGTTTTGTGCTAATTACCCGAAATTATATTAACACCACAAATTTTATTTCTTGCATCGCATTCCAATTTCATTTAGGGCCTGCTTGAAAGCCAAACGTTTTATGGAAGATGGAATTTATTTTTATTTTTTTTACTATTTTTCATCTTTAATGGTGTTTGAAAGAAAAAAAATTTCATGGAAATAAAATAGTTTTTCTCCCACCCCTCCTCCCACGTGACCCTATTTTCCAGCTTTTAAAGGAAACGACATTCCTTTTGTTTTGGTGATTTTTAGTTTTTCGCATTTTTTTTTGTAATCCAAACAAATTCTATCCTTAGTTGTACAAAAATTTATCTATTTAAGTGACAATTTTCATGAAAAATAAAGCCAAACAAATGGTATTCGATTTTTCAATTTTTTTGACAACTAAACAAATTCTATCTCCAATTGTAATAAATTATATCACTTTAATTGACAATTTCTATAAAAACAAAGTCAAACGAACACTATAAGATAGACAATTTCAATATTTTTCAAGTGAAAAATTATACCAATAAAAAACAATTAATTGACAATTCATAGTAAACAAATTTTAAACAATTTAATTCCATACAATTCGTTTTCATTTCACCCAAATTTCATCTTGCAATCAAACGGACCCTGAAGGTTCTTAATCTTTGAGCATCCTAACACTTGTCTCCCTAACGATTTTTCACATCATTCTTATCCTTAAAACATTTAATTAATTAATACATTTTATATTTGATAATAGTTTTATGTCTAAAAATTCATTAAAATAACGTAAAACAATTTATTTTTCAATCATATTTAAAGCATAAAAACAAAATATTTTGATAAATCATTATTAAGGATGAACATGCTAATTAATGGAAGGTTGAAGATAAAAATTCGATGAGAAAAAAGTTAAGAAAATAATTATTACTATAAGTAAAGATTGAGTAGTTTAACTACAATTAAAACGCAGTGTAACAAATAAAAATCTTGACGCCAATATAATCACCCTTAGATTTATTTAATTGAGATTTTTGAAAACTCTCTAAAGGTATTGATATATTCAATAGAGCCTTTAAAAATCTCGATATATTTAATTAAAATTTTTTAGAAGTCTAATTATGGAGTATTCAAAATGTTAATAACTTTTAAAGATTTCTTTAAAAATTTCTATAGTACTATCTTTTAAGTAGAAAGTAAAAAAAAAAAAAAAAAAAAAAATCTCAAAAAATTTCTCTCATTCATCCTAAGATTTTGAGGGAATTTGAGAAAAGATTTTTTTAATATGAATTTTTTTGTCTTTTCAATATGTTTATTCTTCCCTTTTATGAACACTAGTCAATGCTAGTGCAATGCACGGTGCAATGCACGGGCCAGGTATCTCTGAAGGTAATATTAGTGTGTTAAATATTTGAATTTTCATAAATTACATTGTCAACTCAATGTTTGTTATGGCTACATGAGATAGATTAAGGATGTAGAGATATTTATTAAGTTATATGATTTCAGAACAAAAGAAATCCTTTTACATGTGGACTAAGGATCATATTAGTGGTGTCAAGATGGGCGGGCCGCGCCAGGCCCGTTCGACCCGCTCGTAGGTGAATCGGCCCGCGAATCGGCCCGTAAACCATGCGGGCCGATTCATGGGTCGAAATTTTTATTCAGTGGTCCGGGCCGGGCTTGGAGGAAATCGGCCCGCGGTTAACGCGGGCCTATATTTTTAAAAAAAAAAAATTTTACCGATGATCTTCAGGATAAAAATATTTTAAAATGGTTGCGGGCCGGGCCGGGCCGTTTGGTTTTTTGACGGTCCGGGTCGGACCGACCCGTAAGCCTGGATGATGCGAGCTTTTTTCATTCACGGGCCGATTCGAGTCGAAAGGTTCGCGGGCCGGTCCGGACCGATCCGCCCATTTTGCCACCACTAGATCATATAAATTCATATAACAAATTGTTTACAGTAATAGTTCCATAATCCGATACAAGTGCCCATAGAACTCATGAAAGCAAAAGACAATTGTAGAAATAGTCAATGGACAATCTTGTGACGCTAGCCTTAGATTTCATTTTGATTGAGCATTTTGAAGACTATAATAAGTATCAAGTATCAACAATGCAATACTTTAAAAATATATATATATATATATATATATATATATATATATATAAATTTTATATGTGTGTGTTAAAATCTTTTTTAAAAAACAAAATCAAATTTTGCTTTGCTTTTTCCTTTTTTCCTAAAATCTTATGTTTTTGATCTTAATTTTCGGGCTCATTACGGAATATCAAACGAAATCGAAATATTACATTCTTAATATCATTTCAAAGTACTCACTACCTATTATTTCACGACGTTAATGATGTGCGAAACAACAAATCGTAGCAAATGTTACGGCGTGTCAAAATAAGTCGTTTCAAACTAATATTTCGAGAATTTCGATAACAAACTAACTTTAAAAATTTCTAGACGATTGAATGCTGGTCGAATCGATAAATCTTCTATATCATCTCTAAGCTCATTTCGAGAACTATATCATAAATATATCGAATGATCTAAATGAATATAAAAAATAATTAAACGAACGTCAAACGTGTGTTAAAAAAACATGTAACTCGTATTTTTTAAAAAAAATCAATTTTTATTAGAAAATTTTATATGTGCCAGGTGATTACGACGTGCGCATCGAAAAGATCTTTTCGAATTGGGGTTATGAGCGCAATTTTGATAACCATAGCCAAAGTTATTATCAAAATAATAAAAAAATGACCAAAACTGCACAAAAAGATGAGTCGGGGTCCGAAGTGTACAAGTGTCAAAAGTTTAAGGACCTAAGATTGCAATTTTAAAGGATGAAATTGATAGAAAAGTCAAATTATAAGAACTAAAAAGTACAAGATGAAAGTTGAAGGACTTGACGCTCAATTACCCGAAAGACTTAACTGCAATAAATGAAAAGAAAAAAAAATACTAATTGTAGTTAAAAAAATATAAATGTTATTTTTTCTTCTATCGTTTATATTTATTCTCTCTCTTTTCTTCTTTTTTTTATGTATTCTCTCTCTTGATTTTCTACGAAAAATATTAATTGTAGTTAAAAAATTCTTATATATATTTTTCTTTTTTTCATCCATTTCTTTATGTAAAAGGTCAATTTGTAATTAAATTTTATATATAAAAAACTATTTTGTTATTTAATTTAATTATATTGATTATTATTTTTAAGGTCAAACGTATAATAAAATATTAGCTTTTTTTTTATAACAAATATTGAAATTATTTTTGAGTAGACAGGAGATGAAAATCGATCCTCCACCTAGACTGATCCTCTAGATCAAATGAATTTTATTTAAACTAAAAGTCTTCAACAATCATGACTTTTACATAAAAAATCTATGAAAATTTTGAAACAAAGTCTAGTGTATTTTCATTAATACCATACAAATCGTTAAGGGACGTTCTCTTTGCCGTTTTCTGTTTTTGATTTTTCAAAACGATAAAAACACGTTCACTTTCTCTTTTTCGAAAACAGATTTTAAAAAACAAAAATTTTTTTTGTGAAGAAAACGCAAAACGACATCGCTTTGGACGTTTTCTTTACAAACACAAAAAACACGGGAAACTGTTCAAACATTTCCTCCTTTCTTCTGTCAAGTCATACTCCACCGCCACTATCCAACCCTCTAAACTCTGGCCAACCTCCTCCAAAATGGCCGAATTTATATACCATTGTAAAACTTTCAATCCCCTATTCCATTACCACACAAACAACAATCCAATCATATACCAAAATCAATCAAAATCATTTTCAAAAATTGATTCGGTACAAATTGCTTCTATCTAAATCTTACCCTCCGGCAACACCCAAGGTCGTGCACTACTTGTCGATTACCCAACCCCTAGATGACTCCAGTCATGGCTTCAAAACTTCCACCCCCAGATAACTCCAGCCAGGACTTCAAAACTCACGAATGGCATAAGTCAATCGGTTATGGACATAATTGAAGATGACTCATGGTAGTATTGAATGCATCTTGTTGAGAGGAGTGGATTGGTGGTCCACGATTGGAAAGGTGGCGGAAAGTGGTGTTAATAGTGTCGAAATTGTGAGTTATCGTATGGTTTGTTGGACTATTTCCGACAGGAAATTGGTCAAACAATCATCGGATGTTGTAGATGGAGGTGAGGGATTCGAGTGATGTTGAGATTTGATGGTTTAGGTGGTTGATGGTGGTCGGTTTGTGAGGTTGAAGACGTCGGCGTATGGAGGGGAAAAAAATGGCTATAGAAAATGGAAATGACGAGAAATGTAAACGTGTTTTCAATTAAAATGTTTCGAGAAATAATTTTCAAAATGATAAAAATAACGTATTTTTAATAATTTCAAAACAGACTGACAAAACATAAAATTAATTCAAAACAAAGTCAAATCACTTAAAATTCCCATAAAGAAAAATAGAACGGCGCCGTAGCTCGCACTTTACAGTAGGGCTGCACAAAAAAATTATGAAACCGCAAATCGAACCGTAACTGTTGGTTCGGTTCCACATGGACTCGCGATTTTGTTTTCCTCAAATCGAACCAAATCGTTTCAAAATGGTTTGGTTTAGGTTTCGATTTTCAAAAATCGCATAAAATCAAATCGAACCGAAAATTTTTTAATTAAAAAAATATTTTTATGAAATTATAAATTTTCATATATAATTTTATTAAAGTATAATTTTTAAAATTTAAAACATAAACCAATAGGAAATTAGACCCACTAAATCTTATCTTCCAATTTACCGTCCAAGCCCAAGCCCAAGCCCAAGCCCAAGCCCAAAAAAAATAAAAATAAAAAACGCTCAAAGTCAAACCCAAACCTTTCCATTATGCTGTTTTTATTTCTCAACAAGGAGGGGAACACCGTTCGCTGATAGGATTACTTCTCTAGTTCTCTGGTTTCGCCGTTCGCCGATGCTGCGATGCACCCATCATTATCAATAAATTTTCAGCGTAATCTTCATGCCCTATATGTTATGAGGCGAGTAGAATTATCTGCCCTTTAATCCAAATTGAATACAAGAATTTTTTTCTTCCAATTCTCCGCTTCATGAATCTGCAACCTTGAACAAGGGCCGTATTTTGTATTCGAAAATCTATTGCTGCAGGTAACTACTATACTGAGATGATAATGTTCACTGTCAATTGTTTGTATGAAATTTCCTCTTTTCCCCTTTGGTGTAATATGAATAGTTGTCAGTTGACACAAAAGGAAGCTCTATATCACGTGTTGCACTTAAAGTGTTCGACTATTTATCCCAAAGAAACATTTTTTCTGTTAAATGCTCAGAAAGTTTATGGTCTAGCTTCTGAATAAATCGCACTTTATTTGAAGTTTTATCGACAAAAGACGAAACTTTGAACTTTTTTAAAAACCATTCTGCAAACACGCGGTTGTTTTGGAAAATACCTTCGCGTTGATGACTGTGAATGTGATGACTGCAAAGTTTGCAGGTAGATTGCTTGGGCGAAATAGCCGCGGTTGTGTTTTGTCGGAGAGAATGCAGGGGCTAAGTATGACTCCGAGCCCACAAGAAATATACTGTAGTAGAATCTCTTCTGCTTCAACATTACTATCTTTCATCAATCCACACAAAAGAAATGCATTCAATCAAGGCTTCAAATTCAAGCCTTCTTCTTTTTGTAAGATGACAAACGAAATATTTAGGGCTCAACAAACTCACCGCAAAGCTTTCTCGGAAGTTGAAGGAACTTCTCATGGGTATTTAATTCTATTCTCCTTTTGTTTTTATTTTCTTTGTTTTCATTTTTTTTCCCAGCTATGTATGTACAAAATTATGTGATGTTTGTGTTCGTCGGGGGTTTGAAGAGTTAGCTAAAAATATTTTATTTAAATTTTATAATTCAAAAAAATAGATCACCCCGAGCGAGTCTTTGAAAAATCAGTCTGATTTTAAAGTAGTGTTGTTAATAATGAAATCATTTGTATGATTTATTCTTTTTAAAATTTTCTGTGGTGCTTAGTGAAATTAAATCCATGTTGTAGACAGCCAATGCACTTGGTTCAGACTATCATGCTGGTATATAAGTGTAGTTGTGAAATACTTCAGTACATAGTTTTGTTCTGGATTGGATTTTCATCCCTTTGTGAAATTTATCTAAAGTAGTTTAGCTTTAATTTTAAATCAATTAGTTTGAATTCTTCATATTTTACTATATGAATTCCAATAATAGAACTCGTGGTTTTGTGTTTGATTTTCATAATGGCTCTAATTAATTTTAGGTGATGTTGCTTATGCAGGAGCGCTGACACACAAGTCCATGGTTATACGGAAAAGGTTGTGGGTGTTTTGGGAGGAGGGCAACTTGGTCGTATGTTGTGCGAAGCAGCTTCCCAAATGGGAATAAAGGTAATTGTTCTGGATCCAATGGAGAACTGTCCAGCAAGTGCCCTATGTCATTATCATATGGTGGGCAGCTATGGTGATAGTGCAACAGTAGAAGAGTTTGCTAAAAGGTTGGAGTTGAAAGCACCAATGTTATTTTCTTCTAGTACTTGATAGTTAATACACACCTTGTTTAAATGAGTTTTTTAATAAACTAACTTAAATTGGGGTTGGTAGATGTGGAGTATTAACTGTCGAAATTGAGCATGTTGATGCTGCCACTCTTGAGAAACTTGAGCAACAAGGGGTAGATTGCCAACCTAAAGCCTCAACAATCCGAATTATCCAGGTTTATCACCTTTTTGGTTCTTAAGGCGGAAACTCATTATGCATTAAGGGTTCCTTTTCTTAAGCTTTCCGATTGTATGCGTTAAGTTGAATATATTTCTTATGCACATTTGCTGTTTTTCTACATTAATTCTGTTCTCAGTGACATTGGTTCTTAGGAAACCATTCAATTGTCTATTCTAGCAGTGGTGTCATACCTTTACATGTGCACAACATCTCTAACGCACACAATTAAATAAATTACTTGTACTGTAAGGCCAGTCATGTTAAAAAATCTGTGTTCAAAGGAGAGTGTATAGGGAGCTTTTGTTAGTAGAATATTTTGCTACCTCTAAGCTAAGTCATATTTCTATTATCATGTTGTCAACAGGATAAATACCTTCAGAAAGTTCATTTTTCTCAACATGCAATTCCACTCCTTGAATTCATGCAGGTAATCTTATATTGAAAAATATCTGAATTTTGAGAACAAACCTTCTAGTATCTTCAAAAATAAGAATTTACTGATTTATTTTTTCACAATTGTTTTTTTCCTTTTTTTTTTTTTTCCAAAAAATGGCCAAGACAGATAGATGATCTTGAAAGTGCTAAAAAAGCTGGAGACCTATTCGGTTATCCTCTTATGATAAAGAGCAAAAGGCTGGCTTATGATGGACGTGGCAATGCTGTTGCTAAAAGCATAGAGGAGCTTTCTTCTGCCGTAAATGGTAACAATTTTATAATCCTCTAATATTGTGCTTTAAAATGCCTCCTGTTGTTTAATCTTAATTTTGTGGTTTTGACCATCATGGTGAAACTTCTGTGTTCTCATTATCTTAATTATGTTTGACCATCACGGTGAAACTTCTGTGTTCCCATTGTCTTAATTATGTTTGACCATCACGGTGAAACTTCTGTGTTATGTTATTAGACAAGACTTTTTGTGTCTAATGACCTTTGTGACTATCTTTTTAATGATATACTTTAATTCTTAAATTTGGACTACTTGTAGTGCAGATGGCATGGAAATGCCTTGTCTAAATTTGGACCCGGACTGTGATCATTCACTAGAGACAATTATGCTTTTGTCTGTCTTAGAGATAAAATATATAGCATATCAAACTGACTGTTTTCAGCTTCAAATTAAATAAAACTGATATAGGAAAAATGCAGGTTACAACATGCAATAGGAAAGGTCATCTTTGAATTAATAGACTGTGTTTCTGCGGAGAATGCCTAGCTTCAAATCACGTTTTCTTGTGAAATGCATGTATTCCTACATTGTTTTTGCATATTTTAGTTAAATCTCAAATCAATCAATATGTGAAATTTACTTCCATTTGCAGCTCTTGGAGGATATGATCATGGTTTATACGTTGAAAAGTGGGCGCCGTTTGTGAAGGTTAGCTTCTTTTGGGTTGTCTTGACATTATGATCACATATACCTAGATTCTTTAACGGTGATTCCCATGTGATACTGTGGTCATAAGGAATAAAACCATTAAAAGTCATCTGTATCTTATTACCTCAGTCCAGTTAATCCATGACTACTTTCATTAGAAATGGATTACTAAGTAAATTGACTTATTGTTTAGTCAATTGAAACATATAATATTTATGATGGATCATTTTGGATATGTGATCTAATATCACCTGTGTAACCTTGTGATCGCAAGGTTCACACTTTTCTCCTTTTCAATTTGCTCCCCATCTTCTCTCTTTTGTACAGCTAAGTCCTTCCTAAATTGCATTGCAAGTCCATCTTCCCAATCTTGAAACTTTGGTCCCCAACTTCCATAATTAGCTAAGTTTAAGTCCTGTTCATCTACTTTTTGCTCCCTCCATAAACCATCAGACATCGAGTTTCTCCCAAAAGCAATCAATATACGAACAAAATTAAGTATCGATTCATTAAAAGCACTCTTAAACATCCACTTTTGATGGCCCAAATAAGTGTAAAATTACTAATACTTAACACTTATCTATGTTTTAATATATCAAATAAATAATACTTAGCCCATGTTTGGTGGGGAATAAAAAGATTTTTAGTAGATTTTGATTTGTAGTTGAAAAATTGTGGTTTTATGAAATATGTGGTTAAAATTAAATGTTGACTTTGATTTAGATTAAAATCTAGCTACCAAACAGGGACTCAGTAGAATTTAACGATCCTCAATCCGATCCAATGATTCAATACGCAAAACTCTGCCGATCTGATCCAGAATTACAATCTTGACAAGCATGCCCTTCATATGGACTAAAATTTACAAATTACAAAGATTGGCAGCAATTAACATATAAATAAGTATATTGTTTCCATTAATTTTTTCTAATTTTATGAATGACGGTGTGCAATAGATGTCCAACTAGAAAGAAGGGGAGGAACTAGGAAATACTGAATTTAAGTGCCATGTTACCCTGATATTTTGATGGAATGTTTTCTGGATGACAGTTCATTCGCTATGTTATAAGATTAATCATTTCATTACAAAAGGATAGAAAGTAATCGTTATATCGCTGGCCATTTTTTAACACGTGGAATCAAACTCCCAGTCTTGTCCAGTTTTTAAATTATTTGGTGTCATCTTGATTAAGTAAGATGTCTGCTAATATATCAAGATTTCAAATGCCTTTTAACTTGTGTGATGACACATATTTATCTTATCAAATAATCAAACTTGGATTATTTAATAACTATCTTTTTTATTTAATGCAGGAGCTTTCTGTCATCGTGGCAAGAGGAAGGGATAATTCTATTCTATGCTATCCTGTAGTTGAAACTATTCACAGGCAAGATAACTTTGTTTCCAATACAATTTTTTTTTTTCCTTTTTTTTTCTTATTTCGTATCGAACTTTCGAGAATACATTTTCCCATTTTCTTCCATTCACTTTGGAACTTATATTGACTTTAAACGTTTCTATCAATCTTGTGTATATGAAGGGAAAACATTTGCCACATTGTCAAGTCCCCTGCTAATGTGTCATGGAAGATTTTAAAACTTGCTACTGATGTTGCATGCAAGGCTGTGAGTTCATTAGATGGTGCTGGTGTATTCGCAGTAGAGTTGTTTTTGACAGCTGATGGTCAGGTTGTCTTAGGACGTTTGATGTGCACGATCCTTTGTTTTGATGACTTGTAAATTTACGCTTTAATGACTTTCACTGTTTATAATGAGCTGTTGTATCTTATGTATTTGCATTCCTCAGGTTTTACTAAATGAAGTTGCACCTAGGCCACATAATAGTGGACATCACACGATCGAGGCTTGTTTTACTTCACAATTCGAGCAGCATTTGCGGGCTGTTATTGGTCTTCCACTTGGTGATCCGTCAATGAAAACTCCAGCTGCTATTATGTATAATATACTTGGTGAAGATGAGGTAAAATAATAATTGTTACATTTATTGAGAAAAGTAGTAGTTGACATTTTGATTACTGGGTTGTAAGTTGAGATTTTTTTACCGGCATAGTACTTCTTATGGTTTTGATTGCCAATCTCGCTTCCTATATCTATGGGTAGAGTTAGCTTGTGCCGTAAGATGACATAAAATACGCTTTATACTTCACATAATTTAGATCAAAAGAGAATTTTCAATAATCAAAGCCTTGATTGTGAAGCTAGAATATCAGTAAATGGTTAACTGGATGGTGAGGTTTGCTATTGTTGGTCAAGAATGAGAAAGCAGTGGACTCACGCTGAATGGCAGCAATAGCTTTAAAAAACCATAATTTCACTTTTATGGCTTTCTTACTATTTTACTTCTCACTTGTGGATATAGGGCGAACCGGGTTTCCTTCTAGCTAATCAACTTATTAGAAGGGCATTGAGAATTAAAGGGGCATCGGTTCATTGGTACGACAAACCTGGTCAGTTGATGCTGAAACCAACTCTTGCACATATATGTTTTATTTTCCTGTCTTCATGTTAGCGAAATTTTTTAATACTTGTATCTCTGCAGAAATGAGAAAGCAAAGAAAGATGGGTCACATCACGATTGTAGGCCCCTCTATGGGCATTGTTGAATCTCGGCTAAAATTCATGCTGGCAGAAATATTGGATGGACAGCCTACAGGTCAGTTGTGTTTGATAGCTTTATACCGTGTTTTATGCGGGTGACAACACGTAGTAACAAATCCCTGTTTGAATATGGGATAAGGATTAAAGAATTGGAAGGATTTTACTTGTGAGATCAATGTTTGGATTTAAGTTGATTTATTATTTTATACCCTTTTTTTTTTTACTTTACTATCTCTAGAGCGTCATTGTTTATTTGGAAAACATTTGGTTCGTTGACCAAATCTGTTAGCATCCCTAACCTCCTACCTGAATATATCTGTCCGATGTTATGCCTGCTTCTCTTCTTCTGACATTTTTGTTATACACACTACTGCAGCTGCACCACGTGTTGGAATCATCATGGGCTCGGATTCAGATCTTCCTGTTATGAAGGAAGCTGCAAAGATTTTAAGGGAGTTTGATGTTCCTGCAGAGGTTACTGCACATTGTTTTGTTATATTTTTTGGTATTGTGTGGATATTTGTTTGTGGCATGAGGCATATTAAACTTTAGTTAACTTTGTTTTGTAGGTAAGAATAGTTTCAGCTCACCGGACTCCTGAAATGATGTTATCTTATGCTTTGTCTGCTCGGGAGCGTGGTATCCAGGTTATCATTGCTGGTGCTGGTGGTGCCGCTCACTTGCCAGGTCTTTAATATTAGAGCATAATATACATTTTCAATCATATTTCTTTGAACACACTGATATAACCTTGTTTGATTTATTAGGCATGGTGGCTGCATTGACACCCTTGCCCGTGATTGGTGTTCCTGTACGTGCTTCTACATTTGATGGACTCGACTCCCTTTTGTCAATTGTTCAGGTACTTTCGTAAAAACATTAGATATCTAATGTCAGATAATCCCATTTTATCGAAATTAACATATGACCAAAGGTAGCAGCAAATGATTTGATTTCTTTGGACATTTAAAGAAAGGTTTATTTCTGAATCAAATGGAACAATGAAATAGGATTTAGGTAGTTACTTCCAAGTTTAATGGGAATAAGGCTTAGATTATTTTCGTTTGATGTTGTGTCGCAACGTTTTCCGTGTTGGAGAAATGTAATATTTGTTAAGTAAAAATAATTGATTTCCATGTTAATGTAGATGCCCAGGGGAGTCCCAGTTGCAACAGTAGCAATAAATAATGCCACAAATGCAGGTTTGTTGGCTGTAAGATTATTAGGAATTAGCGACATCGACTTGCAAGCAAGGTTCGTCTCTTTTCTCCCTCAATGAAAACCAACAACTTCTTTTATTGTGAGCCCCAAAAATGTTTTAAAAAAAAAAAAAAGACTTTGCTTCTGTAGAAATTAATAAAGTAGCTTGTTTCTGTTCATATAGGATGGCTCAATACCAAGAAGATAGAAGAGACGAAGTCTTGGTAAAGGATGATAGGTTAGAAAAGGGTGGCTGGGAAGAATACTTGAATTCGTGATGGTTTCCACACTTAGTTGAAGTGTCATCTTTCCTCCCACTCACCATGAAAATCCATTTGAAGAATGGCGAAAGATAACTGGAAAAAAGGGAAAAAAAATATATCATGATGTTATGGTGCATCTCTTGAATCAGAATTGCATCTTCAACCGGCACAAAATGGTTTCATGGGATCATATTCGATGCTCCTTAGAGATGAGGCTCCTAATGCAGGTTATTATTTTCTTTGCTTGTAGCCTCACATATTTAACATACACGGTGGATTTTTCTTTTAGCTGTGAATTTTTTTTTGGAATAGCTCGTGTGTTCTCTGTTTTTAGTCACGAGTCAATTGCATGGGTTTGCAGTTACCAAAATAATTTTACTTGGATGATGAACTTGTTTTCAGAACTTCATTGTTTCGCTCTCTGCCCAAGGAGGGGATTTTCATTATTTGCAAAGAGAACTCTTGTAATAATTTTGCTAATGATGAGAAAATTAGTTTCAACTATCAATTTTTTTACACAGATAGTGACCGACTATGCTCGTTCCGCGAATGTGTACTTTTAGATGTCACTACTGTAAAATGATATTGTTCATTAAATTGCCAATGCCCATTTCTGCTTCTTGAGAGAGAGAGTAAAAAAAATTTTAAAAAAAACCCGAATTAAATTTTTTTGTTATCATTTGTTATTATGTTGAGAAACAAAAATGCACGAGGCTAATGAGTGACTCGACCTGACTTGCCTCTTCAGATGGATTGTGCTGGACCCGGACTCGATCAAATAAGCCCCCACCCCCACCCCTCCTTGTGGCCTGTCACATGGGCAATGGCAGGTTTTGTTGACAAGGTGAAAGCCAAGTAGTAGTCCATATTATTGGCATGGCCCAAATGACATCGTTTTCATGCACGAAAATAGAAACTTGTTTGATGCCTCACCTCACGGGTAGAAACAGCACAAAAAAAAATGATATTATGAACATGTGAATTTTGTCATTTTAATATCTCCTCTTAGCTGTCACAAATTTTCGTTTTCATTGAGCCCCAACTCCTAATGTCATCACACCTTCCCAACATATCTCACTTAATACTGCAGCAAAAATTAGAATTGTGTTTCGCATTTTTTTTATGGTACGACTATATAGTACACAAGCATAATTCATTATTCTAATAAAAGCTATTTTGACATTCATTTTAGACGTCTTGATTAATATTTCATGATGTGTAAAAAAATTGGCCATTTATTTGAATAAGTGTTATTCAAATAAGTGGTTGTATTGTTTATCACATTATTGAACGTCAACAAAACTGTCAGTGTAACAAAACTCATTATTCAACGAGTATACCTTCTATCTTTAGGTGATTAGGTAGCCTGTTTGTGTATTTTTTTTTTCTTTTTTTGGATTACGTTTCATTACTGGCGTCCACACCTGTCCTGGGCCTTGGTGAAGGAGGTAAATTGCAGGTTATGCCTTCAAGGGTACAGATTGGAAAACTGTTTGTATACTTGCACTTACCTAAGAGCCAAATCTATATTTCAGGATTCGAATTTTTAACGCGACAGTTTCAAATAAAACTGAATTTCTCCACTTCTCCTTTTACCACTTGGAGATATGTCTTGAAGGCTCCTTTGTGTATTTGTTCCTATGGGTGACGTGATGTTTTGTAAGTTTTAATGACGACGTCGTTCTCAATTAGGGCCATAATTTCCAATTTTATGGGAGGGCCCCAAATGGACTTAAAAGGCAACAACAGAGATTGTTGCCAAATAAAATTGCATTATTAACACAATCAATCACCATAACGTCTTATTAAAAAAAAAAAAACATCCCCTTGAAGTACCAAATTAGAAAAAGAGTTATGCCATAGGATAGGGTCACGTCGGCCCAACCCGTTCAAGGCACCAATGTGGTGCCTCCTATAGGCAGGACACTTGGTCGTGTTCAAGAAGGATAATCCATAGAAAAATGACCTAAATGTTAAGATCCAATTTCATGATTTGATTCGAATATTGATCATTGACCATTCATTTTTGCTCTTCCTCTTGTAAGTATATGCAGAGAGGAATCCGGACAAAGGGCTCCTATCAGAAAAAGAAATGTAAGTACCCTGTCCTACCCATGAATACCACCCAACGCCCAAACAATTTCATGTTCCTCAAGTTTGACTAACACCACTTGGATAGGGATATGTTCAAGTACTGCTCTGCAGGATTCCTTTAGGGTCGTACACAGATAAAGCTGTGACTGCGAAGAGAGTTAAAATCCGTGCAGTCAAAGTGTTGCAATAAACTTTTAGCAATGGAAAAAGTATCCTCATCTGGTTGGTTAATAATATACACTATTACACTAGTGTACGTATATGCATGTGGGGGACTTGGAGCCTGTTTGACGATTATTATTGTAATAATAATAATAATAATGAATTTCTAATTTTTAGAAGAATATATGATTAAAAAAAGATTTTTTATTTTTTTTTTATTTTTTTGTATTTGTGTAAAATATTATGTAAATGTGTAATTGAAAATGATCATATAAATGATAGCAAATCATAAAATAAATAATGTGTCAAACAGACACTTGATAGTATATCTTTTTTTTTTTTTTTTTTTTTTGTGAGAATTTGATTAAAAACTAGAAAAAAAAATACTCAAAATTATGGCACAGTCATTTTATTGAGAAAATATACAGATGTCAATGAATGTTAAACGATCAGGGCCGATCTTGGAATTTTTGGAGCATTAGGCCAATTTCAAATATGAAGCCCAATAAATATTTAAAAAAAATATATATATATATATATATATATAACAAAAAAAAATTATATTAAGAGCCTGTTTGATGAAAATTTAAATTAGATTTTAATTGAAAACTAGCCGTTATAGGGTCTTATGTGTGCGATAAAAGTCAAACATAACGACTATATTTTCAATAAAATTGGATTTAAATCTTTACCGAACAAACTCTAAATAAAAATATTGAAAGTTAAAAAAATAATAATAAAAACTTTCAAAAATATAAATTAAATTTATTATTTTAGAATTTTTTGATAGAAAGTTAGAGTCCGTTTGGTGGAGATTTAAATTAAATTTTAATTAAAAAATTAATCGTTAGTGGGTTCCATATATAAGATGAAAATCAAACATAACGATTATAGTTTTAATTAAAATTGAATTTAAATCTCTGTCGAATAAGTCCTTAATAATTATATCATTACATTCAAGGTGGGGAGTTTCAACTCCTCAACTTTTGAAAATGGATGATTGTGGTAAACTTCATAAGAATAAGAGGTCATGCTTTGAAAATAAATAAGAACAAATGCCTTTCTGCCGCGCTTTGAAGTCCGAACTAGCAAATCCCAGGTCAAAAGACAGTGCGTGTTTCGAACTTCATCAAGAAGAATGTTTTGGTGGAATAGACGTCACAGAAGGAGCGTGAATATATAAGAATTCCTCGAAGAGCTATCCAAATGACCCGATGAGCTATGTACGGTGGTGGTTGCTAGGACCGAGGTGGCGGCCCAAAATCCAACGGGCACTGTTCTTTGCATGGTTTATTGTGTACTCAACTGTCCATTCACTTTTTCCCTTCTCTGGAATTTACTGTGTTTCCCAGTAATTTTTTACAACTATGCTACATGTACACACACTCCCCTACACAATTTTTTACACTCCCTCACATGGAGGAGGGCCCACAAATTTTTACTATGTTTCCTCCATGTGAGGGGGGTAATTTTTTATGTACAAGTAGCTTTATTCAATTTTTTATATTTAACAAATGTAAAAAGGTCAATTTAGAGCATTTGACGTAAATTGATGGTTTTCTTTTTTTCCTTTGCAACTCGGAAAGATTTTCGAACATTTTGAAAATCTAAATTATAATTTAAATAAATTTTATATTACTATTAGGGATGCTCTTACGATCGATAGATATATAATGAACGGTTCATCTTTTCCATTCATTAAGAACAAAAATTAGACAAAGGATAAGCCAAAAAAAAAAAAAAAAACACCAAATAAACTTCTCTAATCGAGTATTGTAATGTGCTATTGTGGTAAAGAGTAGAGTTGCATTTTAAAACGTTTATCTTGTTTGGACAAGTAGTTCAATAATTTATATGTTAATTGTAATTTCGATATTTAATTTTGTATTTATTTATGAACATGTCATATGAAATGGTGATTTATTTGAGAAAATTAATTTTAAAATTTGTGTGCATATTTGTATCTTGTTATGTTGAAATGTTCATTTAAACTTAACGAGATTTGAGAATTGTTCATTTTAAATTGATGTCTCATTTCAATGTAATGAAAGTTCCACATCCACGTTAAAAAGTTAAAATCATTAAGGCTCTGTTTGATAAGGGATATTTTTCATGGAAAATAAAATTTATTTTCAATTGTTCACATTTTGTGGCATTTGATAACAATATTTTTTTTTGCAATTAAAATTCTACATTTTTGGTCTTTTCTTGTTTTTCATGGAGTTGACATTCCCACCATTTTGGTGGGAAAACCAATTTCAGATTTTGTTTGGTAATTGAAAAAATTCTAACTCCAATTGTTAAAAAAAAAAATTCTTTTAATTGTCAATTTTTATGGAAAACAAAATCAAACGATGAGGATTCGATTTTCCTTTTTTTTTGAACAAATTATATCCCCAAATGTAACAAATTTGATCCCTTTATTGAACAATTTTCATGAAAAAAACAAAGTTAAACAAATACCAAAATATTCAAAAAATTATACCAATCAAACAAAATCAATCGACAATTATCGATAAAACAAGTTCTACACAATTCAGTTCCCTGTAAATCGTTTTTTTCCACACAAATTCTATCTTGCAATCAAACAGATGAAATTTAAGTGGAAAGAAAACGAATTGCGGGAAATTGAATTATCTAAAACTTGTTTTACGGAAATTGTCAATTAATTGTTATAATTTTTCATCTGAAAAATGTTGAAAATTTATATCTTTTGGTACTCCTTTGATTTTTTTTTTCATGAAAATTGTCAATTAAATGGACAATTTTTTGTACAATTGAGGATAGAATTTGTTTTGATTGTAAAAAAAAATTTTTGGAAAATCGAAAACAATTCGTTTGACTTTGTTTTTCATGTAAATTGTCAATTAAATGGATAATTTTTTTATATAATTGAAAATATAATTTGTTTGAATTGTCAAAAAAAAAAATGTGGAAAACTAAAAACTAAAATCAAAGGAAAACAAGTTCAAGTAAAAGCTGGAAAAGAGGGTCACGTGGGGTGAGAGGAAAACCATTTTCATGAAAAAAATTTTGTCCATCAAACACCATTAAAGATGGAAAAATAGATTTTTTTTTTCCATCTTCCATAAAAAAAAAATGAAATCAAACAGGCCCTAAAAATAGTAATAAAATCCTTATATGTTAATTATACTTTCGATATTTTATTGATATAAAAAAAAATTTATCCTTTAAAACTATCTTTCTTGCAATTCTTCAATCACTCGACTGGCTTCATGATATATGCACGTAAAATCATATTACATTAAATTAAATTACATTACATTTCATTAAATGTCACTCGACTGAATTTCAGTTTTACATGTTTAATTTTTGTTTGATTTTGCTGAAAAACAGTTTTAGTAGATTTTTGATAAAAAAAAAAAAATTTAATAATATGTGTTTAAAAATCGATAAAAATATATAATTAACATTAATTATTGAATTTGATTTAAATTTTTATGAACTTTTCTTAAATTAAACCGAACATAAGCTTAGCCTTGTTTGGTACAAATTAAAATATAAATTTTAATTAAACTTGAAATTATCAATTAATTTTAGCCATATATTTTTATAGAACTCACAAATTTTTAACCATATATTTTATTAATTTTTATCAAAATTTATTAAAAATTTGATTTTAATCTCTACCAAGTGAAGACTTTTAATCTTAAACATCTCTTATTTTCTCTAATTCTCATTATCTATAGACACAGTTTCTTTTACCAAGTTTATAAATCAATCTATAATGAGGAATAGTAATTGGCCAAATGTGTAAATATTAATGAATAATACTTAAAAATCCGTGGTTAAATTAACTGTTGAAATAATAAGCATGTGCTATCTATGCCCCCATTGCAATTTTTGTTAAAATGTATTTTTCTCTCTTTCATTATTTATTAAATAATATTTCAAGTAAATCAATTTTTTTTTTTCAACCACATATTTTCCATCAATCTATTATTCTAAAATACATTTTTTTCTTCATAAAAATAAGAATCAAACGGGTTAATGGAAAGAGCCCATTTGATATAGTTTTTGCTTCATGTAGAAAAAATTATGGATGAAATTATTTTAATTTTTATTTATAAACTAATTTTTAAAAGAGATCATATTTTAAAAGTGTTTTTACATAAAGATACGTTTGTCCAATATCCTCAGAAAGCTCCTCTAACTAAAAGAATACTTTAAAAAATTTGTCAAATGGGTTCATAAGTAGATTTTGGATATCAAGGGGATGCAATAGTAAGTTTAAAAAAATTTATAGATTTTAATGAATAATTATGAACATCTGATTACAATTAGTGTCTGATTGAAAATCATTAGTTTATTTTATAGTTTGTTATATAATTATTTTCAACCACTCATCCACAACATAAAATATTTTACACGGATACAAAAAAATTTGAAATATGCTAGTGTACAACACTTGCTTCAGTTTGATAGCCTCTCACACGAGGTGGGCCTCGAGATTATTTTAATTTACGGGTTCCACCCCTTCATATGAGAGCATGGTCAAACTTGCTGTATAAAATATTATATGCCTAACATTTCTAAAAAAAAAAAAAAAATTCCTACCTTTTAATCACATAAAAATCAATATTAATAACTTGTTCAGTAGAGATTCTCAAAATCAATTTTCATTTTCAACTACACATTTCTCAATAAAATAATATTTTTCATCACATCAATAACTTCTACTTCTTTTTCAACCACACATTTCTTATCATATCACTATTCAAAAAACAATTTTTTCCCCAAAAATTACTCTCAAACAATATCTAAAACTCTTTTTCCGGCTTTGTTTGCAATTAACGTTAATATATGGATTTTATTTCTTGGTTTTGTCCGTTTCTCTCACCATATGATATATCTCCCTGTCATTGTCCATCACGTGACCTACTTTTATAGAAAAGCCATAGCGGCATACCGAACCCCTATTTCCCTTGCTTAATAATGCTGCTGCTCCGCTCCTGCGCCTGCAGATTCTTTTACCCTTTCTCTCTCTCTAACACACTCAATACACTGAAAAGGTCTACTAGGGTTTTTGTTTCCGAATTTACGAAGTGGTACAATTTTTTCACACATTTCACACTATCGATTGTACAGTCCATGATATTTGTTGTTTAAGATTGTCCCTGTTAAACTCTTCGTGTTAAACGGATAAACCCTAGTTCCCAAAACGGTGAAGGAAGATCACAGTCAAAGTTGCAGAGAGACTGATTGAGAATAGATACATACAGACAGGCAGCTGATAATTTATAGAGAGAGACAAAGAGTGTTTGTGTGTGTGTTTGTTTGTGAGAGTTGGGAGTATAAAGGAGAGAGGCATGCAGCAGCACCTGATGCAGATGCAGCCCATGATGGCAGCCTACTATCCCAGCAACGTCACTACTGATCACATTCAACAGGTCTTTCTTTCTTTCTTCTTCTTCTTTCTTCTCTCTGGATTTCTGTTCAATCTTTTCTTCGTCTGCTATTTCTTTTTCACTTGGCCCCTCTGCCATTTTACCTGCTTTACTCGCCCTGACTGTCACCTTGTTCTCAGTTAATACTGGATTGGCTTCCTTTTTGTTTCTGCTGGGTAATTTGGTATTTGGTGGGGGTTTTTTTTTTTTTGGCAATCCCTACAGTTGAAGCACAGGCACTTATATATAAAGATTCAGAACTGTCCCTTCTTTGCTGCTGCTTGATCAGAAAATAAACCAAGTGCACTACTACCATATTAACTCTAAATGCGAGAACTATGCCCACTTCGGAGTTTTATTTTTTAGTAAGGTCTAAATCCCCTCGCACACAAAACTGTCCCTAAAAATTCTTTATATATCAGGAATATTAGGTCCATCCATTTGAAGTCTGGGTGAGTGATTAATCCCAAACACTATCTCCAATCTACTAACCAGTTCTTGTTTATTTCTACATACAACTGTCGCGACCTTGTGCACTAGATTCTTTAAAAAAACTTCATGGGATAATGTTTGTGCACTAAACATTGCTTGCAGAATGACTTGGAAAACCTTCATTTTCAATCAAGAATTGTAGTATTTTTCTGTAAAAACTGAATTATATGTGTAGTGTTTCTTTTGTAATGCTTCATTTCAACGGGCTTTTGATCCTGTCCATCCTAATGATTTGGAATTTGAAGTTGCAATTTGTAGGACTCCAAGACTAAACTTAAAGTTGAGCGTATAATTTTAAATGAAAAAAAAAAAAAAAAAAAACAGCTTTATGCAATTCTTGCATGTATAACATAAGCACCATAAATATGTATTGTGTTTCTGATTTTGTCCTGGTTAATATTGGTTATAAATTAATCCATTTTATCATATTGAAATTTTACTCTACAGAAACGAAAAATAAGACATGGGGCCTTTCAACTTCAAACTTTTAATATATTTTTTAATTAGGCACTCATTTACAGTGATTAAACTAAATAGTGTTTTATGAAGCCTTTCTATTGTAGATTTCTATATAATCGAAGTGTAGGATGTGCTGTTGAGTTATGATTTATGGTTATTCCTTATTGCAAATGTTGAGTCTATCAACTATTTGTTGCCAGAATGTTCTCATGAGTTTCAATTTTCTGTTGATGAATAATTAAAACCACGAATGCCTTCAACATATTCATGCTTCTAGCTACAGATACAGATCAACTGTCCACTGGTTATAGGTTGCGGGTGCCAAAACATGACTGGTTTTCTTGGTTTTGTATGTTGTTGATTTTATATTACCTGCAGTATCTGGATGAAAACAAGTCGCTGATTCTCAAGATTGTCGAGAGCCAAAACTCGGGGAAAATGAATGAATGCGCAGAGTAACTTCTATAACTTTCTTTGCTTCCACCTCTACCCTGATCCCAAAATATTGGATTTGTTTTTACTGGCTTTTCTTGTAGTTCATTAGATACAATTTCTTAAATTGAATAGTGTGGAAGGAGGGATTTTTTTTTTTTTTGCTCACGCTCTAGGATCCTAGACCTTACAAGAGGCTGATACATAAGTAGATTTAGAAGCATCAGTGACAAATGGGAATCTCGCATTATTTTGTTGTTCCGTTGAAATAAAAATGTTAGGTTACATTGAGGGTATAAGCTCTTCAAGTAAATAATAAATAATAAATAATTTGCTTCTTTGTATGATAATTTGTTTTCCATCTTTGCTTTTACTTGATTGCAAACAATTTTTTTCCCAAACATGTTCAACTGAAATATTGATTGTGTTATTTACATTTTTACCTTTTCTTCTGAGAAACCTCACAAATGATGTAACAGTTGGTTTACCTGTTGTTTTGCTTGAAGGGGAGATCGCCCTTCCAGAGTTGAAAAACTCTTCAACCTTTTCTCTTTTCTCCTTCATGAAAGTCTTACAAATATTTGGATTTTTCGTGTTCCATCGAGGCGAAGTTTGGTTATAGTTGATAATTTTCATTTAGAATTTAATATATATGTTCTTAGTGGCCATTAATGATCATATAGTGCTGATTGGTGAGACTAACTTTGTTTAGACGCATTTCCTCTTTTCCCTTTTGCTTTGATATATAGGTCACAGTGATTTTATCATGGCAGGAACCAGGCCAGATTACAAAGGAACTTGATGTATCTGGCTGCTATTGCTGATTCACAACCTCAACCACCTAGCATGCATTCCCAGGTAGTTGGCTGCAATATTTTTACATCAAAAGGAAATCGTAGATAAGAATGAATCATGTGTTTGAATTTCGACCTTTGATTTCACATTCGGTGAACTGAATACTTCTGTTTGGACCCAATATCAATCGTTTCGTTTTCCTGAAGACATGGCTTTAAATAAGTTGGATTCTCTCAAATGGTTTAAACTTCTAAATGAGGTGGTTTAACATGATACTAAAGTAAAAACACAATGCTCGTTACTGCCCCTCAGTTAGGAAAATTGTTCGCGTGTTAGGCCTTCTATGAAAAATGAATCATGCCTACACATGAGATTGGGAGAGTGCTGGAGACATAATTTTTAGATAAATAACTTCGATCCCTGTATTAGAGTCTAACCTTTTAGATGAGGCGATTTTACAATTTTCATGATAACTAATTTCAGCATGTGCAAGTGGTGTTATTATGATATTTTATCATAGTGAATGGTCGATTCATGAAGGTGGAAACGATTAGTTCTTGTTCGATATACTTCGCTAAAATTTTTTAACTTTTCACCTCGTTAAACTTCAATTTTAATCACATATTTAATGGACCCACAACTTTTATCATCTTTTCAACCACACATTTCATCAATTTTTATGAAAAACACGGTATTACAGTATCACATTTATCAAAAACATTGTCAAACAATCCTTAGACCTGTATCTAAAGTATCGTTCACCATCTGGTGCTGTCTTGTAGTATCCTGGAGGTGGGATTTTGCAGCCTGGGGCACACTACATGCAGCATCAACAAGCTCACCAAATGACGCCTCAATCACTTATGGCTGCTCGCTCCTCTATGCTATACGGTCAACAGCAATACTCAGCACTTCAACAACAAGCTTTACACAGCCAGCTTGGAATGAACACAGGAGCAAGCAGTGGACTTATGCTGCAAGGGGAGCCTCATGGTGCTGGAGGTAGTGGTGGACTTGGCGGTTTAGGATTTCCTGACTTTGGCCGCAGCACCGCTGGGGAGGGCCTGCATGCCGCTGGAAGGGCAATGGCAGGTGGAGGTAAGCAAGAAGTCGGCAGCGGTGGGCCTGCAGAAGGGCGCGGTGGAAGCTCGGGTGATGGGGGCGAGTCTCTCTACTTAAAAGATGCTGATGATTGAATTTGAGGCAAGTATGGTGGATGAATCTAGTTTTTTCTGTTTACTCGGGAATGTTTAATTAGGTACCTCTATCTCAGAAACTGAAGGTTCTGTTGTTAAGGACTTGTGATCTATTTATTAGGGAAAGAACTGGATTTTCGTATGGAATGTGAGGATTGTTGGTGCTATAAAATTTTGTATATTTCTAGTTCCTACTATTATGTTTTGTTTCAATCTTGATTCTTGTCTCTGTTTATGGCATCTGTAGTTCGCGACGTCGTTGTTTTAACCCTTTTTCTGTTAAGAACTTATATTTATCTGTGTTTTTCATTGAAATTAAAGTGTTTTTAACTTATAATTTGTTGTCTCTCTATGTGGAAAGGTTTCAAGTCCTTGTACATGGTTACTATTGTTATATGATAGTGAATGCGCTTGGCAAGATGGTGTGATTGAGACCACCATTTTTTAAATTCGGGTACTCGTTTTCACTTTAAATGGATTGAATGGTTTGTTAATCTTTTGAGTTCCAATTCATTGATTTCTGAACGGTAACAAGTCGAGGGGTGAGTTATTTGTTTAGATTACATAGTAAAAGTCAACAATTTGGCAAAAAAAGGTTAAACTTCGATAAAGTAATACTTTCGGGATCGAAAAAAAATATTCATTTAGCGAGCTTATTTATTTATCGATAAATAAATAAATTATTCATTTATCATTCATTTATCGATAAATAAATATTTATTATTTTAGAGAGCTTTTCAATATAAGATGAAGGTATCCAAAAATTAAATGATGTCATATTTAATTTACGCTATAGAAATGTGATGGATGTTGAACATCTTTTGAACTATCATAACGAGAATGATGCAGTTATGGAATCACCTACAGATGAAGAAATTATTCAATCGGTAATGAAAAGTAATGATGATGAGAATAATCATGAATTAGATGATAGTAGTAGTCTTAAATGTATCGTCAAAAGAGACATTTCAAGCAATAGTCATCTTAAACAACTACTTGCTACAACAGGAACAAAATATTTCAGAAGTTGTGTATGCTCTACAAAAAGTTAAGGACGGGGTTCATTTTGGTTTAGGTGGGAAGAAATAAATCAACTATAGATGCATATTTTCAAAATGAATTATTATTGTACGGGTATTGTTGATTGATTGAAAGATTTTGGTCTATATATATTTTTTTTTTTCTCAATGAAATCAGTAATTATTACTTTATATTTTTGTTGGACCCTTAAAGATTCAATTTTTTTTATTACTTAATGCATTTAACGAGGTTATTACTTTAGTCCATTGGCCCAAGTCGAGATCGAAAGAAATTATTATATAATCAAGATTATTACTTTATCGAACATTACTTTATCGAGATTTAACTGTAGAGATACTTCTATGATGGTCATGGTCATTAATTGATTTTTTTTTCTTCAATGCTTACCTTGATTTATGTAGGTAGAGTAGGATTGAATTGAACTCGAGAAACATAAATTAATCAATTTAAAAGAATTCGATTGGCACACAATTAATTAATATCGAACTTTGTCGATAGATATTAAATGGATAATTATAATGAACCCATGAATTTTGATAGATATTAAATGAATTATAATGAAGTCATGAATTTTGACTCCTTTAAACTGTCATACAAAAATTTTAACCTTTTCATTGCGCATCTTTTTAGTAATAAATCATGCTCAAAGCACATAATTTTTTGACAAAAAATCCTTATAGACAGCACATGCTGTGGCAATATTGGAACATGAATAAAAAGAAAAAAATTGTTCAATCACATTTTGTCCTGTCAGTATCGATACAATTTTTTCTTGTTTTTGGATCTTTATTCTTTAGTAGATTTAGAGTTTTAAGGATAAATATCAAAATCAATCATTTTTAATCAAATTGAGCATAGTCAACAGTTAGATATTAGTTCTTGTATGAAGGATAATATGGACTATTAGCGTCACTTTATTACTTTTTCTCGATATTATACAATTGTTTTAGAAATGTTTACAAGAAGTTTTTTATTAGATCCTTTCAAAATCAATACCTTCATCACTTCAATCAATTTTCTATCTTTCTCATAGGACTAAAAATAACACAGGGAAAGGTTACTTACATTGTTGGGTAAAACTTGTCTTGAGTAATCTGATCGTATGCATTATCAATTTTTAGGTGGAAATTTATTGAGGAAGAAGGTTGCATGCAGTGTAGAGTGCAAATTACATTTGAAAATTCGTGTATGATTTATTATTACCATTATAGGAAGGAATTAAAAATTCGTATAAGATATACTAACATTGCCAATCATGTTTAATTCGTATAAGATATACTAACATTGCCAATCATGTATCGTAGAGTTCTTCTATCTTGAACCCAAATTACGTTTGAATACCCTAATTCCCATGGATATTTGTCGAATCTATCAATATCATCAATCAACTGAAACCACTACAAATCAAGTAATGTATTCTCCTCCTCCGTAGCCAAGAAGAAGTAACCCAAAATAACGAGAATCCCCAACTTGTACTTGTCGTCCTCGTTTTTGCAAGCTTAAAATCATTTAAGCAATTCTTTTCTTTACATCTTTCCTCTACTTTTCTTGAAATGATCCTTTACAAGACGACACTTTTCCATTACTGTCCTATATATTGACATCTTCAAAATTACCAGCATTGAAACATGACACAAATATAAACATTTGTAGCCAAATCTTGCAGGTTTATCATCAACTTAAACCATGCTTTTTCTTTATTTATTTTTTGTGGAGGTTTTGACTGACCTCAGGTTTAACTGGTGCGCCAATTGAGATGAGAGTTTTATTTCTCTCAAATTCAAGTAATGGTCCAAAAGAAGTCTTTTGGAACAGTTTTTGTTGACCTCAAAAAATGGATCTCCGAGTCTTCAACAGATAAAGGTCTTCGAGTAAGTTCTTCCTGCACACGGTAGCAAGTCATTAATCATTCGTGACCCTTTCCCAGTGGGGGTGGAGGTGGTCGCGAGCACGCCGACGGTCAGTTTTCAGTCAATTGGAATGTGGTCACCGGTGGTTACGTAATCGTCGAGACGTGATTTGAGAAAATGTGAAAGTGGTAAAAATGTGTATATTAAGGGAGAGAATGACTTATATTGAACAAATGTCCAGGTTCTGGATCTTTTTTCTGGCACAAAGTGAAGGTATTTATACTAAGGATGAGAAGATGAGAGTCGTTGGATGAGGAGACACATGGCGTCAGATCCTTACGAGTTGTCTCATCCTATGCATCACTTTGTCAATCCATAGGTAGGCAGATTATTAAATGTTGTGGCTAATGTAGCTGAATTGACTGTTCGAATCCTGCTACACATCCCATCAATCAGTCAGGGATTTGACTTGGAAAGATCTTTGTACGGAGGATCTTGGTAGAGGAGAGACGGGGCAGGTTTGTGATGAGTTGTGGATGTGGAGTGCGAGCCTTTGCATCGGCTGTGGATCGCGGATGAGTTCGGTTCTGCTGCGGGTGGAGGCACTTCAGTTCGGGTAGTTCCATTCGGTTCGGTCATATGATATCAGTTTGTCTAACGCGTGGGGTTAGTTCTGTCTAACACGCGGTGGGTCTCAAAAGACCCATAACAGTTTTTATGAGCTACATTTAACTGGTCAAAAACTTCATATACCATTTTAACTTTGCAACGATTGCTGATTGTAGCTTCACCCTATCTTCTGCTGGAATGGCGAACTCCATTTTGATTTTACTGTAGAATGGTGAGACACAGCCATCTTAGGTAATTTCCCTATATATATGTTTTACATCTTTGGCATTCACGTGGTATGCTACACATTTAGACAACATTTCATATAGTTATCTGGACAGCACAAATTCAGACATCAGAAATTCATCAACCACAAGAGAGAAGGAATCCACCACAAATTCATCACCAATTCATATAATTACCTGGACACCGGCAAATCCGGTCTTGACATAAAAAACAGCCTAAAAATTGCCATCTTCACTACACTACACTTTAAAAGGTTTGTGCTGCCTTCAAAAATTTCACAGAATGCTTCAATGTGTTGATGTCCCAACAAGTATCCTAGCATCTGCCCTTGCTTCTCTTGAACTGGAAGCCTCATTGGCAGTTGGTGGTGTGAAGTCATCCTCCATTTCTTCAAGATTGATTTGCTCAGTCACCACTTGTGTGTCAAACGATGGTCCATCTTCAAAAAAGACGAAAATATTTTCATTATGAACTGAGCAGGACTAGTGTTTTTACAAGAAATCTCTAGCCAAACTAACTTCTGAATCGACTGGATCAGCTGGAACTACGCAAGGAGGCTGGCAGCCGAAATTTCAATGGATGTTTAGAAAGGTGCTGGATTAATCGGCCAGACTTCCTAAACAGTAAGTGCCTGGATCATCACCCAGGAAATCACAATATGCTTCCTCACAAGCTGTACCAAAATCGTCAACTATCTTCATGAGTATATGTTATGGTTATGGAAATCTCAAGAAAACAAACGAACAAACCAAGTTATAATGGTGAACATTAAGGTTAAAAGTCTTAATATAAATCTCCTGCTTTTGTACCACAGATAAATAGCAAATGACTTAGCCATGTGCAGATAGAAACCCCTATCAGTCACTATCTTATATTACCTTCAATACTTCCTAAATGTACACTCGGTTTTCTTCAAGCATTATGGGCATGATAGCCACATGCAGATAGAAACCCCATCAATCTTCCATTTTGTAGGCTTCAACTCACATTCAGTAGTTCCTAAGAGTACAGTCAATTTCTTCAACCTTTACCCGGACGATCACACCAAGAGCTTTGTTGCAATGTTAGTACTGTTGGAAAAACTGAGTTTATGGGCTGACTTTGGCACGAGTTTTGAGTGGGACCCGATTGTTCAATTTGGAAGATGAAAGTTGATTTGTGTTCTCCTCTGCGAGTACATCAAAATCATATACTTACTTGCCAAAGTTGATGCTCGGGTGAATGAGAAATTGTGGCTCAAAATGTGCTACTTAAAAGGGAGTTTATGTGGGAAAAATGAATTTGTCCCACATAGGAAAAAGATGAGAAACTCCAAAAGTTATTGTCATTAATGGTAGCCTAACCTATAAATAGTGGCTCATTCCAACACACAAAAAACCAAAGCTTTCAAGTTTTCGTAGTGCTCGGAAGCTACTGGTTCTACCGTTGTATCCTGGAAAACGGATGCTCGTTGTAAACCTCAAACACGAACGGTGAGGGGGCGAATCTGTTTTAAGGAAATTGTGTGTAACACAGGCCTCGGGTTAAAAGTATTCGTGTTTTATTATTCGTTTTGCATAGTATATTCTGCAGATATATATTACTTGTTCGATGTTGCAGTTTATTACTTGTTAATATTTATATTCTGCAGATTTATATTTTTAAACATGTTATATATATAATTGATTTAAGTGGTAAGCAAAACAGTATGAAAAATTCTGTGTTTAAATTCACCATATACGGCATGTTAAAAATCAGTATGTGCATATACGATATTTAAATCCATTGCATATACGGTATTAGTCTTCTACTTGTGGCAGAATTGTAATCTGGTAAGGCGTGCCCACGTCTTAAGTAAAGTTCGCTTCTGGCGGAATTTCAACTAAATAAGGCGTGCCTATGCCTTAAGTAAAATTCACTACTGCAGTATCGATTCTGCATATCCGGTTCTCGTGAAACTTGTATAATAAAAACCTAAGAATTAGCACGGTTTCCATACAAACCATAGTTGCAATCAACCATAATATCACATGAAATCTCTAACCTTGTTACTAAGAAAACTTTTGACCGGTGAACTTTGAATATCCTCTTTCGTATTATTATCATCTTCTTCTTAATGGTGAAATCTTAAACGTTCTATCCTAGCCATAATCACAAATAAAAATCCAAATAAACATGAACAAAATAAGGAAAGAAGTAACAACTCAAATACATTAGATAGAATTCATGTAGGACTATATTTAAATCCAGTCATAAATGAAAATTGATCAGTATGATTAGATGCCCCAACTCCAAAATTAACAAAACATCTGCTCGCAACATGACATTAAGATGGAGAATCAAGCGTAATATTTAAATGTCATTCTTTCATTCTCTGAATCCGCTTTCTGATTTGAAAAGCCCATAAAACACAAAGTATAAGCTGAGTGTCAAACTCAAAACTAAGTACAGTAACTTGAAACTTGCAAGAGTGAAAATTGACACAAAGAATTGTTTTGACTGAAGTCTCAGAGTTGCGGCGACCGCTTCCAACACCTAATATCTTGTTGAGCATCCATATAAAATGGACAATGCTTTATTGCACTATATAGCCCAAAAATGGAAACGAAGGTTTACAAAGTTTAACCAATACAAGATAAAGTATCAAGAACTTATCTTCTCACAAATGAAACTGCGGATCTACTCAGTAATCACAAAAGAACCCTCAAACTATCCCTTTGAATATCACGGCATAAGAACCCTATCGTTCTTACAGATTTCCACTCAGAAAATACAAGAATCAGAGGCAGGTAAAATACTAATCTCAGTCTCGAATGAGATTTTCAAGAGAGAAGACTATACATAATGAACTCCTAGCCAAAACAATACACATCTGAGATATGCCCTCGAACGTTTTCTATTGGCACCATTCATCCCAACCTTCAAAAAAGGCAGATTTCGTCTCTATTCCATCGAGTTAATTATTGAACACACACCGAAGTATAGGTAACATCGCGTTTCACTCGATTGCTGTACTTCAACTTACACTCCATTAATACTCACTAAATTTGAGAAAGTTGCACTCTATTACTCATTGGGAAACTTCCGACTATAACCATTGCATATGTGGATGACGGATTTCATATCTGTTAAATATTTCCAACTCAAAAATTAAATGACAGCTCATAACTCCCAAACACGCCTCAGTCATCTTAATTTAAATCGTGATATGAAGATTACAAGCTACCAAAACTGGATGCCCAAATTCTCTTTGAACCCTAAATCCCCAAATCGTGATATTCTTTTTTGATACAGGCTCCTTTAACTTCAGTTGTTTTAAGAGTCTACGTGCATTGTGAGGCTTGTGCTCAAGAAATCATGTTGGAATTGTGCATGTGTATAGTGTGCTCCCAAACTTTAACTCAACTCTGTTAGTGTATGCACATGTATATATATCCACTTGTTAAGAAGATAATTATATTATATTTTTAATCTTATGTAAATTTATCTAAATAGATATATATAAAATTAAATAAAAAATATATTCTAAATTCATTCACTAATATTTATTTTCATCATTTTTTTGAACTTTTTTATATTTTCTAGAGTTTGTGTTGACTAAAATTCTAATAATTATAAAATAGGATCTTCAACTAAAATCATAAAACCCTAACCCCTTCAACTGGATTTTTTTATTATAAAAAAAATTAACACATTATTTTAGTTATAATTCTTTCATGATATGAAAAATGAAATCTTAATTTTTGTGCCTTTTTTATTTTTTTTTAAAAGTATTGGTTTGACAAATGAAAGAATACGAGAAAGTTCAATACCTATCCAAAATATTCTTATATTACAAAAGGAAATAAACTTAAAATTATCAATCAAAGTACAAATAGTCAAAATTATTAGCTTATAAGCAAAAAATTAAAAAAAAATTAACATATGATTTGATGAGGGAATTTGTTTGATTGTGTAAGTAGTGTACTCTTGAGAAAATCCTATAAATTCAAGAAAAAAATTTACTAACTTTTAGAACTAAATATTAAAGCACCAAATGATAATATAGAAAAGGAAAAACAAGAATCAGATAAAGCCGTTGGTAGCCATTTTGGGGAAAAAAAAATACATTTTTAAATAGTTGATTGATGGAGAATGTGTAGTTAAAAATTAAAGAAACGTTTTGAGTTTGTGTATAATATTATTTTATTGAAAAATGTGTGGTTAAAAAGAAAAGAGAGAAAAATGACTACTAAACAGGGACAAAATGTTGATAATGAATGGATGAATATAGTGATTTTTAAAATTTTATAAATTGTATTAGAGATTTATTTATATTAGGATGAAAATCTATAACTTTTAAATGAATTAATTTAATAATCACAATATTTTAAATTTGAGTTGGATTAAAACAGTAATTTTTTTTAAAAACTTTCATATTATGGATTTGTTATTCTCAAAATCAATTCTCATTTTCAATCACACATTTTTTAATAAAATGATATTTTATATTACATCAATAACTTCTCCTTCATTTTCAACCATACATTTTCCATTATATTACTATTAAAAAATCAATTCTTTCACCCCAAAAAACACACAAAAACACCCCTAATGGAAATGTAGATATAAAAATTGTGGAAGTAGACAGAGTCGCCGGTCGCGCCGGATCGCTTGAAGAAATATTGCACGAATTTTCCTAATTCCGTTCTCAATCTCCTCTCGTTCAGAGATCCATTCGCGTCTTCCGGATTTGTGCGTGCATCTGTGTTTGCGTGCTGCACGAAGCTGCAGAAATGGTTTCCAGAACTGCCCAAAGAGGTAAGCTTTCACCAATATTTATACACCCACTAAAATCGAAATCCCTAACTCAATTTGAAACCCCAAACCCTCACCAAAAATTCAAAACAGACGGTAAATTATACTCACAAATCGACACCAATGATGCATTAACATCCTTTTATAATATGCTCAAAATGAAACCCTCGCCACCCATCTTGTCATTTAACAAATTGCTAGGCTCTGTTGCCAAAACCAAGAATTATCAAGATGTCATTTTTATGTACCAGAGGATGGTTGAAGTTGATGTATTGCCGAATATTAGTACACTTAATGTTTTGCTCAATTGTTACTGTTGCTTGAATAGGGTTGATCTTTGTTTTGCTGTTATGAGTGGGGTTTTTAAGAGGGGGTATAATCCAACTATTGTTACTTTCAATTCATTGTTTAAGGGGTTATGTAGGAGTGGAAATTCTGAAGTGGCGCTACGGATGCTTGAGGAAGTGGAGAACAGGAAGGGAAGCTCTGATTGTAGCCCTAATTTGATTTCTTATAACACGCTTATTGATGGCCTCTGTAAAGAGGGGTTGTTGGACAAAGGTAAACAATTGTTATTGCAGATGAAGGATAGGGGAATTATGCCAGACTCGGTTACATATTCTGGTTTAATTCGGGGTTTTTGCAAGGCCAGTGAGTGGGAGGAGGCAAAGCTGTTCTTCGTTGAAATGGTGGATCAGGGCATTCGTCCTGATGTAATATTGTTTAATATCTTGATAGATGCGCTTTGTAAGGAGGGGAAGACTAATAAAGCTAGTGAGTTGTTAAACTTGATGATTCAAATGGGTGAAGAGCCAAGTTGTGTTACATTTAATATATTGATGAATGGGTTCTGCTTAGAGAGTAGGATTGATGATGCAAGGGAGTTATTTGATTTGATGGAGGTTAAAGGCCATAAGCGAGATGTTGTAAGCTACACTGTGTTGATTAATGGGTATTGCAAGTGTCAGAAATTGGAAGAGGCCATGAGTCTTTTCAAAGAAATGGTACTCAAAGATTACAAGCCAAATGTTATTACATTCAACGCTTTGCTTGACTGGTTTATTTCAAGTAGGTAAAGTTGAGGATGCACGGGAACTATTTGCAAAGATGAAAGTCCATGAAGTCACTCCGGATTCTGCTACTTATGATATATTATTGGATGGTTTTTTCAAAAATAATTGCCTCGCAGAAGCAATGGAGCTGTTTCATACTCTGGAAAGACTTGGCCTTAATCTTCGCATTGACACCTATAATTGTATCCTTGATGGATTGTGTAAAGCACAAAAGCTTGATTTAGCTAGTGAGCTATTTGGAAAGTTGTCTCATAAGGGTTTGGAACCAACAATATTTACATATAACATCATGATTGATGGCTATTCTAAGTATGGTAATATGGAAATGGCAAACGATTGGTTTATGAAGATGGAAAAGGAAGGTTGTGCACCCTCTGTGGTCAATTTTAACACTCTCATACAAGGATTTTGCAATCTTAATGAGACATCAAAAGTGGTTGAACTTCTTGTGAAAATGAGAGAGAGAAATATCTCCCCAGATGAATACACAACGTATTTAGTTGAAGATATTTTTTCCCGCAATCCAAATTACTCTGATTATCTAAGCTTGATTCCGAATAACTTAATAGGACTCAACATGTAAATATTTCCGTTCAATAAGTTAATGTAGGGGGAGGGGTCGTTTGGGAAATTTATGTAATAGAACAAGTAGGCTTCAATAATTGTGAGGATGTATGCGTTCTGTTATTTTCATTCTGAATTGGAGAGTTCCAGCCTATTGAAATTTCGGTTTCCTTGCAATTCTATTTCATTTCCATTGTATTTGTTTGTTCAATTCAGTACAAGAAAATATACAAAAACATAGATAAATTGTTCACAATTCAATTTGTTCCAATCCTAGATTTTACACTTCTTTTGTCGTTGAGATCTTCCAATTCATTTCAATAGCAAATCAGTTCCAGATTTAATCTGCAGATTTGAGGTTCTAAAACTTTCTAGCTCTCCACTGATGTGAAAGCTGTATCGAGCTCATCTTGTTGAGAAAAGTTTGGGAAAACAAATATTTATCTATTGAAGTAACATAGAATTACCCTCAGGCAATACTATAAAAACTTACTGGTATGATATTTTAGCATTTCCTATCCACAAATTGAAGATTTGGACAAGCCCTGACAATGTCATGTTGACCCCTTTCTGATTTTTATCCAGAAAATGGTTGTAAAGCATGGAATATAGGCTTGAGGATTTGAAGCTTCTTTTTCTGTGGTATAGTTATTACACCATGGATGGTAATCGTCTAAGTTAGCAATACTTCGAGGTTAATTCCATAAATCCTATACCATTTCAGGGACTTACAGTTGGTCCAGTTTTTCAGATGTTATGCCAATCCATGATAGTGAGTTTAAAAGTTATAAGCCAAGTCTTAGCCGAACAATCTAGAAATAAATTGGCTGTATTTCATTATTGAAGTATGAGAAATCAAGATGCTAAGTGTTGTTGATCTTACAAAATCTTAGTTTAATTCCTTGTCTGAAGAATCTTATATCCTCAAGTTATTCTTGTGTTAATCATGCGAATTAGTATACCAACTTGAGGTGTTTTGTTCAAAATTTTGTTAAGATTAAAAGGATATTTATGATAATTGACGGATTTCAAATTTGGCCAATTTGGACTTTGATTATGACGGATTTCAAATTTGGCCAATTTGGACTTTGATTATGCTAGTGCAGAGGAGTAGACAACTCCCAGAGCTTCTCTTTGTTGACAGTGCTTACTATTGATGGTCTTGTGAATCTATCTTTATGATGCTTTCTTTAACTTCTAAGCAACTACGCCTGTAAAATCTTTCAAAATCAATTGTTAGTTCTGCTGCAGTCAATCTCATTTACTGAGTATTTTGATGACATAAATATTTAGGAATAATCGACAGTAAAATAAGTTCATGTGAACTTTGATACTGTAAGATGAAGCCATACTGGATTGTTATTCAGTCCACATTGGTATAGCTGAAGCTATTTGTTAGTTTCTAATCATGGGATTGATACTAAAAGGAAGTTCCCGGAGAAGCAGCAGGTGTTCAAGTTTGGCTTACATTTTCGTTTCCTCAACTTTTAATTTTGAAGTAAACATTAATTTTAACCACATATTTTGTAGGACCTATAAGTAATACTCACGTATCTACCACTCATTTCATTTTTCATCGTCTTCCACTTCATGAAATGAATCATTATCTTCTTTTTATGGATGCTCTACTGGGCGTTTGCTCACAAGGGTTATACAAATTAGGCAACGAGAATCTTTTTTGTTGAGAGATAGCAACCATTGCACTTGTTTGTCTGAACTAATTTTGATTGGAACCGATAACTGTCCATTTCCAGGGAGAATAAATCACATCTCAATTTCATACAAAGATGAATCAACTTTGCAAAGATATAACACTTCACAATATAAATCATGATATGAAGTATCTGAACATATTAGAACTCTTGCCACCATTTCATCACTCCAGCTTCATTTCCATGTCCATTTTCCTTGATCATCATTAACAAAGTCAAGAAAATAAAATATAGCAATTCATATTGTTGAGTACATAACTGTAATTAGGAAGTTGTTTGGGAGTGATTTTTGGGGTAAAAATTGATTTTTGAATAGTGATATGATGGGAAATGTGTGGCTGAAAAAGAAGGAAAAATTATTGATGTGATGAAAAATATTGTTTTATTGAAGAATGTGTGGTTGAAAATGAGAATTGATTCTCAAAATCTCTCCCAAATAGGCTCTAGAATAATAAGGTTTTAGAATGTTAGCACATAATAAATCATAGTAATTTAAATTGTCTGCAGTTGTTTCTTCAATCGTTTAACGTCATGATTAAATGGTTGTTTATTTACACATTCATCAAAATTAATAACGTATATGATCCGTGATCGTGCGCAACAAATTGTTTTTGACAAGTACAAATAGGGTTAATGTAATTTAACACTGGGTTAGTGCTTATTGTTCGTATCTTGCATTGTTCAGTGTTCTTTGTATTGAAAAGGAATAGGGTATTGCCCAATTTTCAGTTAAAATATTTTGTGCATTATATGGGCAAGTACACTTACATTCACATGAACTACCCGTAGAGATCAAATCGCACTGAAAATAAATCAAGATTTGAAGGTGATGTAGCGGAAGATTATAAGAAAGATGAACGACACAAATATGAGAAAAACTCACGAAAATTTTATTCAATTCAAAAACTGCTGCCTCAAAGGGCTTACAATACTTTAAATAGTAAAACCCTAACAAAATCCAGAAAATAAATAATAAAAATAATAAAAACGATATTCTTTCATAAATGGAAAAATTCGAACTTGTAACTAAAATTGAAATTCCTAAGATTCAGGATCGTCTTCCAACAAACAGAATACGAATTCGAATTTTATTGAATGGGATATTGCTAAAATAAAAATTACCATAAATAGCAAAAACGCCTAAACGAAGGCCTAAACGATGGAATTTACCCAAAATTCGACGCACGTCACGGCGAAGCCGTGAGTTGTTATCATTAGCCCGTTTCCAATCGAATTAGACTAGAAATTCTCCAAAAACGAACAACCCCGAAGTTATCATGAAATCATGGAGTTGACCCCTTTTGCTTGCGTCGGTCCCACTTCAACATAAACTCCAACCCCTTCTGCATTTCATCAAAAGGGCTGTCCTCGCCGCTGGAAGAAGAAGATCCTTCTCCATTACCATCCAAAGCATTCCTGAAGTACCTACTAATTGTAATTGGATCGAGGTGATTATGGAGATGTACAGTGTACATTATTTGTGTACAATGTGGTGCTAGAGACACAATTAGAATAGAAATTGTGGCAGTAGATCTCATATTTGGTATCGGAAAAAAAACTGATGGTGCAGTGGGTGAATGCATCATTGCATAATGAACTATGGTTTGTCTTGTGCTTGGTTCTTATTTTGGTAAAGTGCGAGTGGTTCTACATAGTTTTCAAATCCAAATTCTCCAAGGCATAATGAACAAATTCAAAGTGATTGTCTTGCAGTTTTCTATTTTACACCATTCATTTGCTTCACTGATGAAGCCAGTTATTAGGAGACTCATCTGTGGATAATTTCTTTTGCATCATATGATATTTTGGTGTGTGGGAAGATCCGATTCAAGATTCTCCAATTTTTAAGAGGTATATTATTGGGTCCCATGAAATATGTGGTAAATAAATGAATAGTAGTTGTGAATATAATCGAAATTAATGTTCGACTTTGACTGAATAGAAAAAGTAACTTTTTAGTAACTTCTAATATTATACAAAGACATTATATGCTTACAGTTAAATTATCAAGGTGACTTTTAACAGCTAAGACGTTAATATCAAGTAGATGAAATCTAGACATGAATACTGTTGCAGTCGTTGAAGGTTACCATCCATGGTGTAATAACTAGATCAAAGAAGTACCAAAAAAATAGAAGCTCTCAAATCCTCAAACCCATATTCCATGCTTCATAATACAATGTTACAATAAGCTTTTGCAGCATTTCATATCTTTGGTCTAACGTGAATTTCATACATCTTTCACATCAATGGAGGGACCAAAAAGCTAAAATGTTCTCAACTACAGCATTTTATCTTTGATTCAACCTTAGGAAGAAAATTTTGGAATCAAGCTTAGATATTTCGAATAATTTTCATCTTTGGACAAAATATTTGCAACTAATGAAATCGTGTGATCACTTATTTCATCTTTGATTCAACCCTGGGAAGAAAATTTTGGAATCAAGCTTAGTTATTCGAATAATTTTCATCTTTGGATTTGATATTTGCAACTAATGAAATCGTGTGATCACTTGAGAAGATATTTCTGTCTCATTTTTACAAGAAGTTTAACCACTTTTGATGCCTCGTTAAGATTGCAAAATCCTTGCATGAGCATGTTAAAAGAGATCAAATAAGGTGCACAACCTTCTTTTTCCATCTTAAAAAACAAAATATTTGTCTTCTCCATATTTCCATGTTCAGAAAAGCCATGAATGATGAATCATGATGATATATGTAAAAACATCCTTGTGAGACAACTTCCCAAATAGCTCACTTGGTAAATTGAGTTCTCTTGCTTTATATAATTTATCAAGAACACAATTATAGATGTCAATGCCAAGATTAAAGCCTGATATTTTCAGAGTGTGAATAAGCTCAATTGCATCCATGAGGCAATTATTTTTGATAAATCCATTCAATAATACCGCATAAGTAACAGAATTCGGAATTACTTCATGAAATTTCATCTTTGCAAAAAGTTCCCGTGCATCCTCAACTCTACCTACTTTAAATAGACCAGTCAACAAAGTGTTGAATATAATTACATCCGACTTGTATTTTTTGTGTACCATTTCATTGAAAAGTCTCATGGCCTCTTCCAATTTCCGACACTTGCAATAGCCGTCAATTAACACATTGTAGCTTACAACATCTCGGTTATGACCTTTATCCTCCATAAAAACAAATAACTCCCTTGCATCATCAATCCTATTATCGAAGCAATGTCCATTCATCAATATATTATATGTCGCACAACTTGGCTCTTCACCTCTCTGAATCATCATTTTTAATAGGCCATCAGCTTCTTTAGTCTTCCCCTCCTTATAAAGTGCATCTAATTCGGGCCTATTAACAAGCAATCCAATTAATTAATTGTCCAACACTTGTCAATTAGTTAATTAATTAATTGATAAATCTTATACTTCTAATTCTTTTTTTTATGTGTGACCAATTAGATTCTCAATCATGATACCTAACGATGTGAATTATTATTTTGATATAAGCAAAATCGATAAATTAAAATACCAATATCTTAATCGATGCACTTTATAAGGAGGGGAAGATTAAGGAAGCTGATGACCTATTAAAAATGATGATTCAGAGGGGTGAAGAGTCAAGTTGTGCGACATATAATATATTGATGAATGGGCTTTGCTTGGATAATAAGATTGATGATGCAAGAGAGTTATTTGTTTGATGGAGGCTAAAGGCCATAAGCGAGATGTTGTAAGCTACAACGTGTTAATTGGGGGCTATTGCAAGTGTCAAAAATTGGAAGAGGCCATGAGACTTTTCAACGAAATGGTACACAAAGAATACACGCCGGATGTAATTACATTTAACTCTTTGTTGACTGGTCTATTTAAAGTAGGTAGAGTTGAGGATGCACGGGAACTTTTTGCGAAGATGAAATTTCATGAAGTAATTCCGAATTCTGTTACTTATGCGGTATTATTGAATGAATTTATCAAAAATAATTGCCTCATGGATGCATTGGAGCTCATTCACACTCTGGAAAGATCGGGTTTTAATCTTGACATTGACATCTATAATTGTGTTCTTGATGGATTATGTAAATCAGGAGAGCTCGATTTAGCAAGTGAGCTATTTGGAAAGTTGTCTCATAAGGATTTTTTACATATAACATCACGTTTCATGGCTTTTCTAAATGTGGAAAAGGCAAATAATTTGTTTGTGAAGATGGAAAAGGAAGGTTGTGCATCGGATTTGATTTGTTTTACCTTGCTTATGTAAGGATTTTGAGTTCTTAATGAGGCATCAAAAGTGGTTGAACTCCTTCAAAAAATGGTAGAGAGAAATATCTTCCCAGATGAACGCATGATATCATTAGTTATAAATATTGTCCAAAGAAGCAAATCATTTGAAATATCTAAGTTTGATTCCAAAATTTTCTTCCCAAGGCTGAATCAAAGATGAAATGTTGTAGTCATGAGGTTTTTGGACTCACGTGAAAGATGTATCAAGCTCATGTTGACAAAAGTTATTGAATGCTACAAAAGCTTTTCATAACATTGTATTATCATTGGCCAATATTATAGAACTTACTAGTTTGACAGTTTAACATTTTCTACCCACAAATTGAAGATTTGGGCAATGAGCCATGACGTTACATTGACTCCTTCAAGATGTTTTTTCTGGGAAAAATAGTTATGAAGCATGTGTTTGGGTTGTGATGCCAAATCCAATCCAACAATCTAGGTTATGATGAAAATGGGCTAAGCCCACTTGCCGGTATTATTTTTCCATTGCCCGATAACTCAAATGAAGAAGCCCATACCCAAGCCCAATATATTGTGATACGTGTGCTGCTCTGGACCATTGATCATTTAATTGATATCAACGGTGACGCCTTTGGGTATATATGGTACTTGAAGGGTTGTTCTAAGAGTACTTTAATCATTCCCGCCTGTTGAGAAGGATCTGGAGTCTCTGGGCCTTTCTGGTTTCTTCTTTCTTTCATCTTCTTCGTGATCTTCTTTGTGTTTCTGTGTGAATCTTGAGTCTAAGTGATTCTGAGTGAGAAAGAAAGGTTTGATATCTGATTAGTGGTATGTTTGGTCCATTGAAGTAGATGTGTTTGTCCTTTTGAGGGTTAGGGTTTGAGGCTTTACATTTGTACATAAGGGTACAATGTTTCTGAGCCCAAGATCGATTGAATCCTTGATGCTGATGTTTGATTTGTTAGAAGGATTCGTTTCTTTGTTGTAAATCATTCAGATTGAAATAATATATAATGTGGGTTGTTTCCATTACTGATATGGAATATGGGCTTGAGGATTTGACAGCTTCTATTTTCTTTGGTACTTCTTTGGTATAGTTATTACACCATGGATGGTTGAAATTAACCTTCAACGACAGCAATAGTTTGTGGTCCGTTCCACCGGTACAAATTTGGACAATGGACCGATTGTTCACATGTTGTGCCAATCTATAATGGCGAATTCAGGATATAATACCAGTCCTAACCATTAAGGTTCTTAGAGAAGCAGAAAGCGTTGGAGGTAATTTGCTTTATCTTCATCCTTCTATCGTTGTAGTGAAACTAAATAGTAGACAGGGATTTGGATTAAGACCTGTGAGTCATCTCCTGGAAAGTGCAACAGCTTCATTCCTTGCAATTATGCTCTTTGGAAGTCATTTATGGAGATGGATAGTTTTTGCAACTGGATATGACACCCCTTGTGTTTTTCTATCACGATAGTGGTAATGCAGGTCAGCCTCCAATTGAGTATTCAAATCTTAAATTTATCATTTGAATGTTTGCTTCATCCATTAATCAATTTATGATGCAGGATGACAGTACGAGGATCAGCTCACTTCTTTTACTCAGTTGCTAAAATTAATGAGATCAAGGTATGAAATTCTTGAACCTGATTGGTACATTATTATTCTCTGGTTTTGGAAAAAATGCTGGAAATTTGTGATGGCTCAGTAGGGTGCTAATGAAAGCCACGTGAAATTCCTGGAAGGAGAACTGCTTTTAGAGCTAATTTACTGATATGTGGTTTGTTATTTTCCTAGTTTCTTTCCATTAAAGGCGCAGTTATTTCTCTTTTCTTAATAAAATGAAGTTTGTTGTAACCAGTGGGAAGAATTATTTCTAACGCCATCTGCAATTTCTAGCAATAAATTCTGTCTTTTTGGCCGTACTTTACTCTCAATTTCTAGAAAATCAGTTAAGGTGATGATGATTTGTGTGTATTCCTTTCTGGATTTCATCTACTCGATCTTGTATTCTTAGCCGTTAAAAGACACCTTGATAATTTAGCTATAAGCATAAAATACTTGTGATAAGAATTGATAGTCAATTGTTTTATATATTTTGTACATCTGTAACACATCGATTTATTATAATATTAGATTTAAATCTGTCCTGATGGAGATTGGAGAGTCTTGCATCGGATCTTCCCCACACACCAAAATATTATATGATGCAAAAGAAATTATCCACAAATGGGTCTCCGAATAATTGGCTTAATGACTATTGAAGCAAACGAATTGTATAAAATAGACTACAGCAAGACAATCACTTTTGAAGATGTTCATTATGTCCCGGAGAAATTGGGGTCTAAAAACTATGGAGAACCCCTCGCACTTTTCCTGAATAAGAACCAAGAACAAGACAAAGTGTAATATGGTGAGAGATGAACCATTCACCTGCTGCATCTTCAGTTTTTTCCGGTCCCAACAATGGACTCTGCTACCTTAACTTTTTATTCCAATTATGCCTCTAATACCACATTATACATAAATAATGCACACAGTGCGTCGCCATAATCACCACTCCAATTGCAATAAATAGGTACTTTGGATGGCAATGGAGAAGGGACGACCCTTCAAATGTTGATTTATTTGCACTGAAATTTGATCCCTATGGGTAGTTCAAGTGAATGTACGAGTACTTGGCCACATAATGCGCAAAAGATTTTGATTGAAAATTGGGCATTACCCTCTACAAAGAACACACAACAATATGCAACTAACCTTGTGTTAATGCACCTTGCGTTTTCGAAGTGTTTCAAATTTCAAAATGCGGGACTAATGTACATCAAAAGGGCATTTCAGTTTGAATTTTCACTAAATAAAAAATGTGGAAAGACAAATATTTTTCATGTAAGTTGAAAAATAAAAAATCAAGGAAAATATTTTCCATGAAATTTGTTGAAAATAGGTTTAAAGTGGTTGTATCTTGAAAAATATTTTTCGTTTTCACGTTGCAATCAAACGGTCAAAGCAGAAAATATTTTTCTCGGATGTAACATTTTTCATGGTAAATGTGCCAATCAAACAGGCTATTTCTTTCTAAATGTCACTGCTTGTATTTGATGTAGATTAAAATCAAATTAAAAATTCAAGTTAAAGTTAAAAATTAATTTTAACCATCCATTTTTCCAAATGCATTTATAAGCATGCCAATTTGAATGGCAATCTACTTTATAATTGGAAGTTTGATTTATTGTACATTTTGTCTGCATGTTGGCTAATGAAAAAGTGGTCTTAAAGCAGTTGGATAGAAAATTGGTCATACAGTACTAATGTGTGTCGATGAATCGATGGACACTTCTCAATGTTACATGATGAAGAGTACTTTGCTAAACGGTTTAGTAAAAGACTAGCAAAGCGACTCAGTAGAGTGAAACTCTTCGTACTAATAAATATTTAAGGCTAAAATTATATTGAGAGAATTTGAAAAAGAGTAATGTTATTCATAATTAAAATCATCGGTTTAGATGACAGCGGATCACTCATTATTTAGTGGAGTTACTATTTATTTTAATGCACTAAACAATAAATTTAGACATCCATTACCTAAATTGATGATAATATCTACTAACGATGAATAATATTAGGAAAATTCTGATTGTACAGAATATTTACAGATACTCACATGGGTGGGTCCCATGTGAGTATTTTATTGTCCAAAAAATATCCACCCACCCACCCACCCTTTGTGTCTTGTCGGTATAATTTCTGTAAAAATATATATATATATGCACAGCAAGTGTATCTCATAACATTATTGTTTTGAAAAAAAAAGCTTAAAAACATCATTATCAAATATGAGAATTGAAAAGGTTCCGATACAAATCCTTAATGCAAATAACTCAGTACAACATATTAGAAATTCGATATGTTAGTTCACTCAGCCGTTTCTTTAAAGAGCAACATCTCTTTCAAAATATCCAAGTCAAGCTTCAAGACTAGTGAGATGAGTTCGACCAAAAGTTACTAAGTTAGATGAAATTTAATGTCGAACAATACCCTGAATCTTTATAGACAATTTTAGTTAAAAAATAAATGAATACTTATCTTCAAATTAATTTTCATGTTTTATTGTTTTTTCTACTAATATCAAATGATCCTTGGCCATAGTGATAATTGCAGTAAGTGTATATGAATGTGTTACGCATAGAAGATATATTTTAGATCATGCTACCTAAATGAGGGTATCCATCACTCGAAATGCAGTTGGACTTTGTTCTAGTGGGTCATTAGGTCGTTTACTTTACAAATGGACGAATTATTTATTTTTGTCATAGAAGTGGTGACTTGAGTAGAGATGCTAGTGGATTTGAAATGCATAGGACAGGACCTAGCTAGTCAAATACAATCTAGTATACGGATTTTTAGTCTATCTGCAAGAGTGTATTTAACTAGAGCAAATAATGAAATTGCTTCATTGAGTTATACCCTAAAATCTGCAAGGTGGACATGTAAGAACCACCTTGGAATCGAATGCCACATAGGCACATTCGGTAGCAAGTCATATGACAATTCCGAGTAATCCCCACTCTATTTCAACTTAAGCAAGGTAGTTGACCCATTAAGCATCGCCTTCAGCTATACCATATTCTATGATGCATCGATACGGATACGCATGTTTGACACGATACATGTTGCACACGTTGACACGCAATTTTTAAAATAGTACTGACACGACACATTAATTAAAATCTTAATTTTTTTTTTCATTTATATATTATAAAATTTTTTTTATACTTATTATTAATTTTTTTTGTTGAAATCTTGTAAATATGAGTATCTATTTGTTATTGATAATAACTTCGAATTATAAATATATAATATTTCTAAAGAAGAAAGAAGAATGATCATAGTAAAGTATCTTAAGAGTGTTGGTATTCGATACGAGTTCGATAAGTGTCGAACAAAATTGAAGTGTTCGTATTAAACAGACCACCTCATCCCTCATGGTCTTCACAAGAACCACCTTTGAATATGGGTCTCGCATGTCTATCGACACATTAACCACATGGTAAAGCCTTGATGGGTTTGGTGGATAAAGGCCTTCGAATTGGATCTGAAATGGTGACTAATCAAGTCTGTAATTTTTTGAACGGAATTTGGATATGTTTCGAAAATGTATTCTATAAAGAAACTACCTTTGGGAATGTCAACGAGCCGAGCCGAGCCGAGCCAAGTTAAGCCGAATCGAGCCAAAGCTTGATCGAAATTTTTTTGTGGCTTGGCTCGAGCTTCACGAAGCCAAGCCAAGCCGGCTCACATTTTTTTTTTTTTTTTTTTAATTCTTGAAATTCTAAATTGCTTTTAACAATGTAATTTTTTTTGCAAAAATTAGATAAATGTTACAACCCTCCTCTTTCAAAATACATTTTAATCCAAAAATGGGTTTCAAATCGACACTATAATTTTAATTTTTCTTTTATTTGACCATTTTATAAAAAAATTATAGTTACTTTCGAGTTTCCCATGAAACTAGCAAATTAACTACCTGTAGAACCGATTCTTAAGCACTATTGTAGCACACTTCTTTCTTTAAGAAATCTGTGTTAAACTCTTAATTGTACAGCCCAGCTTTTGTAATTAAATCCAATTAAAATAATAGTTATTAGACCCGACCCGATCGAGGTACTGGGTCTTAGGTTACTGGTTGAATCGGTAGGTCAATACTTAAAAAAAAAAATTTATTTTTTAAAATATAATTTTTTCTAAGATAAAATTAAATTTTAAAATTATTTATTATTAATTATCATATATTTTTTTAATTATTTTGTTACATATTCAATTCATCATAATTAAAATTAATCTTTCCATATATAACAAGTCTATAAAATAAATTAAAGTGTTGGACTAAAATTATTTTCAAAATATTTTAAAAAAATTATAAATGATCCATGAGATACATATATATTATTGCACAAAAGTAACAATAAACTAATATGTTCCAATGGCTGTGGTTTTCATCTAATCTTGAGGTCCAAGGTTCAAGTCTCGAATTCAAAATTTTTGAGTTTAATTTGGAAAACCGGTCAATCGGGCTTGTTAAACCGTCGGTTTTTATTTTTTTTAAGATCACTTGCATATCAATCAAATTAATATACCCGGCCCGGGTTGCTGGGTTTCTGGAATCTTGATTTAAAATGAGAAAATTGTAATGGAGGTCCTTATTCAGATTGATCCAAAAATTGTCTGTGTCAAAGGCAGGCCTAGGTTTGGGCTTTGCTAAGGTCCAACGAGCCCTGAGTTGAGCCTTTTCGTGGGTTGGGCCATGAGCCGCTTGAATAGACGACAAGGCTGGCCCTGAGAATTTGAAGGCCCTAAACGGTAAATTATTTTGAGGCCTATACTTTTTTTTTTTTACACGTGCAACAATATTTAAATAAAAAAATATAACTATATTTAAATGAAAACTTTGTAAACTCTAAAAATAGAATTGCAAAAGAAAATATCACTTACAACCCGAGAGATTAGGCTAACAATAAAATCAAACAAAACATTCGAAACCCGAGTATTTATTTTTTCAATAGTAATAAAATAGAAGAAACACAAGAGCTGGGAAGCATGACCAAAGGAAAAATGAGGCAAACCTTCATCAACAAGAACCTCAATGTGGTTTTCTGTGTCAATCACATGAAAGGATATGTTTCCCAGCCACAACACAGCAGCAAGCATCTTAAATGCATGCTCCTGATCTTCTTTGCAAATTCTAATAGTATATGGGCTTCCTAGTGAAACAACCATTACTGAATTTGAGGCCCTGGGCCCAAGCCATATTCTTGTGGCTCTAGGCCTTTACCTAGGTGGCTTGGCCTGATCGATGGGCTAATTTGTCATTCTTATACATAGGTAAAAGTAAAACACACATTTTCTTGTTACTCATGGGGTGTCCGAGTTGATGAAGTATGTGAGCGCGAAAACTTTTGGTTACGAGTTCGATTTCCCCTGCCAACACTTTCTCGGTCGAGCCTGTCGCATTTGGCTTGCTTAATGTGGTTAACCTGACTGACATGATTTGCAGGCTATTATATCAGCTCGAGAGTTTACCCAGTGCGCACCCGAAGAGTATTGGCTGCGAGTTCCCTCAAAAAAAAAAAAAAAAACGCATTTTCTTAAATTCTTGTCAAAGATGTGCTTCTTTATCCAACTCCATATGTATCTGGTATCGAAAGAAGTACACTTGTATTCTAGTGTGCATGTAATATACATGTAGGCAGAGACGTGGTAGAAGATCCCTTGACAACAAGACCCTCTTGAATATGTTTTAATTTATGGTGTAGTAAGTAAAACTTGTATTGGTAATATAATTACCCTATTTTTAATTGCAAAAGTTTCTATTAAAGACTAGGGTTTCATTTTGTGTTCAGAAAAGATTAATTATTAATAAATAAAAAGAACAAAGAGTAAAGAGTAAAATAAATCCTAGAAGAGAGGCGAATGCGGAAGCGGGAATAAATCTATGATAGGAACGAAGAATCAAATTACGACATCCTTCAACCAATTTGAGGGAAATTTGGTTCCAAACTCGAAATTTGCATCTTTATCTATATCATTATAATTTTTTGTTTATTAAATTCCATTTTGTGAGTTTATTTTGGTTCATAGCTATGGTAAATAGTTTCTTCAAGGTTTACAAAAGGCTCAAAGCAAATAGACGCTATTGTCTAAATTTTTCCATAAGAAGATGAAATTGAATCAAGTGTCTGTGAAAGGTTGGATTTTGTTAACGAAATCCACATCTACATCTACAAAGCGAGTGAGGAGCAGTGTTAAATGAATTATATGTCTAAGAGTCTGTTTGATACAGACGAATTTCATAGAACTGACAATTGAATTTCAGCTTTTTCCAAATTTTTGGTGTTTGATACACCAAATTTTCCATGAAATTGAATTTCAACCGCTTTCTAAGTATAACCCATTAATGCACGTTTTGCTTGGAAATGATTTTCTATCTATTAGGTGGTAATTGAATTCCATCTTTTTTTTTTTTTTTTTTGCAATGAGAACAAATTCTAAGACTCAATGGTAAAAAAAAAAAATTACATTTAATTGACAATTTACATGAAAAATGAAGCCAAACGAACACAAAAAAAATTCAAAAAAAAAATTCAAAAAAAAAAAAAAAAAAAAATATATATATATATATATATATTAACTTTTTGACAATCCAAACAAATTTTAATATAGATTGTAAAAAAAATTATCTCAAAAACTAACAATTTGCAGGAAAAATAAAGTCAAACGTATTAGGTGAAAAATTATACCAATCAAACACAATTAATTGACAATTCCCGATAAAACAATTCTAGACAATTCAATTCCCTAGAATTCATTTCCTTTCCACCCAAATTCCACTCTTGCAATCAAACGACCCTAAAATACTTCTGTAATTTTCTTGTGGTTGTAAGTGAAGTGTGAATTTAGTACACTTACTTGATGATTAACTACAAATAAAATCCGATTTGGACAAGTTTGGATGAAACATGAGCTGGGTTGAATTTTTGGGTTCATATCATTAATTTTGTGATTATCATTCAAACTCGATTCATTCTCACTCTTCTTTAAAGAATTTTAGATTTAACAAACTTTTCCACCGTGGTCACCGTGTCAGAATCCCACATACGAGGTCGATTTGTTGACATTAGAATCTAAAAAGAAAAAGATATCATCCCAACCGCATCCTTGTCCAATTGTCTCTAAACCTGCACACGAGGAATCGTTAGATTGCAAAGGTAGCTTTCCAAGAAGGTGGTCGATGATGTGGACGTTGGTGATATGTTAATTTTGAATCTGACTTGGCTCACCGTGGTATCCATAAGGAATGGAGAAAGAAAATGGCAAAAATTCAGCCATCGGTAAAGGGAGAGAGGGTGACTGATCTATTGGATGTCAAGCGTAAAATCCCAGTTTGATGCTTTAAATATGAGAACATTAATAAACATGTGTTGAGCTAATTCTCTTGACAACAAGATAAAACTCTCAAGATTTTATAAAAAGCCGAAATAAGTAATTCAATCCACACCCTTCACCTTTTCAAAATTAATGTTCTCAGATGCACTACAGACTTGTGGGAGCATGCTAAAAATAAAATTCCTATTCAAGTAAAAGTTTTGCTATGGGGCTAGGCTCAAAGCCACTATGTTAGGCCCCATGACAGTGGGGGGCCATTTCACTTGGTTTGGCATTGAGTTTGGCCAAGTGGCTTTGCTCATTGATGAGTGTTCCACACTCTTGATATTTATACTACTTAATTTATTATTTGTTACCTTTGATAGTGTTTTAGAACTTTTTAATGTGTATTTTGATACTGTGGTATAGGTTGATGAAATTGAAGGAAATAGACAAAAGTTGGCAAAATTGGAGAATATGGCTAAATTGTAAGAGATCCAACGTTTAGGGACTAAAGTGCAAATACTCAAAAGTCGTGTCAAACCTCACGATGAAGATTCGAAAGTGGTAAGAGTCAATTAGATAAATAAAGATGTCAAAGAGGTGAAGTATAGTCAAAGTATGATCACACATCAATTTTCAACCGAAAAAGTTTTGCCTCGAATTTGTAATCTCATATTGAGACCCATTTTTGACATAGTAAAAGATTGAATTGGATAATTATTTCTAAATAAAATTTGTAACCCTCTAAGTTACCTTTCTAACGCATCTTGAATCACCTCAATCGGATATCGGAAGAAAACTTTATGATAAAAATACTAAAAGAAGCGTCAACTGTCTTTTCACACGAACGGGGTGCCGCAGTGCCCACATTACTGAAAACCAGCAAAATTCGCGGCGCTACCTATGTGAGAAGGGTTTTTAATACTTTTTAAATTATTTTTTGGTCCAACTCAACCCTAATTCGTCAAAGGGCTTCAAGATACTATAAATATCATCTAAAAAACCTATTTTCCCGAACAATTGAAGGGGGCCAAAGAAGAATTCAACCGGCAAGGGGGAATTTGGAGAATTGAAGGAGGGCAAGATTGAAGACAATTCAAAGGAGGTAAGAAGAACATCAAGGAAGAAATTGAAGATCTACAATCCTAATTTTTCTATCATTTTTCCTATGTCTTCTAATATGAATTTGAGTATTTCCATAGATTACATCATGAACTAAATTCATATTCTAGGGTTTGATGTAACCAAATTTGAGATTATGATTTGATTTTATCATAGTTATTTTTATTTGATTTTCCACATATGTTTAATTGTGCTATGATTTTAATGCTTTCAAAATTAATTGGTCACTAATTGAAAGAATATGCTAATCAATTCTGGCACTCGAGATAGGTAAATTTAGGCGGGATCATAAAATTGACACAACATATATTTTATGGATTTCGAAAGAAAATATAGAATCTATGAAACTTACTCCATAAAAGAAACATGAATTTGATAAATCTTTGATTTTAATTCGAAATAGATATATTGTAATTGAAATCTATGATTAATTTCTAGCCGGCACTCGAGAGATGGGAGAGAAATACATTAAGATTCTTGCTTTTAAATATGAAAAATTGATTAGCATAACTTGATATAATTGAATTATAATTGATAGTTAAGTAAAATCTTTCCCTAGACTTTTCCTATAGTGATTTATTTGTATAAATTGCAGTCGTTGACTTCGTCAATAAAATTACTTTTAGATTAGATAACATCCTTGATCACAACCATTAAATTGTCTAGATAAAACAGAAGTAACACAATTATGGTACTTAGTAAAAAATAAATTACAATCCATATGAGTTCGAGACTCTAACTCTATTATTATATTATAAAACTTGACACCGTACACTTGAGGTATAAATCATGTTATAGAAAACGCGTGACACTCTTTCAACTAAATATGAAGACAATAATTTAACGTACAAGGATCAAGCTACTCATGGTAAAAAGGTTGTCACGAGAGGAGGGAGGCTGTGTTGGACTATTGGTGTTAGTGCATAGAAAGAGACTCATGAATGTGCGCATAAACCAACTCAACATAAACAAAATGCAGTCATCTACTTCAAACGACTATTTGCATTATCAACAGTCCAATTTCTGGGTGTAAAATTGCATGCTTCTGCAAAACATAGAATGACAAGAGAAGGCTTCATTAACCAAGCCACTGTTGGCATTTACGATCTCCACTTCCTCCCACAGAATGTCGAATGCTGATCTTCTCGTTTGCATATTTTTCCTGAAGCCACTCAAAGCCATTCACATCAAGCTTCCCGGATACAGATTTTCCTTGCTTTCTACGAGCTTGTTGTTCTCGAATCGAAGCCCAAAGTTTCCCAATGGCATCCCTTTGTCGGGTGGTGAATCTTGAAACATTATCAAATGCATGCTTTGCTAAGATGTCAATAGCAGTTTGACACCTGAGACAGATGCATTAACAAAAATATATGAGAAGCATGTTTGGCTAATAACATGGTAGGCCAAGCTTTCAAAAAATTAAGTTTACTTTTTAAGTAGTGTTCTCCCAACAAATTTAGACAACTTATTCATACTTCTAAGTAAAAAGAAAAAAGGTAATTTCTTGAAAGTAATTCTTACCTAATTTATTTTCAAAATAAGTAACTATATTCTAATTTCGACCTAGAAAAAAATTATTTATTTTCAAACTTATATACTTATAATTAAACTTTTTAAGCTTAGCCAAACACACACTAAGTAGAATAATGTTTAACCATGGGGTTTTGTATCTCTTAGCAGCAATCTCCAAACAAGAAATCAAGCCCGCCCTCTGTAACTTGAGGAATATCCTGTTCTCTTCCTCTTCTTCCTTTCGACTATTGGTAACTGCCTCCCTTTTCCCCTGTGAACTATCATCCTTCTTAGAATTTGTTATCAGAGCATCCAGTCCAAATGGATCGGGCTCTTCTTCATTTGTATGTCCATCTGTACTTCGCACCTCCAACTCTTCTTTCAAAGCAACAGATTCTTCCATATCATCATTCTCACTTGCAACAGGAAGACTAGATATGGCCTCTTTTATTCTACCAGTCGCTTTTGAAAACTGAAAAATGTCCCAAATCAAAACGTGTAAGATCCTCAGCAAACAGTCGAGTGTAATAAACTGGAAAAAATTTCATATTTCTACCAATGACCATCATAATCACTAATATCAAGTTTAAACATTAAATTATAGACAATGAGATTAAAGTGGCCTCATGTAGTTACAGAATATTTTACTTTAATGGATGTTTCAGATTGTTTGAGCTGAGCAGCGAAAATAGATTAGAGATAAGGAGAACAGTTTTAACAGTCATCAAGCAAAACAGCATTGAAACACAACAGAACCTAAAGGTACATCGAGATTTCAAGCAAAAGGTTTCACATGGTAGATCACAATAAGACCTACTCAATCAATCTTCAAAAAATTCAGAGACTCAGATGTTACCATCTATATCAAACGATGTAGGTTCAATTTTTATTTAATTTTTTCCCCCCGAATTGGAACGGATAAATGGACATAAATAGGCCACTAAGCTTTTAGAACACAAATTAAATTATCCAGGAAGGGCATAGATCATCAGCAATGTATCGAGAGAAAATAGAAGATTAGATGCATTAAAATAACTGAAGCAGGTCCTAGTTGGAAGTTCCCCTTCAGTCAAAGAGGTTGTCAGTAATGAAGGAACATTGCTGCATGAACTTTCAGATTATAAATTTTGCTCCACAAGGCTCTAAAACTTCAATAAAAACACTAATGAGACAGGGCACTGCAGGCATGCAGGTATCTTCTCCTCTCTTGCGACTGACAATTAGAGCTTAAGTACAAGGTTACAGTAGCATCTTAATGTTTCTTAGTTCATTCTTTAAAGTGATGTAAACGTTATTTTCTACCAAATGCAGATTTCAAGTGTGGAAAACTCTCGTGACTTTTCAGGAGCAGGAGCGAGCAAGTTTTTCTTGGATGAGTTCAATAGTTCAGAAGCTAAAGGGATTGGAATGAGGACCAGATATATTGGTCATCTTAGTAAGGCCATACATAAGCCATTTTCCACCTGACACTCAATAACACATTCAAGTTGATTTAACTGTTGGATCAAAAGCAGATGATGAACTGCAAGTATTAATAAATTCAGACCTAGGAAATAGACAGTTTACAACCACAAGATTTCAGTTAACAATGAACGCAGCAGAAATAGGAAACATGAAAGATGCTTAGATTAAGCATTTTCATACAGCAGATGGGAAAGAAGAAATTTGAATTCCAGGGTTGGTTTAGCCAAACCAAGTGTGCTGCTATCTAAAAACACCTAAAGTTTGTCACACTAGCAGCAATGTCCATTGGCATTGCATAACTCCCAGTTCAGTTTGAGAATAGAGATAAGGGTGGAAAGAGGAGAAGAAATAAGTCAATAATCAAAATAAAAAAGAAGGGTAAACCAGACGGAATGATGGAATATGGAGAAAAATGAAAGAGTGATCAATGTGAACTAAATGGAGGGAAATTGCATGGGAAGATCAAAATATGAAAATATTGGTGAAACAGGTTAAAACGCAAACTTCAACGCTACAAAAGAAGTTGTGACGACAATGACTTCAAGTCTCACTTCTACCTAGAATGGAAAAGCTACTAACTACAATCATCAAATAGTTTAATCATACATTTTGATTTCAAGGGTTTTTGTTGTATGTATATATACATCAATATTCGAACTTACAGAAGTGTCCAAGATATAGAGGAAGAAGACAACCATGCCATGAAAACAAGCATACTGGTATAAACTTCTGAACATGAAAAAAGATAGAAATTTTTTGGCCCCAATATTTTTTTCAACTCATTTTCAACCACACATTGCATGAATCCCATAACTTTTATCAAAATCTACTAAAAATCTGATTTTTAGCCAAACCAAGCAGGGGCTTATTCTCAAATTCAGATTTTAGCAACAGATAAAATGATGACCATGACAGACAGAAATATGTAGAAAATTTGAGATGCAATAGATTTAGTGGGACTCAAAATGAGAGTTATTGAAGGAATCAATCATTTAGAAGTTCAAAGATCAGCTTTAGTAATTACTAACGTGTGGCAGGATATCCCACTGACCCACTTCAGGTATATGACGGACAAAGGCTGTCCAATAGACAAGTTTAATCGAGTGGAACAAAGCAGGCTCTTTTAAAGATACTCCACAGCACAAATTATTCTTCATTCATTCCAAGTTAATGTCTCTATTGTTTAGATACAAATTTCTTTTTTCAATTAGTAACAATTAGCAGAAATTTTATAATTTTTAGAATGTCATGTATATAGTTCTTCAGGATGAAAACTGATCAGGAGGGCTGAGGTAGAGAAATGGGTTTTTGTGGTCAGTTAGTTTGTAGATTCATGATATTTAACAGAATGCAATGGGGAATCTTGGGTACTGTCATCAAAGGAATGGAGTGCGAAAGTGGTTGTCCGGAGTTTTTTTTTTTCTAAAAGGCTTGGAAAAGAGGTCTGCATTTTCAAATTGCCAGGGGCCAGGGCTGCTTACAGCAGGATAATGAGGACGAGGAAAACAGAGGAAGAAGAGAAGAATATAGGGGGAACATGTAATCTTGCAAGTTCGGAGAACCACAAGGCTTGCAACTTGGACTTTCAATAAGACACCTCTAAGAACCAAGGAGTGGGTATCGCAGTGCAACTGAACTAAATTTTTTTAGTGTAACAAGTGGACTAGTTTCCTGTAAAATTTGTTCTCAGTTTCATATGTGGCTATTCCACAATGATCTCTTCCTTAGTTGGGAGAAGAACCATTTCAGAAAAGCATGCGCAGGAAGAATATAAGGACAAAGCAGATAACTAAAGTGGCTGAGGCGAAGGAAAATGTGGGCTGATTTTCAAAACAACGAAGTTTGAGGCTAAAAAATGTAAGTGATCCTGGAAGAAAGGAAGGAGAGTAGATGAGTTGGATAAGTAGGAAGGGAACAGAGACATGACATGAGATGAAACTATGACAGTGAGCATGGACATTCATGGAGGGCAGTAATTATACTTCTGCTGGTGACCTACGAACTTTTTGGAGCTTAGGAGAGATCTGAATGGTCAAGGATGAATCATATGCAGGATCCTCAGGGGAATATGATCGTTCATTTTGGTAAAGAGACCAATCCAATAATCAAAGAGTATAAATAAAAAAAGCTTAACCCATTTGAGAGAATGTTGAACATTTATTAAAATGAGGACGAAGAACAGGAAAGGAATTAATATCAAATAATGACACAAATTCGCTAAATCAAATTGTCAAGTTTTTGGAACCCGTAGCTTTCTTTTTCTGATAATAAAGAAAAAATTGGTACATTCTTTCAGATACTGTACTGTTCTATCCATCTCTCTTGACATGTAAGAGATATGGGCGCAAGAGTACACACATAAGGGACTGTATCTTTCTTAAATCCACATAGTATCTTCAAATTGAAATTTTCCAGAAATAATATGATTAGAGTCAAACAACGCATGAACTTTGTAGTGCAAGTGAGAATTGTATTTAAATCCCCTTCCAGGCAAATCTAAACACTAGAATTGAGAACTCATATTCAGCAGTGAAAAATCACTGTAAAAAAGACATTCCACTCTGATCATACTAACAGAGAATGAGCTTTATATTTTGTCCATTCCCATATCATATCCCTGCATGATGAAATGGATGATAAGAGAAAAACTATATCTTAATATACTTATATCTATTGACAACCATATTGTTTGAAAACCTTTTTTTCTACATACTCATTTTCAACCACACATTCACACAATAAAATATTCTGCACATAAACCCAAAACTTGTTTCTACTTTTTAACCACACATTTTCTTAAAAATACTATTCAAAACATTGTTTTGGCCAAGTAATGACCATCAAACAGGGGCAAAATATAAGATGAAACTGAATTAGGGTACATACACAGAAGGGTTAGTACAGCACAGGAAATGCTCTCTCAAAACGCAGGCATATAAATAATGATCTTCACATATATGTTCGTAAATGTGTCTAAACTAGTGGACTAAAAATACAGAAATGGAAGCGCCACGTTTCTAATGACAAGAAGTCTGTCAGTGCCATATTAGTAAAACTATTTGTCAATGAATGCCTGTAGCCAAAGAAACCTAAATTCTCTACCAATTTTGTAGGGCAGATTATAATCTGTAGAACTACACATGGATTATTCCAAGTGAAGGTAATATAACATAATTACACAACGACTAAGAGCATAACAGATGAGTAACTACTATGTGACATTAATTAAAAAACTAAATAAAAAACTCCCACGGCTTGTAGCACAATATGATATTCATTTAAATCACATCCATGTACTAATTATAATAATCGAAGAGTGAATAAACTTACTACAAAACTGTCATCTGTGAACAGATCGTTTGCCCAGACAGCCCTAATTATCCATGCACTTAAAAGATTTTTCTGCTGCTTGTTGAGGACCTACAACAATTACAATTAAATCGAGATTAAGCTAACAGATATAAAAAAGATGGATAACACATAAAGGCCGGAGGGATTTAAATGCTCACGTCAGCTGCATCTTGAGCTGCCAAGAAGAGTGCATGATAGTCAGCTTGTAAATGGGGCTCATTACAAGTAGTCAAAGACGACATTGCAGCTTCAAGTATGGCAAAGAAGTGATCACTAGTTGCATGCTTAATACTACCAGCCTGAACCAGCTGTATAGCAAGCTTCGATGCCTTCTTGAACTTTGATGGGTTCTTTATATGTGAAGCTATTTTCTGCATGGCATCAATAACTTGCTTTTCTGAGGCATCTGTCATTGTTTTAAATCTCAAGCGCTTTTCAGGCACAGCAGCTGTGAGTGACAAGGACCATTCAGCATTTTGTTGTAGAGAAAATATACTATATGGAGAAAAAGAACAACACTTCATAAACATGAAACCCTAACATATAGGCTTTAAAAAATAAAAAATTTTTATCAAAAAGTTATTTTTGATGTACAAGGGATTTTACTAAAGATGTGAAACTGTGAAAGGCTATTCAAGGATAAAAATATTATAGTTTAATTGCATTTGGTCAAATTTAGTGATCCCAATTGGCTTTTCATGTTTCATACCTAACCCAAAATTACAAAAAAAAAAAAAACTTCTTTACTTATTTAATGCTACAAATATTGAACAAATTATATATGATAAATCGAATCACCTTCACAAGGCAATCATACCACCGCAAGACTTTGAAACCTCAAAAAAACCTTGAAACCAATAAATTAACTCGAAAAGTTGAAGAACTTAAATTCCATCAATATAACCGCACCTTCACATATAATTATCTAAAAAAACTGCGTAACCATCGCGCAACGAGTATTTAAACAACAACCTAGTCCAGAAGCTCGACAAGTAAAATTAAAATTTTGCCATGAAATGAGATGAAATACCTTGGGGCTGTGATTCAGGAGGTGGCTTGGGACGTTTTAGAGCGCTCTTAAGTGCAGGAGCGGGAGGAGGTGGGATTGGTATAGATTCTTGGGTGCTGCCGGTGCTAGTGTTGATTGAGGAAAGTGTATTTTGTTGGGGTTGGGACTGAGATGTAGATGGCGGTGGCAAATCTTCAAAAAGATCATCCGCCATTGTCGTGTTCACTCGTAACCGTGTTCCTCGAATTCTCTCCTGACTTGTATTCAGAAGAACCGAGGAAAGTAGAAACACTGAAAAAAGGATGAGAAAGAGAGAGAGAGAAAATCGGCAATCGAAATTCATACAAAAATTGGTAAGATTTTCACATATCGTCCTCAATATATAGAATTTAGGACACGTTAGTTCTCATTCTATTTCTTTTGACAACACCCTCCTCGGTATAGGACTATATTGGTTCATGTGCCAAGTAATCCTTTTTCAAATGGATTCCAATCCTTTTTGAAGTAAAATTTGCACGTTACTTTCGTATGTGGTGTTCTCGTAATGTTCAATTCTTTAGTGAAATGTCTCTATTCAATCTTCAGTTCTTAAAAAAAATCATCTTTCTTCAAATTTATTTTCAATTGCACATTCTCCTACTAATATAATTTTACACATATAAATAAATAAATAAAATCAAACTTTTTAATCACTTATTCTCTAAAAAATCGCAATTAATACTAGACATTTTAATTTCAGCCCCTCGAATGTGAAAGGAAAATCTTGGCTGGACTAATATTTGCAGTAGAAGTATTCAATAGTGGAACGAATTGATTCCTTCACATACACACATCTCCATATAGAATGCTGAATGCAATTGGTCGTTCGTTAATTTCATAAATATTGGATGGTAAACTTTGTTGATTGAATACAGAAGTTTCGGGGTGGAGGTTAGGAAGATATACCACTCCCCATAAGTTTAATAAGTTTAGGAATAATGCTATACAACCCTCCGAGACATAGTTTAGTGGTGCAAATGATACGAGTGAAGTGATCTCAACTGAGTTGGCAGCTGCAGTGTGAGAGTTCGAATTCTGCCTCCTGCAAGGTATGAAATTTGACTTTTTGTGGGCATCAATATGACAGCTCCTGTGCCCTATCTTGTTGAGGCACATCCTGCTATTTACCTCGTCCACAATGTTCAAGGGGCGGGACCCTCAAGATTGAGGTTCAACTTTAAGAATAATGCTCTATAGTTTCAACCCTAGTATAAATGACATTGATGTGACATTAAATGATAAGTAGAATTAAATAACTCATTTAATTTCATCTTTCATTTAGCATATTATCTAGTGACGCCAAAATTGAAGTTGCAACTCTAGTAAGACTAAATAACATTACTCTAAGTTTAATTCCTCTAGCTTACAAAACTTTTTCTTAGTTAGAATGCCGACATTAAATTAGTTACTTTCGGCCAATGAAGATGATCAATTGGCACAGAAATACATTAAAGAGATAGTGAGATTGCATGGAGTCTCAATATCCATTGTTTCAAATAGAGACCCGAGATTTTATCTCTAAATCGTGGAAAATTTTACATGAAGCATTGGGGAAAATTGAATTTTAACACAGCTTATCACCCTCAATCAGATGGTCAATCTGAAAGAACTATTTAGATATTAAAATATATATTGCATGCTTGTGTATTAGACTTAGGAGAAAGTTGGGAGTCATAATTGCCTTTTGTAGAATTTGTCTATAACAGTTTTCCAGTCTATCATTGGTATGACACCATACGAAGCATTCTATGGCAATAAATGTAGATCATTGGTTCATTAGAATGAAGTTAGCGAAAAGAGAATTTTAGATCCAGAAATCATCGAGCGAACAATTCTGGCAATCGATAAGATCAAAAATCGCATAAAACCAGCTCAAAGATCGACAAAAGAGTTATTTAGAAAATTGAAGAAAATACTTGAATTTTGAAGTTGGTGAAAATGTCTTATTGAAAGTGGCACCTATGAATGGTATACTAAGGTTTGGTAAGAAATGCAAGCTAAGACCGCGTTACATAAGACCTTTTGAAATTCTTGAGAAGGTTGGTAACGTAGAGTATCAGTTAGTTCCATCCGAACTTTCAATCATGCATGATGTGTTTCACGTGTCTATGATAAGAAAATATGTGCACGATCCAAGTTATGTGGTGAATTATCAAATATTAGATGTTCAGAAAGACTTATCTTACGAAAAAGTTCCAATTGCAATTTTGGATAGAAATGTGTAGAAATTAAGGAGTGGGGAAATTCCATTAGTCAAGGTTCAGTGGCGACATCAAGGGATAGAGAAAGTCACTTTGGAAACAGAAGCAGAAATTAAAGTCAAATATTCAACATTGTTCGTTTATTTTAAGGTAATTTCGAGGACGAATATAAGTTATTTAAAAGTCCAACAATTTAAGTAAATTTGATTACAAAGTTAATGAATAATTGGATTACTACAATGATCATGTGTATGTAACTTCATATAAGCAATCCAGGTTCAAATCACCATGCCGATGTTCTTATAAAATTATTTTTTTAGTTAAAAACTCCTCATTTTGCACATTAAGAACAATTATATCAAATTAATTGGATGAAATAATTGTTTTATTAGTAGGCATTTATAGAGAGAGGTTACAAATTGTACCACCCTGAAATCTATTTCTTTTCTTTTTTTATTTTAAGAAAAATAGAACTGAAGTGTTGCGCAAAAAAAAAAAAAAAAATCATCTTCTTTTTCTAATTTAAGAGAAAAATCCCTTTTATTTAAAATTTGAAATTTGATCAATAAGTAGATAATGATAAACCAACAATTTTAAGTGAAATTTTTCACATTAAATAAAATCTTAAAGTAATACGATTTCAAATCATCAATTCAAATTCAACATAAAATGTTCGAATGCACAAAATATATATATAAAATAATGTGTACAAAATTTAACATAAATATGTTCTTCAAACAAGACAGAGGAGATTTGCAAATTTTTAGCTTTAGAAATTTTACTTGGCATTTTCATAAGCATCATTCAGTCAATTAGCCCCACGTCTTCACCACCCATTCTAATGAAAAAGATATTGTAAGAATGAGTATTTTTTTTAAACACTCAGTGAAAATACGTGCATATTCTTATTAACATAATATAAATATAAATGACATAACATATCGACATTTCTTAGATTTAGAGTAAATGATTGCGATATCCAATAGTTCAAGGAATTTTTTTAAGAATTCCTACATGCCTTAGGATTTACATATTCGACCTAACGGTCCATCCCGTAGGATTTAACATATTTGACCTAACGGTTCATTTCATAGAATTTAACATAGAAATCGATCAGAAAACCTTAGAGTATTTCATGTCAAAGTCTATAAAAATATCAAGAAAATAAGAATTTACCACTTACATAAAGTATTCTTAACTCAATTTGATACCAAATAAATCTGAAAATGGCTTGTGAAAAAAAAAAAAAAAATATTCCTTTTCATAAGTACGAGTGTGTGTAGACGTGTAAAACCAATTTTCTTTGTGGTTAAAGGAAAATTTCTCACTTTAGTACACGTATATTTACTTTACACCGAAGACATGTAACTCTAGAGATTCAAACATATTTTGATGTTAATAAAGTTTAATGGGGTTAATTACTATATCACTAATGAGCTTAATGAATTTTAAATTATTAAATTTCAATTACCCTTTCATTTCCCCAGTAACCGTATGAATTGATTTGGAAATGAAAGTTTTGTTTTATTATTTATATTTTGTTTATTAATAAAATATATAAGATTTAGAATTCTTTCTTTCTATCAAAATAACTCGGGTATAACTAGTCTCAAAATATTTATTATTGAGCCCAATTTATGTTATTTAGCACGAGTTACAAAATAAGTATAATATCGATATATTTTTATCAACTTCTAAAATACTTAAATATTTTACCCAAATAACTTACGATAAATTCTAAAAGGTACAAAAAAAAAAAAAAAAAAAAAAAAAAAAAACATTTATGCAAATAAGTGGGTCGTGTTTATCACTTCAATTTCTGGACTTTAGTGCTATGACAAGGCTCGACATTGACTATTTCATCTACTGAATGACCAATATTTCATTTTCTTCTATTTTTCATTATGTAAATGTTTTATAAAACTTTTTATAAGAATTATTTTTTTATGGGCATAAAACTATTTAAATTTCTAGTTAAAAACTCAATCTAACAAGGTTAATGATAATATAATTCTTCCATTTAGTTTTATTTTTTTACTAACAATGGAGTTTACATGAATATGAAAGTCAATTTTTCATTACATCTCTCCTCAAATTCGAATTTATTCTTATTTTCAATATCTTTTAGGAAAAATTGCAGCAAAGGTCCCTAACCTTTTAGCAATTTTTACCCTAACCTTCATTTTGTACCACCGGAGGTCCCTAACCTTTCATAAATATGCATCTGCGGTCTAACTGGACGAAAACCATCCAAATCACCATCAGTTGACCCGAAAAATAGAAATTTTGACCATTTTAAGTAAGAGAATTTTCGGCAATCCCATATAAATTAAATTTAAAAAACCAAAAAGAAAATAAAAACCCTCCAATCATTTTCTTTCCCCTTCCCTCTCCCTTCCTCACCCCCAAATGGAGGTCAGACTAGACTGCCACCAGCTCCAATGCCAGAGCTGATTCAAGTTGCTACATTTCCTAGCCAAGAGCAGTCCATTCTACGGTGGATCATGGGGGATGTGGAAGACCCTTCAATGGGTAGCCTAAACAAGGTCCTCCAAATCGGTAGTGGCCCGCAGGTGGTGGCGGCGGACTTTGAGTTCAATGGTGGGTTTGCGGCTGGAAAGCTCCCAATTTGCCAGATTTTTGCCAAATCCTGCTACTCTTGGCCACTCTAATCGTCATTAAGATCTTCTCCTTCGTGCCTTCAATTGTTGCCTCGCAAGCTCGTTGGAGCTCCAAAAACACCTCACCCTACCCCACCCCCTATAAAGACCCCCTATCTTCTTTTTCTTAGGCAAGCCATACCAAAAATAATGGTGGTGATGGTGAAACCAGATTTGACTCAAACAAGATCTAACTTTTTGAAAGTTGTATTATCTAAAATCTCAAACAAGATCTGACTATCTTCTTCTTCTTCACCTAAACTCTCAATTTCTGACAGCAATACCAGATCTAACTCAAACAAAATCAAATTATCATGCAACTCCTGTGCCCCGGCCAATAAATCAGAAGCAAACAATAAATTTTCAAAAGAAAAATTGTTTGTGAGATGTAGTTGTGGAGTACAACACGGGATAGTGAAAATGTCATTAGAGTGATTAGTTTGGGAATTAATTAGGGTTTTGAAGATTTGAAAGGTAGTTTGGTGGAAGTTGAGAGGAATTCTTTGCGGGGGTGGGGTAGGGTGAGGTGTTTTTGGTTATTTATTTATTTATTTAATTTTCTAATTTTGTTTGATTTTTTATAATATGGAATTAATTAAGTTACCATTTTGCCCTTATCAAATTTGGTCAAAATCAGATTTTTTGGTCAACTGACAGAGTTTTAGACAGTTTTCGTCCAGTTGGACCGCAAATGTATATTTATGAAAGGTTAAGGATCTCCGGTGGTCCAAAATGAAGGTTAGGGTAAAAACTACTAAAAACGAAAAGATTAGAGATCTGTGCTGCAATTTTCCCTATCTTTTATATTAAGTTAAACTTAAAAGAATAGTAAGAGTGTGAATAAGAAATACTTTCACATTTTGTTCCTTTGTATTTCAAGAAAATCAAGGGAGGTGGTGATTTTTTTTGTTCATTATGTATATATATATGTAGAATTATTCTCCTTGTACATAAGGGTGTCCACACCCATGTGAGGGTGTGGACACCCTTATGTACAAATTATTATGTACTTCTAACACTTCCCATGCATGTATGCTTGTGATATGTAGTAGAATTTTTGAAGCTATAAATAAAGAAGTTTATGTATAGTCATAATGGGATTCTACGACCCCAATGGATTCTTCAAAATCATGAATTTATCGGTATTCATATAAGTGAAATGTTAAATTCTTTGTTATCACTGTGTATATATGTATATGGATTATTATGACCAAAATGGTGAAGCATGTGATATTAGTCCTATTGAGCTTAAAGCTCACACCTTCTATATTGACAAATTTTTCAGATTAAAGGATTTGTCGAGAAAGTGATTTACGTGGATTGTGGAGGATCCGAAAGGAGAAATGTGCTTCATTTGTGTAATTTGTCACATTTATTTTGAAGAGTTTCTAATTGTTACTAGTTATGCAACTTATGTTTAATTTTTTTAAAATGTTAGATTATCTTTCCTTAAAATTTTCTAATTCTTTTTTTTTATGACGTGACCATTTAAATTGTTATTTGATTTAAGTATGCATATAATTAAAGTTGCTAAAGAAGTAAGGTTAAACGTTAGACTTGTAAACAAAAAATTTCAGCTTACTGCCTGTAATTTGTCACGTTATTTTGGACAAAATTAGTGAGATTTGAAAGCCTATGAATCTTTTGTCCGTTGGCTTTGAAATTAAGTCAATTGAAGGTCATTAGGATAAGTTATACCATTTTCGTGTGCTATGTTCAGTGCACTCGAGAATAGTTTTTTTCCACATGTTTGAACACAACATTATACATGATTATTACATACGTAGATAAAATTATTTTACATATATAAGCTACTTTTCTTTACAATATTATTTAGTATAAAAATATAGAATTTACCTTGACAAATAAAATCCCAACTAGCTTATTTTTCTAATTGTAGTGATATTAATTGTTAGACAACTATATATATATATACAGGTCACTAAGCATTTAGTTTAGCTGAAAATTCAAAAAACAATGATGAAATGTGAAATTGAAAAGTTAATATAAAATTATAGGTCTCATGAAATATGTAGTTAAAATTAATTATTGACTTCAATTTAAATTTTTTAACTAAACCAAACATAGACTAAATTGGTCAAACTGCGTCCAATATTGTTTAAAACTAATAGTCCATAGTTCCAAACTCGTTAATTAACTTGCTTCATATCGAAATTAATTACAGGTTTGTCACTTAGCAGAGTTTTGTGGCTCGAGGCCAGATCATGTTATAACGTAAGAAGAAAACACCACATCGACAATTGGAAACTATGTTATTCATGCACAAATTAAAATCCATCGTTAAATAATATCAAAGGCGCAATAAATTTGTTATTAATACTAATACAAATAATTTTGTTGTTGATACTCGACAACAAATTAAGAAACTTATAACCAAATTCGAATTTATTCATTTATCATTAGAATTAGCGGTAGAATTATGCTACAATTACAAAATCCTTCACAAAAAGTTTGACAAAATTGACAAGTGGCGTCCCTCTAATTGGAGTGGCGAATCATTTGCCATTTTTTCCCTCTTTTTTGTCAACTAGCCATAGAATGGATTGCGTTGGTAATACAAAATTACAAATAAGGATTATTTTATTTGTACAAAATAATCTACAAAAAGTTTGATAAGAATCGACAAGTGACGTCCCCATATTGGAGAGGCGGCTGGTGCAACACAATCTATTCTATGGCTAGTTGAAAAAAAGGGGGGGGGATAGCAAATGATTGTTTAGTTGTTCGCTCACTTTATCATTAAAATTCTCGTGCAAAGCAGGCACAATTCTACTTTTAGGAATAATAGTCGTTTTTGCAATAAAATTTGATTTTTTAAACCATCCGGAAATAACTAGCTAGGTCTAGTTGCTAGAAAATGCTTGTGTTCTGATATAAAGTTCGGTCATTTAAAGCTTGGGGTGTAAAAAGTGAGCTATGGAATGCTATCTATTACATGGATTTGAAGTCGGGAAGACGTGTAATTGAAGTTGGAATGCGTCTTTAAGGGTAATTTTCCAAGTTCACCAATCAGACAAACTTAAAATGCGTTGCTAAGTTAGTGACTTTAGAACTCGATACTCATTATAAGAATTATCAATTTGTATAAAAAAAAATAAAAAATATTCTTTTTCTATGTTAATCATGCAAGAATTTGTGCACTCACTTTCTTGTGTTAATTTCAGATTCTTATAGCAGAAAATCCTTGTTTGACTTTAGCATCGAAGCTTATAATTTGATCATCGGACGTCACTTCAGCCATCGATGAGGACTAATTAACCGCCCCAAAAAGAAGACCACACTATCAAATTAATAAAATCAAGATTTTCACTAGTTTTTACTTTTAACTCATAGTTTAGATACATCTCCTATGATTGTTGTTTGAGATAAAATAGAAAGAAGAACGTGCTCCCACTTGCTCACGCGCAGGCAACTCCACATGGAAACCCTAATTTCCAAGACGTTTCTTTCGCATTTCTTTGTGTGCTTTAAAGAAAGCGACAAAGAAAAAGACAGATAAGCGAAAACTTTGACGCAATAAAACACACATCTCCACCACCAAAACCGAAGAAAACACACTGTTTATTCCATTATTAAATGCACAAAAACCCTCATACATTAGCTTAATCAACAATTGTTTTCTCTCTTAATCACTTCCATAATTTGATTTCGGATGCAAATATGATCAGATAAGGATTAGATATTCTGATCAAATTTGAGAGCAATTTGGAGTTTGAATCTGGTACTAAAATGGCAGCAAACAACAGGTGGTGGACTGGACATGTAAATCTATCAGGAGTGGAGTCTTCATCTCCACCTCTTAAGAAACCAGATCTTGGCATATCCATGAACGAGAATATTGGGTTTTTACCAACTTCATCGCCTCTGAACAAGCCAGATCTGAGCATATCTATGAATGAAGACATGGGGAACGGTGGACGGGACGACGAAGAGGAAGGGGAACACAGCGATGAGTCTAAAGAGGGTGCTGTTGAAATCCCATCTCGTAGGGCAAGAGGCAGACCCCCAGGTTCCAAGAACAAGCCAAAACCACCAATTTTTGTGACCAGGGACAGCCCTAATGCCCTTCGCAGCCACGTTATGGAGGTGGCAAATGGGTCCGATGTGGCGGAGAGCATCGCACAGTTTGCGAGGAAAAGGCAAAGAGGAGTTTGTGTACTGAGTGCAAATGGAACAGTTACAAACGTGACAATTAGACAGCCTTCTGCTCCTGGCGCTGTTATGGCTCTACATGGCCGGTTTGAAATATTGTCTCTGACGGGTTCTTTCCTCCCCGGGCCGGCTCCGCCGGGATCGACAGGGTTGACTATATACTTAGCTGGGGGTCAGGGACAGGTGGTGGGAGGTAGTGTTGTGGGTCCTCTGGTGGCTGCTGGTCCAGTCATGGTGATTGCATCCACGTTTTCGAATGCTACATATGAGAGATTGCCTCTGGAGGAGGAGGAAGAAGGCAGCGGTGGCGGTGGCGGCGGAATTACAGGACCAGGACAGCTTGGCAGTAGTGGCGGTGGCGGATCACCTCCAGGGCTGGGAATTAGTGGGGCAGCACAGCAACATGGTGGTATGGGCGATCCATCATCTTTGCCTGTATATAATATTCCGCCGAATTTGCTTCATAATGGCGGACAGTTGAACCATGAATCATTTGCTTGGAATCATGGCCGCCCTTCTTACTAAAATTAGAGAGAGAAAACTACTTTATTGTGAAAGAATGAGATTGAAGGTTTGATGTGTATATTAATTGTCTTTCTCATAACTCTGATTCAACTTCATTCTACATAAAATTCTGCATTTCATTGCTTTCCATCAGCATATATATAATCATCATCATCTTCTTCTTCTTCTTCTACTGGTTACTTTTTTTTGTCTCTATGGTATAAACTAGGATGCACAGAAACTTCTAGAACACTAGCTTTTCCGTTTCGAACATGTTTTTAAATGTTTTGGAAACTCAAGAATTTAGCATTTGATAGACTGCTGGAATCACTACTCTATAATTGCATATATAGAATCTTGTTTTATAGATTGGTAACAATTCTATTACATTTTGCATGTATAATTTTTAATTTCTTTAAGAAATCAGTAAGAGGTGGAGATGAAGATGATAGCAGAAAAAGAAAGATTACTCTTGAGGTTAGGGTTTTTATTTTATTTTACCTTTTGTTTTTCTTTCAAATTAATACTTATTTTCTCCTAATAATATCATTTTAGGTGAATAATATTGCCTGAAATTCATGATTAATACTATATTGTTTGCTTGAACAATAGTATGTGATGCTGAATTAATAACTGAAACCTCAGACAGTCAGACCACAGTTTCCCTAGAAATTTTATTTTAATTTCCAGTATTTATTACTAATCAACAGATATTGTGAGGCTGTTAAATAAATTTTTTAGTAAAAATATTGTTAAATAATCAACAATATTTAATTAAGCCTCTGTTTTGATAATATTTATAAATTCAATCAAAGTTAAATATACTTTAAACCCCACATTCATAATACTATTTATTATTATTCACATATTTCTTAAGACTCAGCTACTATATATTCATCTTACATTCCTCTTTATAACCATTTATATTTTTTAAACGGAGGATAAGTGCATGAATGTAATTTTTTTTTTTTTTTTTTTTTTATGTGATTGGGTAATGATACATTAATCCCTCTAACAAAATATCTAAGCAAGAAGAGAAAATATGTGGGAAAAAAAAAAGATATATAAAAAAATTAAGAAATCCCATTTTCCTCTAATAATTATTGTTACTTAGGAGACTTGGTTCATTGTAGTATCTAAGCAACAAATATTTGATTCAAATCTTAAAATAATCAAATTATGAAAAATTCCATACATCCAACTTTTAATAAAAATAAAAAACAATACCTACAACAATTTTTACTCATGGACTTTATCTAAATCCTCTTAATATATGTAACTATAAAATGAATAAAGAAAATGTCTACTCAAACAGGGATTTAAAATAGGCCCCCCTCCAATAGGCTGGCATCATTTTGCATCCTGGATTTAAACCCTATTTAAATCCCTGTCCCCCTAGCATCTCTAATGAATTAGCTACCTTATAAAATATAAGCACAGATGGTTTTTAGTTAATTATCATCCAATTACCAAATCAATATCCCCCATTTCTTTCATTAATTGGTATATAGTCTTGGTCTGAACTGGGGATGGAGATACATATCAAGTTTGAGGGCTGCAATAATGTTGATCTCAAGAGATATAATAAATTAGGATTAATCTCCATGTACAGGTATCGACCTCTCACACTAGGTGGGTCCCATGCGGGACCCATCTGTATAAAAAAATACCCCAAAAATATCCACCCATCCCCTATTTGTGAGTGATCTGTAGGGGTTCTATGAACCCTTACCTGGCACCCTAGCATCACTCAATAAATTATAAAGTTCAAGCGTCCATAATAATACAAGTGAAGGTTATATTAATATATTAATAACATATTTATTAAAGGTAAAAAATTGTGTTAAGAATAGTGTCATATAATATTGAGTTTTAGCCGATCAAGATGATTGCTGACACTATATTTAACAAATGTAAGTTTGATAGAGAGTAGTTTTTGTAATGCATAACAATCTACCGTTGAGAGTGGACCTAAAAGCTGCTGCTAACACCGGGCTCTAAGGTGTAAGATCGTTAAAGGAATAATTTATTTAATGGGGAGCTTGCGTCAAATAAGTAATTGGTGGAACAATAATTTGCATATTACAATTAAAATAATATATTGTAGGAAAGCAGGTGTTACCTACTAAATTATATACTATAAAATGTGAACATAGTCAGCTTAGGAGTTGCAAAATGACAATTTCCAAGGTCATCATCCATGCCATGGATCACTTTATTGTTTTTTCTTAGAGCCATTTTCTATAGACAACAATGGCCTGCAAGGTTTTATGGATAATCGAGATTGACACTGAAATCAAATAAAAACTTAAGTATTCGTTTGATTGCAAAGGTGAAATTTGGGTGGAAATAAAATGAATTGTAGGAAATTGAATTGCCTAAAATTTATTTTAGAGAGAATTGTAATTAATGGTGTTTGATTCATATAATTTTCCACCTAATCCATTTAACTTTGTTTTTCATGCAAATTGTTACTTTTTGGGATAAATTTTTTTACAATTTGTATTAAAATTTGTTTGGATTACCAAAAAGTAAAAAAATAATAATAATATTATTAATTTTTGAATTTTTTTTGTCTTCATTTGACTTCGTTTTTCATGCAAATTGTCAATTAAATGGATAATTTTTTTTTTTTCATTGGGGATAGAATGTGTTTCTATTGCAAAAAAAAAAAAGGTTGGAAAACCAATTTCCACCAAAACCAAAGGAATTAGAATTCCTCAAAATCAAGGAAAATGTAAGTGTGTGAGAAAAAAAGTGGAAAATCAATTTCATGACAAATTTGGCAATCAAACAAGGAAAAATATGGAAAATGAATTCATTTTCCATTTTCCATGGAAAATCTCACCCGATCAAACAGGTCCTTAGTATTATTGAACTCTTCAACTACTCGTTTTGTTCTTTGTATTCATAGGACCTCTCACATCCTTCCACATTATTTCTGAACACTATAGAATATTTGCAAGCTTATGAGTGATTTTGAAGTAATTATTTTTCTGGTTTTTCAAAACTAAATTTATTAACTTTTTCGGTATAAACTCTTATTTTTTGAACACTAACTTAAGTAAAAAATAAAACTTTTTTCTTTTTTCTTTTTTCCAAGGTTTGCCAAGTGGAGTATTAAGACTAATTCTTTGATTTGTCCACTAAGCCTCGTCCAAAGAAAATATTTGGAGGCAGAAAATATAAAAAGATGGAGAAAAAAAGAGAATTACCTATATACTCCACCTCAAAGGGTATAACCACTTAGAATAACAAATTTCAAGAATTTTAAATTGACTCATGTCTAACCAACTTGCTTAAAATCATGGTGCAATCACCTTACTGGCTTTCTTGAAAATTTATGCCATCAACATAAATTTCACCACAGCCTGCATAGATGCCAAGCTAATGTTTATGTGCAAACATATGTGAAATCAATAGCAGTAATATATCCTCGATCGTGAAAACTAGCAGCATGTCATTAGGATGTACATGCATTTCTCAATTGATATCGTCTCTATACACATTGTTAGAGACATTGCCCGCATATGACTTTGAGCAGTTAGTCGAGTCTACTTCATTTTTTAGATAATTTTGCTCGACTTATCCAAATTGTTCATACCTACTGAATATAAGCTTTGGTTTCCTTCAAAATCTTTGTGAAGTCCAAATTGAATCAGTACATCCTCAAATTTGATAATCGACATATCTTTTATGTGCTTCAATGGTCCAAACGACCTGATGCATGATACCATAGTTGGAAATTAAGGCCAAATCATTTTTTCATCCATAGGATAGGATCCTAGTTTAAAGAAAATATTTAAGATATAGAAAATCTATAAAGATACAAAAAAACTACAGATTGTCTTTGACATAAATATTCTGCCAAGTATCAAAGAAAAATGGCACCTAGGCTTTATTACAGCCATAATACTAAAGTTTTTGTACGAATCACAAAGAGAATAAAAAAATTTCTTTAAATGCTAGACCTAATTTTTTCACAGTGTAAGTCAAGTAAATCATGTCAGTATTTAATGGATGGTTGCAATATTGTGTCAAAAAAAATTTCTTTTCAATTGTTACACATTTAAAATATTTCTAAAAAAAAATGATTTTTTTTGAGATTTTTTTTTTTTAACAATTTTCCAACAAACATGTAACTACGGGTCTGTTTGATTGTAAGGGTGAAAAATGGGTGGAAAAAAAATGAATGACATGGAATTGATTTGCCTAGAATTCGTTTGTCTGGGAATTGTAATTAATGGTATTTGATTTGTATAATTTTTCATCTAATCCGTTTGACTTTATTTTTTTATGCAAATTGTTATTTTTTGGGATAAATTTTTTTACAATCTGTATTAAAATTTGTTTGGATTGCAAAAAAGTAAAATAAAAAAATATTTTCATAAATTTTTTATATTCGTTTGGCTTCGTTTTTCATATAAATTGTCAATTAAATAGATAAAAAAATTTACCATTGGATTTAGAATATGTTTCCATTGTAAAAAAAAAAAACACCCAGCAAGGTGGAAAACAAATTCCCACTAAAATCATAAGAAAATATTTTCCTACTTTTGTACTTCAAGGGATTGTACTTAAAATTTCATGACAAAAAATTTTCAAGACAAAAAAAGGCAATCAAACAACAAAAAGTGAGAACTAGGAAAACATTTTCTCTTTTCCATGGCAAAAAATTTATTGTATCAAACATGGCCTACATGCTAAATTATATACAAGCGATTGGAAATTGGTTTAAAACTTGAGGAAAATTGGCTAAGAATCGAAAATCAAAATATTGGAAAGTGTGACTTCATTTCAATTTCGGCCAAATATTCAGACTTGATCTGTTTATGCAAATAGTTTGTCATTTCAAAACGGGGATCGACCTGCCCAGTCAGGTCGTGGGGGTCGAGGGGGTAACACCCCTCGTGAGGGGCTCGGGAGCAACACCCTCGAAAAGAAATTCTGATTTCCGTGTATGTGTTGAAGAGTATATTTGACATTTTCGGATGAATGAGAAATTGCGATCCAAAGATAGAAAGAAAAATAGAAGAAACACAAATAATACTGTCACTCGAGCGACCTCGAGCGAACAACAAACGACAAACTTTCTGTAAGTAGCGCTCGAGCAAGAAAGCGGGCGACTAGCGAGCGAAAATAGAATATCGCGTCTTTTGAGTTTTGACTCGCAATATTTCACCCACACCTCCACATCCTCGATATATAGGACCATTTGGACCCAATATCATACACCATTTGTGCATAAAGCATAACATCATTCTTGTGCCCAAAATTTTTTTCAAATGATTGCATAAAAATTCTTCCTTTGTAGAGAGGAAAATTCACCAAAGTCCGTTGGTTCATTGTGGTTTTGTAGTGTTGCTACGATAATGATTAAAGTTTGTTGTATTTTGGAAGACAAGTGTCGTTAAATCGTGAGTACTGTAGCAAGAGCAATATTGTTTTAAGAAAACAGTGTCATCGCTTGCCTCGTATTTAGCTTTTCTTCACTTTCTTTCTTATTTGTTAAGTATATTTTACAGCATAATTTGTCACTTTTACTTTCCAAATTTGTGGTTTAATCACATTCCTGCGGATTAAACTTGTGTCTTTCATTTATTGTTTACAAACAACCATTTTCCCGCATATTTTTACAACCCGGTTGCAACACAAGCAACGTCGAAACCTAAAAGCAGAACATTTTTTTTCTACATATATTTGAACAAATAGAAATTTATTTATAATAAACAAGGTAGAGAAGACAATGTCACTCTAATTTCATTGATCCGAAAGCATACAAACGAAGTCGTCGTTATTAGTTGACAGTTTAGTGACAATTAATGATATAAAGATTTAGAGGGCTAATAAGAGTAAATATTGCATTTATATTGGTGATCAAAAATAATTTCTGATAATACTGTTATGAGCTTATACTTAATTATGTTTTAAATCGATCCTTCTACTAGTAAAATTAACATATAAGCTTGCCCAGCAAACAACCTAACTGGTATAAAACATTTTCAACTATGATCAAATATTATTCCTCCACCATGGTAGAAGCGTATTTGAAATTGTAGAAAATAATTAAATCGTGTAATCTAGTCCATAAAAATTCATTCGTTTGGTAAAGGAACACTCATGTCATGGTGGAGAAATAGGGTTAATTACGCTAATGCTTACAAAAAATTTAAGTAATTAATTTTCTTACTGTAAGAGTGAATCAAGTTTTCAACTATTGCACAATTGATTGCTCGTAAAAAATTAACATTAAATCTCTCATTTCTAATAATATAAAATCCTCACTTAGTTCAGTTAAAAAATAGTTTTTTAAATAAATTTAATAAAAGTTGACTAAACATATAATTAAAATTTTAACAAAAATTATTGTAACGCCCCAAATTCTCTATTAACTCAAGGCGCTACTTAAATCAAAATATCCTGTAAATAAATATTTTCAATAGACTCCAAAATGCGTAGGTATATATATATATATATATTTTAAAACTATAGCAACTTAGCACAAAATGCGAAAACGTCATTTTAATAATTTATTCACATCCAAGAGTCAATACCAAATATGATGAGCAAGTACCAACATTTGCAAAAATACTAACATTTGATATTTAATTGTCCAAATGAAAATTAACTATTAAAATACTTGTTTCAAAACTTATAAATTAAATAGTCTATTATTTAATCAAGATTGTCCCGCTCATTGTCTTGCCCTGCCAAGCTCCTTAACCTGAAAGGGTGAAAAAATATTGGGGTGAGCATAACGAATTATTCTCCGTGTAGATACAGCAATCAGTCCAAGTTAAGTCTAAACATGAAATCAAGTGATGAATATAATATCAATACAACACACTGTAGAAATATGTACTGTGGGCATTCCCAAAGACTCAATTACGATCCCGAACCTATTTACGGTCTCTGACAATATGTTATAAGCACTTAGCAAATTTTGCACTGTGTGACAACCTCAAGAACCCACTTTCGATCCCGGACCTATTTACGGTCCCTAGCAACCTTTTCATATGTATAAACATTATATCACAATCAAAATCACACATCAAAAATTAACATGGACAAATAACTACAATTGCTTAAATGTAAACCACACCTCAAAGTCTTGAAAATTTCCTTGAAATTGAACGGATGTGATGTTACTGTTTTAAACTTTTCCCGCAACCTCATCTATCAAGAACAAAATTAATATAATTTAGGATACTAAGTCCTAATTAATACTTTAAAACTTTTAGGGACTTAATTGGAAATGTATTAAAATTGAACTTTAAATGTTTTAAGGGCTGAAAATAACTTTTTTGGAATTTGTGGGTTGGTTTAAAAGTAACTAAGACTTAGGGACTGAAATAACCAATTGTAAAAACTTTGGGGCTAAAATAATAATTTCCAAAAATTTAATATATACAAACAGACGTATCTAACTCACTCTCTCTCTCTCTCTCTCTCTCTCTCACACGATTTGAACCAGAGAATTGAGAGAGAGGGAGGCGAGGCTAAGAGGCCGGTTCACGGCCGAAGCCAGAGGCGCCATCGTAAGTGTTTGAGTTTTATGATTTCTTGGTTTTGGTGGTGGTTTGATGTTGAGATAGTGAAGTTGGCGTGGCGGTGGTTGTGCATTGAAATCGGGATTGGGCTGGGGCTGAGTTGTAGTTGCAGGTTTAGAATCTTGAGATTGGGTTTCGGTTTGTGTCTAGGTCTGCTCACCCATGTGCACGGATGGTGAAGATGAGACCTACTTGACGATAAGCGTAGGGTGTTTATCAGTGGCGACGATGACGATAAACTCAATAGTGCACTGTGATGGGTGGTGGCAGTGCTGGGCGTGATGGTGATGATTGTGTAAAATTTTCAATTGATTATTGAGCAAAATTGAAGGGAGATGAACGAAAATTTTCTTACCTCATGAAATGTTTGATTATAGACCTCATGAAATGTTTGATTAAACTAATTAACTTTTACTCGAATATTTATGAACTTTTTATCTCAACCAAACAAGATCTAAGCTTTTATATAAGACAATTAAGCACTTTTTTGGTACCCATTTTTTAAAATTTATTTTTTTAAAACTCATTTTTAATCGTACATTCTCCTAATAAAATAATTTTGTACGTGAGCAAAACTTTTTTTTTTCGCTTTTTCACTACATTCTTTAAAATTTAAAAAAAAAATCACAAAATCAATAAATCTGCGTTATGGGTATCACGTTAGATAAAAACATCTCCAATGATGGTGTAAAATAGAGATTTAGATCTTCAAGATGGTCGAAATCTCTTCAATGAAAAAATGCAAAGGAAATGCAAATTACATTTCCGGTAGAAAATTTTTAAAAAAAAATGTAAATTATCTATAACAGTCCAAATTTGGATTTAAATCTTTCCATTATAGCAGAATTTGAATTTATATCCATTGAGACGTAAATGAGAAAGTAAAAGTGATTTTGAATATACCTATTTGCACACAATTTTACACCACTATTGGTGATGCTTAAAGGCACTAGGTTTCTCTTCGCCACTCCATTTTGGAAAAAATTCTCTCCAAGTTTTTGATCAAGCGTGTTGAGAATAAAATACAGATAAACAAAGTTTACATCTGTGTCAGCACACAGCATATAACCTTTTAAAAAGGGCATAACAAAGAAAGTGATTGAAATCAAGGTGATTGAAATCAAGATAATTGATGGGCCAGAGCTGATTAATGCCACCATAGATGAGTACATTATGCTTTCAATCACAGGTAGGCTTCTGAAACTTCCCATGAACCCATACTCTTCTCATGATCTTCCTGTTCCGGCGATTCACTGACTTCACACAGCAATATTCGAGCTCAAGCTACAAAAAAACTCGCGATGTCTCATATCAGCAATAAATGGAAATTATTGGAAAACAAAGGCGTAATAGAAAGTAATAATGCATTTAGTTAATAACCAAAGTGTAGTTTTCAGAGGGATTATCCTCAGAACTCGACTTTTTTGTTTGTTTACTTAGATGCAATTGCATGCAATACATAAATGTCACTTTCATAATAATAGCACTTCATGCAATAACTATGAACAGCTTTCCATGCAAATAGTTTTAGATCTTCCAGCAGATCTAACAAAAAACCGAACAGAATAGGAAAATGGATTCATGTGGCCGATCTCAACTTTATTTGGGGTGTGTGCAAAGATAAAAGAACTTTTTATCCATACAAGCGGATGGAAATTAAACAAGGATTATTTTTTGGGTATCACTGAACTTGAATTTTGAAATCACCAAATGCAAGGTTTCCCTTAAATAAGCAGTTATCAGAGGATTATGTTTACGAAGATTGTTAATACCTCTGTGAAGCCCACAGCAGACATCAAATTTCTCAAAATGTTCAAGCAGAAGAAATAAGATCGTGTTCCATCTGACCGCAAGTACTCTCGGTATCCCACTCTTTGTGCAGGCTCAAACCTAAGCATGGTCATATCGTAAAGACCTGATTTCATGACAGGGAAAGGATTTATCAGGTTTAGACAACAATAGAAAAGTTAGAAACTCTATGCAATTATAAGATTCTGACTCAATACAATCTATTTTATTTGGCTGTTACCATAATCCCTGAATAAAAGTAGACCACCCGGCTTTAAAATAGAGAAGCATTGGGTAATGGCTGTCGGCATCCTGTCAAGTGGTACGGCTGATAATGTGAAAATCTGTCATATTAAACATAGAAGATGATATTCAGATGTTTAAATTATAACGAACCCCTTTCAGAGAATCATAATATAAAATAGTAACAAACTGTGAAGTACCAAGGTAATGAAATCCACTCCACCAATGCAGCACTTATTTTCCTCGGAGCAGGAAGGACGATTGATATCCATCATGCAGTTGTCTTCACCTGGATAAGCCTCAAAAAGGGTTAAAAAAAAAATGGAAACTCACTAGCTAGTGTGTTAAAGAAAAATGATAATAAACACAAAATGCCAAAGAACAAGATGAATAACAAATTTTGACACCTGGGAAACCTAGAAACTGCTTCTCCAAGAAACTTCCTCTACAAGTATTGCAGGCCAACCACATAGGAAATCCAAGGGTTGAAAAGTCACATTGGAATGAATGAAAACGATGCTTAGTAGAGATTGAGTTATCAGCATTAATGATCTCTTTAGCTCTCTCAAGAGCTTCAGTGCTGCAGTCACAGGCATACAAGATGGTGTTCTCTTTTTCACTGCATCACAGGAACAAAAATTCAGCAGAAGTACTGGCAACTGAAAAGAAAATAGATGATGCAAAATATTAATTAGCAATAATGCAAGTTTTTAAGAGAATCAGGAAATATCTTATATGTCAAACTTGCTAAACCGAGAGAGTATTTACTGGTTGAACAAGATATCACATGGTAGAGAAGAAATCCATATAACCTTCCTAAAACTACAGAATCTAATCTGTGCTTCCCAACACACATGGGGTAAATTCGCAGTTTTCATACATGCTTGATGAACTTGAACTATTGACTTCAATCGCTGCTTGTGGAATTTATACTTATTCATGGAGGGGAAACAGTCCTTTAACTCTTCTTATCGGAGTTCTTGAGTTGAGTAAACGAGTTATTGACTAAAGTGAGCTATTGAATGAAGTACTTAGCTCCTTGAATTCTATGTACACTCTTCTACGAGATCTGCCTTTCACCCAGGCCAATGCAAAAAATAAAGCTTTGCCAAGCATTACTCCAATGGAAATCAATTTCTCACCGAAGCTATTGAAGACTTTGATGCAATAGGTCATAAAATCCTTTCTGAGAAATCTTATATACTTAAATCATTTCGAGACCATATCTATAATTGTTGATTTGTTGATTGGGATCATGGCTTTAATAAAACAAAGTAATTGTAAAGATAGAAAAAGATTTATCAGATATGTTTTATACTCGATCATGAAACTATTTACAAGAAAGATCAAGATTCAATTATCACTTCCATCCCAGTTCTTTAACAACATTGTTATTTTTTTTCTTTCATGTTTCATACAGGCTAGGTTAAGTAGATTATCTTAATTTTTAACAATACCAGTTAGGTCAGAACAGCAATTAGATATCCTGAACTCTAGAGAAATTATGTCAAAGAAAATTTTCTTATTCTGAAGATGAAACCAGAATCAAAAGAACTGTTGCACAGTTTATAATGTATCTTAAAATGGGATATAACAGTATGAAAAATTAATTTTCTCAGTGGATCTTTAAATGAAGGATTAATCTGGTCACAAAGCACTCTACAGATTGTGAAATTAAAAATTAAAAACTGCATATGAAACTAAAAGAAACAAGCTCAATCTTACCGTAGTATTGGTAGAGCTGTACTGCCGTTACCACAGCCCACCTCCAAAACCTTGGAAAAGTCCTTACAAGAAGCTAGTTCAGGAAACTCCTTCAATAAGTACCTTCTCTCCTGCATGCAAAAATAAATGTTAAAAGTTAAAACTGAAACAACGAATGAAAAAAAACTAAAATATGCATCAAAATAAAGTAAATAAAGAAGAATTGCAATCAAGAAACTCGAGCAAACATCAAATGCGCATTCTAGCCAATTCAGAACAAACAATAATCAAGTAAAAAAAAAGCCAAAAATAACTCGAGAGAAAAAATAAATAAAAATATAAACTAAAAACTTTCTATGGGCCAAGCTAGAGTAATTACACAGTTTCTGAGGCATGAATGAAAGAAACAATCAAAGTCAAGAGTATGACTAAAGATGAGCAAAGAAACCCATTAGCTAGGCCTTTTATGCAGGTATTCTTAAATAGTTGTAAAAAAGCCTCCTTGGTGGTATAGGCTTATTGAGGTTCATTTCAGATTGCTTCTGAAAAAGTTTCATAAAATTCTCCAAAAGTTTTAGAGAAGCTTTTGGTTTATGTTTTTACATGTCAGCCTGCATGCTGGAAGACCAGAAACACAAGAAACTCATTTGGTTAACATATCCAAATATTCGTTTGTACATTTGATAGTACAACCTTTTTCTCAGAACGAACTTCGATATGAAATTCAAGTACTGCTTGATGACTCGTGCTTATCGCAATGAAACTCTGGAAAGTTAAGTCTAGCTCCATTCTGAAATTTTCTTTGAAACTATTTTACTAAAAAACATTTATTGTATAAGGTGGAATCAGTATCTCATTTTCACTATATACATACATCCTTATGCTTGCATCCATATTGTTTAAATCAAGACATATGTTAATATATGTACATACAAACCACTAGTCAGCAGTTTCCACCATTGTGTTTGACCCAGATTCCGCATCAAAATGTGGGTTTTCTGTTGAAGAGATTTTCAAAAGAATGTCATTTAGACATTGGACATTGAATCAAAGATGGAAATACAAGTCAAGAAGCATTGGAACAAGACAGGATAATGAAGGAACTAGACAAAATTTTGGCAAGCTAGCACAGGCTAGTGCAATCGCGCGCTAGCATACTGCATGGCAGCACACCTGCACTGACTTCTTGGCGATGTGCTGCCTAGCAGCACAAGTATGCTGCTCACCGGTGTGCTGCTAAGCGACACTAATGGTGTCTTTTCATCACCAACTGATCCTTGGGTGTTAGAATTCAAATTCTTTCGATTTTCTTTGATGTATATCAATCCTAAAAGATCAGTTCCAGTGGTTGCAACTTAATGGAAAGGGTGTGACATGAAGCTATATATTGATTCAAATTTTCTTTGATTAGATATGTGAAAAATTGCTAGAATTGTAGATTATTCTGTCTACCTTCTACACTTTCTTGCATTCTTTTTAGCTTCATTTTGAATAAATTCAAACTTTATATTCTGTTATAACGGAATATGAATCCTCTTGTATAACTTTATCAAGATCTTGGTGTTCTGGTCGTTTTCATTAAGCGCGCTGATGCCGACAACATTCAAAGGCGTTCAATTGTCTCCTGGAGGCATATTCGGTATCCCTTGTGCATTCATTATTGGTGAGGAACAAATATTTTCTTAAGGAAAGCAACATAGTTACGTGAAAGTCGCAGAAGAATTCCCACCAACATTTTACTCTACACATATATGACTCAGATACTAACGTGCAATGTGTAAAATAATCCCACAAAAGAAAGAGATATCAAAATCTTACTGCTCACATTGCCTTCTACAAAATTATCCACCAAAAACTGGAAGACAGAGTACACACATGAAACTAAATATAAATATCTATACTCAAACACAAAAGAAAAGAAAAAAATCAATTGAACACGAGATGCTTTCACAAGAAAAATGCCTTCATTAGTTTTTATATCAAAAAAAAAAAAAAAAAAACCTTGTTTTCCTTATTCCCTTTACCTTAAAGAACTTGCCAGTGGAGTGACGAGCATGAAATTTGTCCCACGCTTCAGAGTCTTGTAGGTTGTCTTGATTTCCAGAATCAACTTTTGTGTAAGGGAGCAAGTGGTATTGAAGAGAGGGATCGTTTTCAACTTCTTGTCTCAATTCATCCCACTCGAAATCCTTAGAATAGTAATTTTCTGCTACCCAATTTCGTTTGCTCATAATTTAGGGGTATCTCTACGGCTCTTCCTTTGCTGGGCACGGATTCGGAATCATTGACCAACAGCTACAGGTGAAGCTTTTGTTACTGACAGAAGAGAGGAGAAGATTCAAAGGATTTTTGGGCTTACGTTGAACATATCTTGATGGGAAATCCAAATTTACACAAAATTGTAGCCCGTTTGATGCACATTATTTTGAAGAAAAGACATTTTTTTTTATGTAATGATGGTAAATATATGATTAAAAAATTATTGATGTGATGAAAAATATTATTTTATTAAATAATATGTGGTTAAAAATGAGTAGAAGAATGAGAATCAATCAGCCAGGAAATTTTAAGAAGTACTCCCAAGTGAGAATGTGGCGCAGGGGAGAGGGGGCGGATTATTCACAAGATGGCTTCTGCCCTTATATTTTCTCAATAAATCAGTCCCATCTGGTTCCCATTGATACTTTTTTTTTTTTTTTCATGAATTCATTTTAAATCACACATTATTTCAATAAAATACTTTTACACATAAAATAAGATTGGGCATCCTCCGATTCGATCCACTTCTACAAAGAATCAAACCAAATGGAGGACAAATAAATTTTTGAAAATTAACCATTGATTTCATCCTTAAATATGGAATCGAACTAGATCGAACCATTTAGTTCTGATAAAATTTGATTACGTGTGATTTTTCAAATTCACTAACTCAATGTAAATAAAGTGTGTAACTATACAAGTTATAAGTTATAATTGTTTAATATCTAAATTCTATATAATTTACATTGATGCTAATAATTCACAATTTTCAAGTTTAACTAAACGTGACAATATACATCAAATGCTTAACTATTAACTTGAATATGTTCTTTCAAAATATGTTTCACTATAACTTTGATTTTCTTTATACTTTGATGTTCGAAATATAAACCCAAAAATGATTGAAGGAATTTGAGTTAATTGTTTCAATAATCACCCAACTTATATCATAATCAATGTTTACTCACTAAATTTCAAAATACTTCACGGTGTTCACTGAACTTTGCCCGTTTGCATTCCATCCCTCACTTTCAAAATTTTGTTACCTTATTCGCTGACACGACTAATGAAAATCTTAGGTGACAAGTTACGATCATTAAAAAAATTACAACTCAGTCAAACCATTATTTCATTACTCATCCGACTTACACTTATAATTTACTCATCAAACTTCAAAATGCTTCACAATCATCACTCATCTTTGAAATGTTGCACTTCATCATCATCTGTCATATTTCATTCCCTTTGTTAAAAATCTCATGTGGCAAGTAACAATCGTTAAAAAAAATTACAATCCGGCTAAACAACCAACTCACCAAAATCAGCATATGTGAAACATGACTTTCATAGCCCCATAAAATTCTTTAAAAACTAATAAAGCATCCCCAATTTCATCCCTAAAAACCCTAACCCCCAATTCACTCATGTCATCCATATATAGCTAAATTGTGTAACAAAACAGAGCCGATTGTTAATAAGAACATGAAAAGCTACTACTCATGAAGCTTTATCCCCCAATTGTACCATTTGCTCAACGTCTCTCTAAACTCAATCTTCCATTTTTGCAAGCGTGTATCTAACTATTTGAGGAAGTAAATGTCATCGAACTCCGACCAAATTGATGAACAAAGAAAAACAAACGCGAATACACCCCAGAAGGTATTCCAATCGTACACCAACCGTCAAAGTTTGATGATAGTTGGATACGCTTTTTTAAGGACGTTTTATTGGATTTTTAAAAAGTTTATGGGAGCCAAGAAATTTATGTTTCACATATGATGGTTTAGTTGAGTTATAATTTTTATAAAGAATGTAACTTGCCCCATGAGATTTTCATGCAATACATTAGTAACGAAGGGAATGAGATATGAAAGATGATGATGGAGTGCATCATCTCAAAGATCAACGACGATTGGGAAGTATTTTGAAATTTGATGAGTAAATTGTAGCCAAGTGTAAGTTAGATGAGTAATGAAACAATGATTTAACTGAGTTATAATTTTTTTAAGGACTGTAACTTGGCACGTGAGATTTTTCGTTAGTCATGTCAGTGAATAAGATAAAAGGATTGTTTTAGGACAATAGATGGAGTGGGAGCAGGCAAAGTTCAGAGAGCGCTGTGAAACACTTTGAAGTTAAAAGTGAGTAAATCGTGACAATGATATAACTTTGACGATTATAGAAACAATTAACTTGAGGAAGTTGACCATCTTATTGATTTAAAATTACATCTAAGAAATTTAATAAATTATTTGTTTGAATTAATAAATAACATCATATTAAGTTGAGAGGTAATTAGCACAAAAATCCTTACTTTTTATTTTTTGGCATTTTCACCCCCTATGTTCACGTTTCATTACCGAAAAAATATTTTTTTCATCCAATTTCTCATTAAAAATGTAAAATGACAAATATATCATCATATTTAAATAAAAAGAAAATAAATTTTAAAGAACAAATTGCAATTATACTCCCAAACTTTAAAAAAAATTGTAAACAAGTCCAAATAAATTATTAAAATGGTAATTAGCACAAAATATTCTTACATTTCAATATTTTTTTGCAAAACATCATTACCTTTTAGTATTTGAAATTTTCACCCTTATTTTCACATTTCATTCCGAAAATTATTATTTTCATGCATTTTCTCAATTAAAAGTTGTAAAATGATGAATATATCATCCTATTTAAATAAAAGAAAAATACAAATAAATTGCAATTATACTCCTAAATTCTTCAAAAAAGTTAAAATAAATTAAAAAATAATTAAAAAAAGAATGTGATTTTTTAAATTTTAATTATTTATTTGAAATTTATTTGTATTTTTTTTTTTTTTTTGAAAAATTTGGGAGTATAGCTGCAATTTGTTATTTTTTTTTCTTTATTTAAATATTAAATAGAATGGTATATTTTTCATATAATAATTTTTAATTGAAAAATTTGATGAAATGATGATTTTCGCATTGAAATGTGAAAATAATGATGAATTTTTTCTTAAAAAAATATAGGGACATTTTGCACAATAATATTGAAATGTATAAACTTTTTTTTGCTAATTACACTTTTAATAATTTATTTGAACTCATTTGCAATTTTAAAAAAGTTTGGGAGTATAATTGCAATTTGTTCTTTAGTTTTTCATTTCTTTTTTGTTTTATTTAAATGCAGTGTATATTTGTCATTTTATATATTTTTTTTTTATTAAGAATTTGGATGAAAATGACCTATTTCGCAATGAAATGTGAAAATATGGGTAAAAATATCAAAAAATAAAAGGTAAAAACGTTTTACCCAAAACATTAAAAGGTAAAGACGTTGTGTACTAATTACTCTTAAATTGAGCCCCTATTTGAAAATTAAAATTTTAATTTAAGTCAAAATCAATAATTATTTTTAACTACACATTTCACGGAATTCATAACATTTTAATTACATTTCATCAACTTCTATCAAAATCTACTAAAATTTTTATTTTAATTCCTACAAAACAAGGGTTGAATATGAGTTTGATATACAGTGATTTTAATTCATAAGAAAAACGTATAACGGTTAGTGCATTGCCTCGGTCATCGTTAAAAATAAAAAATAATAATTTCGAGTTAAATCAAATTTGTTGATTCTTGTTATTAGAACCAAGAATTAAATTGAAACTATATATTCTTGATTTTAATACCCATGAACAATTAGAACTTGGGGTAAAACCGAACCAAACGGGTCGATCTCAATTCGATTTTGATTTGGTCCAATGGTTCTAACAACTTTTGCCCACTTCTAACGTAGACCCATAATTTTCTCTACTTTATAATTACACATTCTTCTAAAATCTCATATTTCCCAAAGTTTCCAGAAAATCTCTATCAAGCATGGATTAAAATCCTCTCTTTAAAAATTACAATAATAAGAGCATCTCCAAGAGACTCTCTATTTTTAAAGAGCATATTCTACAATTTAAAGAGCATCTATAAATTTAAAGAGCAAAAATTTTAAAATGCTCCAATAACCTCTTTATTTTTAACATTTAATTTTATTATTCTCAATATGTATTTATTGTTTTTTTTTTCATTATTTTATTTTTACAATCTTCCCTCCAATAATTATATCACTTTATTTAATTAAGTCAATAAAATATACATTGAAAGTTAGGATATTTGAAGCATTAAATTATAGAGAGGTGGGGTGACTCACTCTCTATTTTAAAAAGTTAAATTAAAGAGTCTCTTGGAGTAAAATTTTAAAGATTGACTCTTTAAAATAGAGAGTATTATATTTTAAAGAGCCTCTTGGAGAGGCTCTGATAATAATAAAATAAAAGCTGTGCCAAGAGGCTCTAATAATAATAAAATAAAAGCCGTGCGTTGTGACTTACGGATTCGAAACAACAATGTATAATATGTATTAATACATACTACAATCTCCACCTATGTTTAGCACAAGGTAAGAAGACAAGGTTATTTATACTAAGGTTTTATCAAATTTTCAACTGATTAAACTTTAATATTAAACACACATTTCAAATCATCCACAATTTCTATTAACTTTTCAACCTTACATTTTATCAACCTTCGTCAAATCTGCTAAAACTTTAGAACACAAACCCTTGATATATTGTGCATATACCAGCCTCCTATGCTCTTGTCAAGCTGGTAGAGCAAAACAATATGTGCGAGACATGATCTTGAACAATTTCAAGATGGATCTACTTATATGTCATTACTTCACTAACGTTCTCTCCTATCACCTCATCCACCTCGTCTCCATTCCATTCACTACCACATTGTCATTGGAACTTTTCGCTTTTATATACCCTTTTCGACCTACAATGTGAACATCAACCCAACCATCCACAACTAGCATATTTGATAATATCAATTCTACACAAAATAATAATAATAATAATAAATGTTACATCTAACTTGATGCAAGAACATCATTTCTAAATGGCATTTGAATCTATTCGTTTTTCGTGTTTTAATATCCGTTTTATTGTTGGAAAAAAAAAAAAAAAATCATCTGACCTTTTAAATAGCATAATTTTGATGTAAAGCTAATTTGCCTGAATATTTATCAACTAGTTGGTTAGGAAAATCAATAATATAGTTCGATTTCCACAGTTACAGTGCACTCGAATTCTCTATACCTTTAATCTGATAAAGGCCCTCCTATATCGACATGGTGATTTTGATTTAGCATTCTTTCACAGCCCTTCACCTGATCTTTGAAGGACCCTCTGGATCTCGTCAGCCATTCCTTGGAGAAGAGCAGGTTTTCGAATAAGACCATTCATGCCGGCTTGTAAGCATTTTTCCAATATACGATCCTCTGCACTTGCTGTCAGGGCTATGATTAACGGCCAATTACGGCTGCGAAACTTGCGGATCCTCAAAGCAACTTCAAACCCGTCCATTTCCGGCATCTGAAGATCCAAAATGATAACTTGGAAAGAAGTCGCTGATGTCCCCAGAGCACTCAAGCACTCAAAGCCAGATGAAACGGCAGTTACATGGCAGCCTAGTTTCTCCAGCAGCCTTTTAGTAACCATTCTATTTATATCATCATCATCCGCTAAAATTACTCTAAGGCCACTGAGCTTTGAGTTGGAGATCTGTTGCTCGGAATTCCCAACTTCAAACATATGTCGTCTAAAAGAAGATTGTTTCTGGAATCTGAGAGTAAAACTCATACTGTGCACGCGTCCCTCTGAATTTGAGGACATCCAGATATTACCTTGCATCATCTGCAGAAATTTTTGCCCCACAACACGATCAGATTAAATAATAGCAGCAGCAACGTTTGCTAAATTAGATTCAACTTGCATGGTAAGTTCATAAGAAAGGAACAAAGAAGCGTCAATATGTAAATAAAAGAAAAAGGAAATCAAAAGGCATCATATTTATAGATACTTCTGCACAACGTTTATGCAATGCAATGATAAGACTGTACAAGAAGGATGTTAAGGCTTGTATGCTTCAGTCAATTACTCCAGGAAACATGGCTCACGAAGGGCTGGGATATTTGCTAATTAATTAGGACCTTACTTAAACACCAACCTAATTGTTATTTTGAGATGCTTTATCAAGTAGAACAATCCAAACATGATTCCTCACCAAAAATTTGTTATACAAGACTACCAGTGTCGTTCAGATCTATACCACTCCAAAGTCCAAACATGATTTCTCCCGTATTATTTTGGACTAGAAAATTTACGCTCTCACAACCTCTCCCTTTGTAGGGCAAAAAAGAGAAGAAGGAAACATTGGGTCAGTTTGGCAAGGCTTTTGAAAAATCAAAAGCTACTTCTAAGACTAAGTAGCTCTTTTGAACATATTTGATAATTTCTCGAAAGTGCCTTTTTAGCTAGAAGAGCTTTTAGAGGATGCTACCTAAGAAAGCTCTTCTACAAGAAACAAAAGTCCTGTCAAGCGGGCCCTTAAGATGGTAGAATGATGGAGTTAGACCATGTGAAAGATATTGTTGGGAATGTGAATAACTGATATTTTGACCTTGCAAACTTGAATTTTATACGAAGTTATCTTGTATCAATACTACTTGCTTTTGTAATGCGTGGTTGGATTCTTGAACAAGGCAAGACCTCTTTTTGGATTCTAGGCCAGGACAAGTGTTCTTTTCTTGTCTTTGAATTTCTCAATTGCTGGATGGGAAGCTCAACATTTGGGGTTGGCTAGCATGTATAAGCCATCCCTTTGTTTAATGTTATAACAGTTTAAATTCCTAATGCAAATACGATCGCTTCTAAACAAGAGAATAAATCAGATCTAAGAAAATCCTTCAAAATAAATTCTAATTTCTTTCCCTAAGTATCTAAACTTGGTAAGTCTTCAAAATAACATCTTTAAGGATCTTCATCACAAAGGTTACTACATGTCTTCTCCACTAGCACATGTACCACCTCAACAAATTAAACTACATCATAATTCCCTCATTTATCTCCTTTAACATAAATGTGTATATGTGTTTCTGAAATTTTTCTAATCTTTTAAGAATCTCAAATCCAGTATTAAATTAACATCCACCTTAGCTGCCTTCAATTATGTTATCCTTTTAGCCTACTAGACTTCAAAAAGAAAAAAAAAATGAAAAATTACAGGTGGTAAGCAGAAATTTGGAGGCAACGGGTTTGCCACACATTACAATTGTCTAGCAATTTAAGTGAGGGCACATAGGTCCCCAACCCCAACACCTACCATTTTGTTAATCCTATTCTTGAGAACTTTCCTTCAAAAGATTCCAGCATCCCAAGATAAAATTGCATGAGCCCAATAACCCAAGGATGTTTAAGCACTAAGATTCAAACAAAATAAACACTAGAACTTCCCTTTCAATTCAGGATACAAGGACTCTTCCACATTAATGCCAAAAAAATATTACATCAACCTGTTAAACCAAGAATAACCAAAGATTATGAGTTTTAAATGGTAACATTGGGCTCATGCCACATTAGTTGGGCGTTCAAGCAAGATGTATGGATGATAGAATCCTTCTTGTGCAAGCAAAGTTCGAAGTTCAAGAATTTGATAGTTAACTACTTTGCATCACCAGAACCGGACATTATCAAAACTAGTGAAGGAAATAAAAGCAATTCAGCAGCTTGAAAAATGCGACCATTACCTACCCGTAAAATACGAAGCTAAATTTGTATTTGGAACATGTGTTTGTCAATGACCTAGTTAAGAAACATGATAAAATAGCTCATTTTTAAACAAAAGGAAGTAAATAAGACATACATATTCTGCAGGATTTCGAAAAAGCAACTATCTTATGTTCGTCAAGGCTTTAGATAACAAATTTTCTCAAGGTGTTCATTTTTACACAAGGGAGGCAAAAAAAATTAAAAGATAAACATATAAGTGCATTTAGCGATGAAGCTGCTTTGCAAGACCAAAGCCAGCTTACTAAAATTAGATAACAAGAATGGTCTTGCAAAGTAAGAAAAATCTAGCTTTCATGAAAACAAGATAACCGACATCCTCGTGCTTCTTAAGCTTAGAGATTCTTTCTATTGTATTGAATCAAAGTTATTCATCTTTTGGGCTGTTGGGGAATGAGGTTGACCATGGTAGAATATATAATATACTTCATGGATTGTCTTGAATTTAAAAGATATTTTTAAGGAGTACACCAAGGTTATATAGTCCTATCTAAGGTGCTCGACGAATGTTGTTTTATCTAAATTAATTAATCAGGACGGGTAACAAGATGGAAATTGATTATTATGGTGCACTAGAACTATCCTAGAAATACTGAAAAAAAAAGCACTGGCCCTTACCATTTTTGCTCAAAGACAAAATATGATACCAAGATAATCAGATAACCATATAGTCCACATTCCTTTTCACCCTTCCCTACGAAAACCTCCTTGCAAGTGTGTTCAAGCATCTTTCACCGATCACCTTCACTCCCTTATAGGAACAATTTAACCCATGGCACACTCTTATCTTTCGCAGATCACCTTCATTAACCCCTCATCAAGCTTATCGGGAAAGTATTTAGCATCAAGAGAAAAACTGTCCAGTTTTCCCATCAACACAAGGAAAATTGAAAATAGATTTTTATTTTCAACACTAGATCATAGATTAATAGAGATTATGACTAAAAGTAATATTTTCCTATGTGAAAATGAAGCTTAAATGGGTTTCAAATTGCATACGTGCATAAAAATTATCATAGAGACAACAAAAATATAGCAAAACGCATCAGTGGCCAACGACGTCATGCTGTAAAAAAACAAAACTAAATTAGCATCCAAGCAAGTAGAAGACAAACTAAGTTGGAAGGTACGTAGAATTCAGTGCATTAAATATTTGAATTATCTGGAGTTCTGATGAAATCCATGCTCACCCAGTAGCACTAATCAAAATTTTAACAGCAACTGTGGAAATGTTGTTAACCAAAAATGAATTGATTAAAACCCAAGTAAAAGAAATTGATGAAGGCGTATTCAGAATCCTCACCTGCACAAGCTTTTTGCACATGCTGAAGCTGAGTCCCTGTTTAATTTCTTTGTTGCTTTTCCTCCTGCCAACTAAATACTTTGTAGATGTCGAGCTTTCCAACTGAAAACTTTCAACATTAACTTCAACTTCAAATTTCATGCTCACGTACTCATCAGTAGTGCTTGGTCTTTTTGCTGCCCACAAATTGTCATTCCTGCCTTCAATTCCACCATCCTCAACAGCCCGGAATATGACTGACCCTTTTCCATCACTGACATTCAGTAAATGACCAACCATATGCAGTAAAACCTGAAATGTCCTCCTCTCATCACCCATGACCTCATTAGGCAAAGTATTAGGAAGATCTGTGGAGAAACCAAAGCCTTTGTAAACGCACAAGCACTTAACAAGACATGAAGCTTCTCTGATCATAGAATGCAGCCGAAATGGTCTCATCTCTAATGGAAACCTTCCATCGTCCTTGGCAGATATCTCCATTGCATCATTTATTAAAGTCGAGAGAACATTACTGGTTTTAAGCACTGTGTCGACAATTATCCTCTGTTCGGAACTCTTATTCTCGTCTTGAAATAAGGCCAGTAATCCTAATATCGAATGAAGTGGGCGCCTCATCCCATTGCTCATCACTCTTTGAAAAGCATCCCTTGCCTGGTTAGCCATCATCGCATTCATTTTAGCTTGCTGCAAAACCCGATTTTGCTCTTCCAGTTTCTCCCTCATTGACTGAGACTCCTCAAGAACCGCAGCATGGGACAGAGCAACAGCCACCTGATCAGCAACCACTTCTACTATCTGCATCTCGTTGATGCTCCAAACTCTGTCACTTGTACTTGGAAGAACCAAAACTAATATGGCATAACGAGTATCAACAAACTCTGGTGTTCCACCTTTGAAATTCGAAGCACGAAGCATCGGCATCCTAGTCGCTGCAACAGCACCCGTCTCAGTACTCCCATCACAGCTTGCAGCTCCCAAAACTGATTCTTGTCTCAAAAACCTCACTCCTACGTTTTTTATAATCTCTAACACATCTGGATCATTTATGGAAATTGAACACATTGGCATCCTATGATGCTCCCTCGAAATTGCACTCAACTGATAAGTCAGGTCCATCTCCATTCCGTTCTCATTCAGCATCCACACTGCACAATTTTGCAAATCCAAAGTTTTCGAAAGTTCAACAAGAGTTGTGTATAAAATTGTGTCCTTATCAAGGGACTTCCTAATTTCTTGAGTAAGCATCCGTACATGCATGCTCGCCTCTTTCTGTTTCATCATCATGCCAACCTCTTGATCAAGTTCCAACACATTTTGCCTCAAGAAGAGTTCCCTAACTTTTATTTTGAGAAGAAGAGGGATCAGAGTCAGGAGGGTTATAGCAGTTGCACAAGAGACAAGGGCAGTCAAAATTTTAGCTACTGTAAGCGCCATCATCAACTGGAAAGAATGAGGACCGTAGTATGTCCAGCCATTGAGCAGATGAGTCAACCCACAGAGGACTATAAATGCAACAAATTGGAGAAGCACCCATTTGAATGGAACATTCGAGCAGCTAAGAAAGTAAAGCAACTCGATTGGAATTGAAAAATATGCGATTGCAATTAAAAAATCGCTCACTTTCTGGAACTCAAGAATACGATTGAGACTCCAGAATCCATCGTCATCACAGTTACAGTTGGAGAATTCATTATCAACTGCAGAAGCCGAGACAATAATCCAGGCAATCGACAATTGTAGAATTACCAGCTTTAACATTGCAGCCATGGAGACGACTTTTTTCTTAATCCATCAATGTATCAAATTCAATTTACAAAACTTCTATAAATTGAATTAAACCCCCAAACCCTAAGTTTGGATGCGATTCCCTCTGCAAACACACATCTGCTGGTGACATAAAATATCAAAATAACACCCAAAACCAATCTAACATAATTCCAGATCTAGCATACTTCCATTCCCCAAGATTCCAGTTACCCAGTTGACCAAAATCTCAATGTCTCATATGTATTTTCATTAAAACTGCCTAACCATGTCTTATATCTTCTTCCATATTCTAAACAAATACCTGCGCAAAAGGCAAAATAAACATTAGAAAAATAACTTATATTTGTCTCCAAGACATTAACTTCCAAATCAAAAGAACTATAATAGAACAGATCTAAACAATACAAATTTCAAGACTCACTTGCTCTAATCTAGATGCAGAAAGAGCTAAATTCTCGGTGAAGGGATAAGAGATTCATGAACCAAAGAAACACCTCCAGATTTTTACTACGTTCTTTTATTTCCCCCTATTTTCGAGAAAAGCTATCTTCAACCTTCTTGCTGTACCCAACTTCCAAAAAGATTGACAACTATTAATAACTTTCCGCCAGGTTGAGAAATTGCATCATAAAAATCGAACAGAACGGTTCACTGTTAAAATCTTAATACGCATAATTACATCGACCAAATTAACATCATAGAACAAGATTAAACCATTTTTCCAAGTTCAAAATGCTACCAACCCACGTGCAGAAAACACCAAAAAATTATAGTCTACTACAAAACATCAATGAATGAATGAAAAAGATAACAGATAATTCCAAAAAGAAGCAGCCCAGAATACAGCAGTTACTTTTCAGATTTTTTGATAATAGGAGAAGTTGAAAAACGCATCCTCTCAGAACCCCATATTTGTCTATGCTGTTATAAGATTTTTGAGAGAGAGATGGATAATATATAGAAAGTCGGGAAATTGACGCTACTGCTACAGAGTTACAGGCTACAAAAAGGTGTTAATAAGTAGAGAAAAATGGCGTTTTGAAGGGAAGATGCTGCTGGGGTTGGAGGTGGGGCCTACTAAACTTTACATGAAGAGAACCTGGACGTTTTGGTTCCATCACACTCTCTTATTGCCCCCACTCTTTCGGAAAAGTGAACTTCACGGTTTCTACTCTATATTCATATTGAAATATAACCATCTCATCAATGTCCGGTGTCTTCTCCCATTTATTAAAAAAAAAAAAAAAAAAAAAATTGGTAAATTCATATATTTCCACTTCCTGTCAATTAATTATACTTTAATTTTGCTCTTTTAAGTAATATTATACTTTATTTAAATCTAACCGAATAATTCCGTCCAATTCCATCCGTTGAACAAATGAAATTCAAGGACATGATAGGAAAAAAAAACGATGATCATCATTCATTTCATTAAACTTATACTTATTTTATGTTAGCAGCTAAAGATTACGTATATTGATCACTATTTAATTAGTGGCATATTATCAATTTCTATAGGTAGAACTTATCAATTTCTATCGGATGGATTTGATGAAGTTACTTTAATTGAAATCAAATCAAAATATGGATATCTAATTGAGATCAACTTAAAATGGAGTAGCCTCGTTGAAATCAAATTAAAGTGTAGTTACCTAATTTAGCCCCCGTTTTGCTCCATTTCAATGTGATTTTAAGAGAAAAAGTATGTTGGAATAATTTTTTTGGAGAATGCGTAATTAAAATATAAAGAAATTTTTTTGAATTTATTTGTAATATTATTTTATAGAAGATTGTGTGGTTGGAAATGAGTTTGAAAAAAAAAAAATTTTGAAAATATTGAAGTGCAAACAAGCGCTTAATAAAATTGAATTATAATTACTTAAATGACAATAAGTGAAAAAGTATTGTTGCAGGAAATGGAATTTACCTAAATAAATAAATAATAATAATCCTCCTTTTATTCAAACTCGAGGTTGACTATGATTAAGTGCTTGTGTAGAATTGATTTTTTGAAAATTATTTTTCTTTACATTCATTTTCAACTACACATTCTTAAAAAAAAAAAAAAATTAATAATTTTCACGTTCATCATAACTTTTCCCTACTATTTAATCATACTCGCCAAAAAAGTAACTTTCATACAAACAATGTTTCAAAATTTTCAATATCGGGTTCAAGATCACTATAATTAAATGCTTTGTTTTCGGTTTAAACCAAGTTAGATGACAAATTGGGGTCTCCATAATCATAAATTGTCAAAGGTTTTGTTGTGACAAAGCATAATTGAATGTTGGTATTTCGATTCGAAGGTTAGAATTTTAGGTGGAATCAACTCCAAAATGAATAAATAAAAAATTAAAATAGGAAGAAATCTTGCAGAGGATGAGTGAAAGAAATTTTCGGATTTGATATATGGAAAGAAATTTAAGGAAATATGGGAAGCTATGATATGCTGATTTAGAAAGTTGATACTGGAGTTCGTTTGATGGAAGGAGAAGTGTAGATGATTTGAGGATTATTATTTATACTTACATATATTATTATTATTTTAAATAAATAAATAAATAATAATAATAATAATCATGGTAATTTTAGATAACTGGGGAGCCATGTTTGACCACCATTCTACGAAAATATATTTTTCTTCAAATTTATTTTCGATCACGCATTTAAATTTTACGAAACTATTATTTTTTCAATACATTTTAAAAATAGTGTTTTCGATTTTGTAATGTTTAAATAGTACTAGTCACAAGTGAACATACAATGCACGTTATTCTGAAATACTTTATAAATACTGTAAAAGTAATATTTCTATATGCATGAATATAAAAAATAGTAAAAAAAAATTGTTTATGTGAAATGAACTTTTTATTTAATGAGAATCTCATTGTACACTATAAATTTTTGTGTGATTAAATGTATTTGACTTAACTAAAACTTTTTGTAGTTGCCATATGACGGTGGTGAACAAAGAATGAAGGTGGTGAACAAAGAAATAAATAAATTAATTAATAATTGAATATTAAGATTAAGGACATTTTATGGATAATGTAATTCAAAAATAAATAGTCATTGTAGTAGACGTATTACTTCTTGTCAATTAGGATGAGCATCAAAACATCAAATTTTCGAGCATTGTTGGAATAAGATTCAACAAAACCTTTTCGAACTACCGTTATTTTAATTAATAATTCATTTTCATATATCAATAACCCTCTCATTGCCTTTGATTCCATGATGCGAGATAACAAAACATTTGATGATTGAAATTAAATAACACCAATTTATCAAAATAATTTAAATAGTCGAGCGACTAATTTATTTACGTCTAACACTCACGAAAACAATTAAATACATTCATGAACATGAAATTTAATTAATTTGAATTAAAGAATATAGAAAAATAATAATTTATATAGACGCGATCTTAAAAAAGAATTTAGACAAAATGGTGAGTATTCGAACCTGGAGAATAAATTTATATAATAGATTAAATGAATAATTTTGAAAATAAATAAGTGTACGTGAACTTGAATAATTTATTTACTACTAGTGTAATTGAATAGCCCCCAAAACATTTAAAGTGTGATTAATTTGCAACATTTTGATCTAAATAAAATATTAATTATTATATATCCAAGTAATTATTGTCGACTGGAGAGAAGTGAAATGTACACCACTTTTCTTTTCTTTTTTCTTTTGGATTTTTGAATTGATTTAGGGTTCTAATTATAAAATTGTTATGATGTATTAATGAAAAGTATATTTTAATTATGGTGTGCATAAAAGTGGAAAAAAAAATAATATTTGTGGCAGCAATATATACTGCCTTTTTAATTTTTAATTTTTAATATTTTATTGAACTATGCCTATAATTGTAAATTTGTTGTGATGCATTTATTAAAAATATATTTTAATTGTGGTGTGATTATAATGTAGTGTAGCGAGTAAAATTTGTGGTTGTAATACAGAAATATTCCATATTTTTACCACTTATACCGGTCTTGAGAGGACTATTCAAGGTTATCAAATTCGAATATAAAAATACAAATCTACTGAAAAATTAAACCACTCTTTTACGAAGAAAATGGTGCAATATTTCAGTTACATAGAGAGTTCACAATCCAAATAATTTCTAACTTCAAATGTAAAAATATAATTGCAGATTATCATCCACAGTTGACACCAATGTCATGGAAAATCATCAGATGCAAAAGATTTCCTTATGCAATTCCTTAATCCATACACGGGAAAGGTAATTAGGACAGCATCAAAGCTAATTGAATATGCTTGATTGGAAATCTGAAATATGTCTATGTTATATAATAACTTTGTAATACAAATTGCCAGAAATTGTTGCCTTTGAAAAAATTTAAGGGGAAATTGTGCCATTGACCTCCAACCTTCAGAGAGGACGACCAAGTTGATTCCCCTTCCTTTCATCATAGTTGCAAAATCAGTCCCCAGTAGTGAAATAGGAACTGCCCGAATCAAGTAGCTGTCATGGATATGTCACACTTCAAATTTCCTGGCGCCATCCCAAGTTGGTAAGCAAAAACCTATCTTCATAACAACAGACATGCAAGGGCATGTAGTGATTTAACAAGATTTGGACAGTTTCATCATTGGGTGCTGGTAGTCCAAGTTCCAACTATAAAGAAAGTTTGGCTCCGACCTGCTACTAGGGCAATAGGTTAGAGACTAACGGTGCAATTTTTCCAAAAAAATAATAATTGCAATGAGCATAAGAAAAGTGCAAAAGGATCAATACTTAAGTGTGATCTCGTTACCTATCATAATTATTTTTTTATTAACCTAACCGGGTAACATCAAGCTGATTCTTATTTCACTAGGATAACTTCAACCATATGCAGCACACTTTGCACTATACCACATGCTTTATTCAGTGGGATTTCAAAATAGGACAACTCAACCTGGCCACACATTTTCATTTTCAATTTAGAGAGAATATAAAGTCTGCTACCTAATGCAACCTTAATATAATTACCATGTCAATTTCTTGCCTCACTTTATTTGTTAATTGTTTTAATGACATGGCATAAGGATCACAATAAGAATTTATTTTTCAAGTGAACCCCATTCCCAGACAAGATTTTGATAGGATTACAAGTTCTATCTGAAGCTTTGTCTAGTCCAACAAATATAAATTATTGGAGATAAGTATTTCCAAAACATCTCTTCTGGCTACCAAATATGAAAACATAGTCATGTTATGTGCTTCTGGGTGACATCCAGATGTCAAAATAATCCAGATGCATACTATCTTCTAAAAAGCTGAAGTCTCGCTTGTTCCAAATTCATGACTAATTACTCAGTGTTGAATTTTGATACCCAATAAATTTCAAATTATAATGTTAACGTGAGATTATATATTTAATAGGTTTCGGCCGATCAGTGAAATGGTTATCAACAACCAAGTACAATGACTCTATCCGACCTAATTGTATTCCGTTTTGAATGTCTTGAATCTTGGCCCGTTTGCCTCTTTTATTGATTCAACTTAAAGCCTAAACCTAGCATACTTATAAGGTAAAACCCTAGCTATTTAGGAGTGTGATTTGTTTGTATTGAGAGGTGAAAAATGTGGCTGCTACAAGAGAGTGAAAACGACCAGCTTTGTGCCAAAAATCGATTTCCTTTGTGGATTTTTGATCTATTTCTTGCATTCCTTGGTGGTATTTTTTCCTTGTCTTTGTGGCTACAAAACATCACCATTATCTCTTCCTTTGTGGGTGAGATTGAGAAGCAATCGATGTGAATATATTGGTTGCGGATCGGAGCTGGTAGGATTGGTTGTAGGTGGAGAAAAGTATGTTGAACTGAGTCCCCAAAAAAATCGTTTTGACAACTCTTGGAGCAAGCTTCCATGAAAAATGGTATCAGAGCTTCAAGGTGGTAGTTTTGGCTTGTGAAACATACCAAAAAAAATCCAAGAAATTGGCAGAATCGAAGCAGAAATCGGATCGAAAAGCTATCCAAAAAATTGCCTAAAATCAACCCCTATTTTCGTGATTTCCTTTCAATTCAGAAAGAGTTTTGTGAAATGGAGACCACTGGTAGACCGTGCAGGTCGAGGCGTACCTACTTGTTTGATGCATGGAGGTGACGGCTGTCACCGGCTGCGGCGAGTGGGGATTCCGACAAAGGTGATGGAGAGTTTTTCGGTGACAGAGTTTGAAAACGAATTGTTCCTAACATCATTTCTGATATTTTGGTGTTGTTAGTTTTCTGTTTCAGGTTATAGACTGGAGGATTTTGCTCTTTGTGTGTTCGGGATTCAATCGTGGTTTGTTGATTCCTGCGATTGCTGGAGACTTTATGACGAATAGTGGTGGTCCTAAAGTGATAAATTTGTATCTCTCGTAATTTACGGACTCAGATTGGTCCGCTTTGGTATATTGGCTTATCTCAATTTAAATTTCAGCATTAGCGCGTCATCGTGTAAGGTGACATTATGTTTGGGGTTACCGTGAATAGGTAATCATTGCTTGTGCTCGAAATTTAGGAATTATTTGCTCTATTTGAAGTGTTGAATTTGATCGCAAGTTGGTAATTGATTTTGTGCTCTAACTATCATCCAGTCACTGTGTGAGACTGCATTGCGTGAGAATTTAATTTTTGTTAACATACATTCGTGTTGCATTGATTATCCTGTTAGAACACCTGGACTTGACCCGTTCGAACATTCTCTTATCTAAAATCGCGAATCTTACAAAACCCTTAAAATTTAGAACGATGTATATTGCGGCCTTAGGATTGCTTTGTGTAAGAGTATGATGAACTTGCTTACACTTCAATCATTTTACATTCATCTGACACTGTTTTGAGGAAAGTTGAAAAACTTGACTTCCACTCCACAAAAGAACTTTGACAAAAGTTGGAGGACTTATATTTGTTTAAGTCCACTCCTAATAAATTATATTTGCTTGAACATTTTTTTTAATTTTAAAATAGATCATTCAAATGATCTTGATGACAACTTGGATGTTTTTAACAAACTTGTGTAAGATATTGTTAATTGTGATAAGAAGGTGTGTGAAATTTATAAGGTCATTATTTTGCTTAATTATATGTTTGATTCATATAGAAAGGTTAAGAATACCATTAAGTACAATAGTGACATCTTAACACCCGAGATTGTCATAAATTTCCTTAAGAGTAAGGAAATGGAGATTAAAACTAAAAAGGAAGATAAGAGAAGTGGTGAGGTATATATGATGAGGAGTAGAATGAAATTTAAGAAAATAAATTTGAGTATGTAAGTTTGGATACTTTATTAGGGAATGTCCCAAAAAAAATGATAAGCAGAAGGGTAAGATAAGAGGTGTGACGATTTTGGCTATAGGGTCTAGTGATGAACATAGTGAGGTAAAATGGAGATTAAAGCTGAAAATGAAGATAAGATGAGTGGGGAGTTATATATGATGAGGAGTAAAATGAAATTTAAGCAAATAAATTTGGGTAGAGCTTAAAACAGTAGCGATTCGAGTAATAGCTTAAGTGATGAATGTGGTAAAAAGAAGGGCAAGGGATAGGAGAAGCCTAGCGATAGACTGTGTAACAATTGTGGTAAGTCTGGACACTTTATTAGAGACTGTCCAAAAAAATGATAAGTAGAAGGATAAGATGAGAGGTGGGCGAATTTGACTATAGGGTCTAGTGATGACCCTAGTGAGGTTTATTAAGAGTAGACCTAGTTATTGCATTGCATCTGTATGTAATCTTTTTTGCATGTGTGTAATTACTTAATTCTATTGCATGATTATATGCTGCATTTCAATGTGTATGATATGTGCACTCGCATGAATTTGAAGAAATCTATTATTTGGTGTAATTTTTGCATGCATAGTGGGTTGAGATGCATTAGTAGTGAGTTGGATGTTTATTGGTGAGACGAAGTATAGATGCTTAGGATACATTGTGGTTTGTACCGAAAGATGTGGACTGTGACATTTGGATCATGAGTGGAGATATGATTAAATATCTGGAATCTTTTATCTGAAAGAGATCCTGATCAGTTGAAGTGTGAGAGAAACACTTCTATCACTTCTGTTAAGTGGAGACCTATTATCCACGTAGTTTAGGTGAAGTGAGTAGTGATAAAGGATTATCTCGAGTATTTAAGATCTATTGTGACTTACCAGTTAGACATGAGTTGAGTGATGTATTTAGTGAGCATAGTGGGTGATGAGAGGAGATATGTGTTCTCATGGTGTGAGCAACACGGAATGTGATAAGATAAGTGTGGTGAGATCTTTTCATGGGGTCATTTATGCATTTGTTCATATGTGTTGGTCGTATATTTGATTAACTTGGTGTTAATATGTTGTTTTATGTGAACGTGATTTTGGAAAGATCTATATGTTATCTTATGTTATATCTTCATCGCGAGTTTATTTGCCCTTGATTGATTACCGTGAATATTTGCTTCTACTTAGGTGTTCTTGACTTGATATTGGTGAGTATATGGAGCAGGTGTGGTTTGTATTTCAGGTTGGAAACACGAGATAATGTCTGTGATACCAATTTTATTGGTTACCTTAATTATGTAAATATTAACTGTTTGTGTTTTGATTGCTTGCAGATTTATTGAGAATTAAGGTGGAGATTTGTTGAGTTTTGATACCTAATAAATCTTGGGCTATGATGTTAACGTGAGATTATATATTTCTTAGGCCTCGATCGATGAATGGAATAGTTATCAACAATCAAGTCCAATGGCTCTATCCGATCCAATTATATTCCCTTTTGGATGTCTTGAATATTAGCATGTTTGTCTTTTTATTGGTCCAAATTAAAGCCTGAACCTAGCATACTTAAAGGTAAAAATCCTAGCCATTTAGGAGTGATTTGTGTGTATTAAGAGGTGAAAAACGTGGCAGCTACAGGAGAGTGAAAATCGGCCAGCTTTGTGCCAAAAATCGGTTGATTCCTTTATGGATTTTTAATCTCTTTCTTACCTTCCTTTGTGGTATTTTCTCTTTGCCTTTGTGGCTACAAATCATCATCAATATCTCTTTCTTTATGGGTGAGATTGAGAAGCAATCGAGGTGAATACATTGGTTGCGGATCAGAGCCGGTAGGATTGGTTATTAGTAGAGAAAGATACGTTGAACTGAGCCCAAAAAGTACCGTTTTGATAACCATTGGAGCAAGCTTCCGCGACACCAACAATTGTCCATATCAAGGGGATTTACAGACTATTAAGCCTCATGCATTGTAGTAAAACTATATCTATATTTACTATAAATTTCAGATGTTACCCTTTGATGTTGGATTCATAATTGACTTGAGAGGAAAAACTCCCATGTGCAAGAAGGTACCTAATGTACGGGTAACGCTGGTACCTGTACCCAAAATCGATACATGTGGATAGGTAGAGAATACCTAGGGGCTACGGAGCCCGTAAAAGGGTTGTGGATATTGCTGCACAAACATTGATACGGGATATCTCATGCACAGACTTGTCGAAATTGTTCAACACATTGTTGTACTTCGGACAAATTGTGACACCATCCGGAGTATTTTTGTGAGCCCTCGGAAAAATGACATTTGTTATGTCAATGACACTAGACACTTTTTCAATATTCTTTGATTTTAAAGGGACATTATCAATCACTGAAAAATAGAATAAAAAATGAAGGAAAAGCCGGCTATCGGAATCGAATTGATGACCATCGCATTACAAATGCGATGCTCTAACTTCTGAACTAAGCAGATCCACATAATAGAAGCTTTTGTAACACTAGACACACACGAATATAATAAAATTTATTTATTACATCTTGATAAAAAGCTCCTTCAATGCAATATTTTTGCAGTCCAACATCTATTGGTGAAATCTGAACATATATTTGGAACAAACTACGAATAAAAAAGATTTCAAAAAAAAAACGCCAGGAAGCTTGGCTTACGCCATGAACATTGTATATCAGGTATTCCTACCATTATAGGTGTAAAACAGTGTAGCAAAAAGTTTATATTACATGGTAGCTCCAAGAAGAAGGGGAATAAATTATTCGCAAAAATGAATTTAAGGTTACTTCAGCTTTTCTATTAGGAGCATTGACTCCAAAATTCAAATTATACAATCCTGTATTGGAATAACCAGAGACATTCAAGGTGACCACTTATCCATGACACAGGAAAACGTAGATGATAGATAATTAATGGTCGAAATACACTATAAAATTCAATTTGAATACCAGAAAGTCGCTTCATCCACGATACTGGCATAGGCATCTCCACCTATAACTAGACCGATTGTGGTTCCCGTGAGTAACCTACCCTGTAGTGCAATTGTAACAAGATAAACACGTGGAAGAAAAGAAAAAAAAAAAAAAAAAAACACAAGTAAAGCATAAGTTCAGTGATTGGAACAATTAACTCAAGATTGGCATTTTTTTTTTTTTTTTTGCCATTTTTATAATTTATTCCTCAATTTTACTAGAAAAAGAATACCCTTTGCAATTTTTCTCCTTTTATTATGTTTTTCTTCTAATTAGGATCAGTAGTAGTCTAGTAGATTGATAAACTTCGATTTTGCTATATGTACATTCGTGATGACATTTCGGATGACATTCTCTCTCACAATAGGGGGCCCGTGATTATTTTATTGAAGCATGGGCCCCCCTTCTTGTGAGGGGAAATGTCATCCCGGATGTACAAATAGCAAAATCCGATAAACTTTGATCAAAGTTATATTTGGATCACTCATCTTCAATTTGATTTAATCAAATCATTTAATTTTAATTTGCTGACAAATATGGTAACTCGCCTCAAATTGGTACAATCAGATTATCCGACTGATTTATTCTAACATGATATGTTAACCCACATTAAAATTTACGAATGACTGAAGTGATATGTAAGTACATCACAAGCAATACAAATTATCGATAAAAAAAAATTAAAATATGTATTTACACGTCAACCATTCATTAAAAGTTTTTAATGTCCCGAATTATTTTAATTAACAGTTATACTAGAAAAACAGGGATTACAAACAAGGTTTAAAAACAGATACATGTGTCGAACGACGATTAAATACTTACAAAAAAAAAAAAAAGGAAATACAACCAAAATTCCATGTCTGCACCTGGATCCAAAACTTGTCAAAATTCTTTATCCATTTTATAAAGACCAGAACGAAAGTAAATTACATTTGTAGGATTCAACTGTTCTTGTCCCTAATTGCAGGTCCTTTTCATGTGGTCATGTTTAGGTACCTTGTCAAAGTTGCGACAAGGCCTTCCCGATAGAGTGCCAAGTCTTCTGTTCTCATTCAAACTTTTCCTACCACTATTGTTAATTAACATTTGACATGTTTGGGAATATTTTTGGCTAAACTTACAAAACTTGCATTACAGAAAATGTAATTGTTAAATCTCTGTTTCGTAAAAAAATCTTTAAAACTCATTTCAATTATACATTCACTCAATAAAACAATTTTATATGTGAACCCATAAGTTTTTCATATTTTTTAACCACACATTCTCCTAAAAAAAAAAAATCACTTTCACATAATGTATTCTTGAAAATATACATAAAACAGGCCATTAGTAATAAGTTTGTTCTAGAATGAATAAGCTTTTTGTTGGTGGAACTAAAAATTAAAGATAAAGTTATCACATCCAAAAATAACATTTGCATTATTATCAAAGCAAGTCACATTTTCTAATTATAAGCAAGAAAAAAAAATAACATGTCCAAACACATTTAGAAACAACCATTTACTTACTTTAAATCACATCACAACTTTTAGTACCCACTCTCCTCTAATGTCACATGTAATAAATAAGAAGAATAAAGCTAAGTGTATAACATTGGTTGACAACTATGTATTGTCAAAATCCAAACCTGTGATGTAGAAATCTGTTTTTAAAATGGATGAATATGATGATGCCAAATTGGATGTTGTCAACCAGGATTGTACAAATAACATGATCCAAACAAGGAATAAAGACTGACAATTGGTTGCAATATTTTTTAGGAAAGATTCAAATGGATGAATAAAAATTAGTTCAAATAGGTATTTGAAGGTAACAAAATGGGAATGGAATTACACCAATGAGAAATCACCCTGGGCAATCAGCAAATCAGTATATACTAGGTTGTGTGTCAAGCAAACGTATGTGGTTCTTGTGATACTAAGTTCTCTTAAAGTGGGATTTTTTTCAACAGAAACTTCAAAACAGAGTAATTAAGAATTCTGGAGGCACGTTTTGGAACAATGAAAACCGAATTTCAGGATCGTATTAAATAATGCTATCCTAAATCCTTGTAGCAGTTAGCTAGGGGATTCACCCTCGACTGTTTCTTTTGTTGATGCCTGGACATGGGAGTTCTTGAATTCCTCTAACTGCAAGAAGAATTTATGGAAAGATGAGGAAAAGTGAGTATGAGGCAAAGGATATTCAGAAATAACGGAAGCACAAAATCTTATCTTAATCTATGATTTTTTAAGAGTTCTACACACTACTCTCAACATTCAAGTTCGATAGCTTGTGTTTATTTGCACGATGGAAATTTGTCAGAAACCTTCCACGAGTATTCAATTTGGATGTGATTTACATGCAACTCACTACCATATCTTCATAACCGTCCATTGGTCCTCCAAGAGACACCAAAAGAAATAAATACATAGAAATGCACAAACTTATAAAGAAATTCAAGCAAGGCAATTAACTTGATCCTCACTGATCTATTAACTGAAACTTCATCTGATCTTGGCAACTGGAATGAAAAGTAGAAAACTATTAGGTATTTCCCTTTATGAAAACAAATTTATTTGAACAGAAAGATTTGGGCTTTTTTAATACAAAAATGGAAAAAAGAAAAGCCCAACTATGTTAAGGAACTTGCAAGAGTAGAAAATTCTGCCCTTAACCAACTAGTGGTGTTGATGGATTCTCGCGGAGCATTTTTGTTGCATTAAAATTATTAACCAAAAGAAAGAAAATTACTCTGAGACTCTTACAAGCTGAAAGAAATAAATGCAGCAGAAAAATAAACAAATTAAGTCATACCTCCTGTGCATTTTTCTTGGTGCGCAGCTAAAAGCTCATTGTATCGTATCTGTAATTCAGACATTTCCGCTTGCAACTTTTCATAGTCAGACAGACTCGGACCACCTAATTTTTGTTGGACGAACCTGTCAACTCAGAAATATTAGCAGGTGTTCATTATATGATTATTGCTTCAACAAAATTATTTTCAGTGAGAGTATATGTCACGAAAGATGCATATATGTCACAAACAGGAGTAGGACAACTAAGAAACGGAATGGATGAGGAGACAACTCTTTTCCCCCGGTCACATCGAAATGCCATAGGTTCTTTCTTGCCTTTTGGAATCCAAATTACCAACATCACATGAAACATTTGACTCTTAAAACTACACCTGGACTAATCTTATCTTTTCAGGCATTTCTGCACCATGTTGATGATAGTCTGATACTAGAAAAACAAGAAAAAACAATGATTTTGGGTTGCTTGTGATATACTCACTCAACAGCTGAGGAAGGCTTGTCATTCTGTTCGTATAGAGCAACGAGCACTACAATGAAGAGAACATTTCTATCAAGGGGAACACGTTGAGAAAAAGAAGTTGTAACAACTACACTAATTTAAGTCAAAATGAAGGTTAAAAAAATTGCAACCTTTTGTCAGAGCATCAAGAACTCCACTGGATTCTAAGTACTTTCTAAACGCTTCCTTCTTGGCTTCCTTTTCCTGTCAAAAGACTTAAACGATGAAAATAACATGGGAAATTTTGAAAACGGAAAGAAAGAAAGAATCATGTTTGCATATCGAGGAACAGAATACAGAAGAGAAAGAGAAATGAAAAATTAGCAGCCAATTGAACGCGTCATATTTAGATAATACTTCAATCTCCGTTATATACTGCTCTCATAGCGTATGCAAGCATATTGGATCACTAGACACTGGGGATCACTGTCTTAGCAAAATATCACAATGAATTCTCATCTATGGATACAATGATAGGCATGAAACAAAACTAAGAAACTGACCCTTAAAGAATGAACACATCTTAATGCATACTCCTAGGAGTCATCTCATCAAGGTACTTGCCAACGTATTAAATTTAGTAAATGAAAGACAGTCTACATTTAAGTAGCAATAGGATTACTTATCTATATTTCATAAGTTGCCAGGATTCCAGTAAAGTTCCAAATTTTATGAGTTGATGACCACACCGCGCCCTTCTCATCACATTCCAACTCCCAAGTCCATTCATGATAAGCCGTTGTGCTTTTACCTTTAGTGATGTCATCTAAATAATGATCAAACTGGAGATTCAGCAGTCGAGTGTGTTGAGGCTGGTGTCACCAAGTCATATAAAACCAAAACCAACATGTTGTTTTGACAAAAAAATGAGCACTTACTTTCCGGCATTCCTCTAGTTGACATAATCAATTTGGTTACTACAAATTTCTTATCAAAATTAATTCTCATAAATGTGCTAAAATGCTTCGGCAAAAATTAAAACTACCTACGAAAAATTTATACAAGGCATTTTAACTATTTCTAACTGCAGGGCAATAACTTGTAACATTCGCTACTGAAAACCTACATTAAGTAGGTACTTAGTAACAGGGCTTGTACATTAAAATATTTTCTATGACGTGTAACAATGTAAAGTAAATAAATTTCAAGAGAACAAATATATATCATAATCAACAGCAAATTTAGGATTGAAGCACCCAGCCAAAGTGAAGAATGCCTACATAGCATTTGACTCTCCACCCTCGATGAAATATTAACTACGTCTACATAACTCATAAGTTTCCAAGTTAAGGTGAACACCCCCTGTTTCCTTATTGAATATATAAAATGAAGAACAAATAATGTTAACGTACAAACTTTTCCATAAAAATCAATTCCATTTTCCATTTTATTCCAACTCTATCGATATTAAAAATGTGTCCTATAAAGCATAAACTATTGTATAGACATGCCTTTTTCTTGAATGCAGTGAAATTTAATCATTATTTTAACAACGAAAGGCAAACTTAGTAACAAAAAAAATAAATGAATAAAATTTTCCATTTTGCTTCTGAAAACCTAAAGAGAAATTTCCAATTTATGTTCCCTACGTAAATAGTTGTAGATACAAAACCCAAAATTCTGCAACAAATACTGAAATACCATGTATCAATACTTTTAAACCCTCAGCACAGCAACTAAAACGGAACCCAGATGCCTTGCACTTCAGCTACCACGAGCAAAGTTTAAAAAGGCGAAACTTAGTACTGAGGCGGTTTTTCGTTATGAGGCGAGGCGTAAGCCTCGAGGCGGATTGAGGTGTAAGCCTCATAAAAAACAAAAAAATGAAGTAAAAAAATTATAAAATAATACAAAAAAATTAAATTAAATTAATTTATGTAAAAGAATTTAAGTAAAAGAGTTATAAAGAAATACAAAAAATTATTGCATCACATATATAAGTAAGTTTGGTTTTTTAATGGAGTGTGAAATGGTAAAATAATTAATTTACATAAAATTTTACATTTTTTTTTTGTTAAAGAATAAAGTTGGGAAAAAAAAATTAAATATATGCTGTAAAAGAAATTTTACAAAATACAGCATATATTTAATTTTTTGTAAAATTATACAAAAGAGATTATTACGCAAATTAAAATACAACATATATTTAATTCCCAGAAATTATACACTTTTCATTTTTTAGTCAAAGATGTTATTGGGCTCAATAAAAAGATATTTATAATTTTATATTATATACAACCACAGGTTCGGTCTTCTTCTTGGGCTCACTTTCTTCATTTCTTCTCTCTCGGTCATCTCTTTCTTCTTCACATAGGTCCGGTCTTCTTCTTCACACAAGGTCAGAGGTTCTGACTTGTTTCTTCTTCGAGTGCTGGTTCACTCTCCAATTTTTAAATCCCCCTTCACTAACAAAATCTTAACAAATTAAACAGAATCAATTGAAAACCCAAATTTTAAATGAGGCGCACGCCTCATGCTCCGTGAGGCGCGAGCCTTGAGGTGTGCGCCTCAGTCGCAGAGGCGTGAGCCTCATGTAATTTAGCCTCACAAAACCGCCTCGAGGCATGGACCATACGCCTCATGGTGAGGCGCGCCTTGAGGCACGCCTCACCACGCCTTTTTAAACCATGACCACGAGACAAAGAGAACATAACAAAGCCTTATCCATAGCATAATCCACAGAATCCAAGCAACAAGAAATGTGCCTATAAGAATAATTAAAACCGGAAATCCGTGTAGTACAATTTAAGATTCAATAAATTTTGCTCCGAATGATCCCATTCACAAAATGATATCCGTCTTTCACACACTAACAATACTTCTCCCTCCCCAAAATCATAACATTCTGTAAAAATAAAAGTTGAAACTTGAATAGATGATTTAAATAAATAAATCTGTATCAATTTTGATCTATAATGCTGCAGACTTCGATTTATAGCAATCAAATAATTTGAGGTCAATTGATTAGGAGGGACCGTAACTTACCATCTTCTTCCAATTGCAGTGTTGACTTCAATTCGCAGCAATCGATACTGGAGGAGATCCTCTGTGTGTGAGAGGGAGAGGGGGAGGGAGAGAGAGATTGGTACAAATATGTGGATTAATCTTTTGGTAAATAGCATTTCCATGTATAAACTATTGCGAAATCGGTGAATTGGCATTTAAATTTTTTTTTTTTAAAGACCTAATTAATACCCATACAACATCTCCAATTGACTTTTTATTTTGAAAGAGAATCCGATTAGGGATGACAAAATATCCAAATCAAATCAAATCAAACCAAATAATAAGATTTTACGAAAAAAAAAAATGATTTTGATTCTTCGTATCAAGAACCATTTGGTTCTATTCGGGTTTGGTTCTAGTTCTAAAATCGAGAATCAAACTTAAGTTATAATTTTATGTATGTATGAATCTAATTTTGCATTAATTAAAATCAGTTCAATAGCCATTAATTTTGTATAGTCAAATGAGTCCATTAAGAGTATTACTTCAAATTCAAACTCTTAAATTAAGAGTATCAATCTCTCAAAGTTTCAAAAGAATCAGCTTTTTCAATTGAAGTTTCGACTCCACAACCACGAGTTTATCGTTCCTCTTTCAAACCATCAGGAGGGTAATACATTTATGCATTTTTCTTTATATAATTTATTAGACATTCTGCTTTTTTAATAAACAAAAATATATTAATGGACCGGTTTAAATTTGTTTCATATCGGTTTGAATTTGACAACATAATAGATTTGAATGACAGACTTACAGTATATCGATTTCTAATAGCAATAAACAATACTGTAATTAGTTTGAATTTATTCCATATATGCATATACTGTATTTACAATACTGCAATCCACCAATAATAATAAACAATGCTGGAGGAATCAATAGAGGAAGGGTATGGAATCTGTATTCTCATTTACAGAATTTTTATTTTTATTTTTTTATAAATGTTAGAAAATAAATAACCTTGCATGCATAGTTGGTGCTCTAGCTTACGTTACACATTGTCTGATGTCCACGTATTATAGTATTGGAAGAACTTGGTGCCCTAATTGATAGTTGATATTATTAACTTTTGGCAAAGAATGATTCATTTATATTTTGTTTGTTAATTTAAACTTTTGAAAAATCTTGAATGAGTGATAATTTGAACTTGTTAAATATTTGATGCTTACATTTTTTTTTTATTTAAGTATATATTACTAACTTATGAATATGATGTAAGTCTCAAAATTCAAGTAATATAACTAGAATCAAATCAAATTAAATCAAAATTGAATTGATCAGTTCGGTTCAGTTCCATATCTTAGAAAAACCAAATGGTTCTATTATCAAAAAAAATCATTGGTTTATTGTTCAATTCAATTCTCTTGGAATCAAAATCAAATGGAACTATGTCCACCCCTAATCTCAATCATAATAAAAATAAATTATTTAAATTTAAAAATAATTTTTTTATACACTCCAACAACGTACACTTTATTTTGCCTTTTCAACAACGATTTATTACTTTTTCCTCGTTTTTCAATTACCATTTTGTGATTATATAGCATACAAATAGAAAGTGGTTATGGAGTATTTTGTAAAATAAGATTAAGAAAAGCTCTATTCTAAAAGTTAAAATAAGTTTCAAAGTCTTAATTTAGAAATATAGTATTTAATAAACTACAAATTTTAATACTCTATTTTCAAAATTATTCAAATTACGTTCGAATTGATTGATTATTAATATGTAAAAAATATTTTAAATAAAATATGAAAAAAATTCAACAAATACTTATCCTTGAATGACATCATGAAACCCATGTCTGGTTGACATTGATATATAGATTACATTAATTCCTTAATCAACATGGTATACGGTGTTTAATAATATTTTTTTTGAAAATAAAATATATTTTCTCTTATTTCGTTGTAACTATTCAAATAAAAAAATCACAACTTAAGTTTGTTGTACTCAATATGATTAAACAATACATAACCATATCAACTATAAAGTCCACATAAATTTATCAATTCCAACAAGACATGAATTGTATGCTTTCCTTCAATTGTAAGCACATTGTTCATAAAATGTGCATATAGATTTGAAAAATATCGACACATTTGAACTAGTGCTTCTTCGAGAGAAATTGGTCGATATTCTTCTACAACATTTAAATTTATAATGTCATGCTCTTCAAGGACATTTGTCAGACTTCATTCAACCAAGAAAAATGTTACTCAACCACCCCAGTTGACCGTATGGATGACCACCATGTGATACTCAAGATTTTGTGCACACATTTTGACATTATTAATTGGTTTCAGTAACGCCACTTCATTAAATTGTATTTCGTTGAGTTTATTCACTTATTTAGCAATTTATCCACTTTCTGAGAACTTTTAACATTACACCACAAGCATCCTTGAAGAAATGAAAAAATACTGATATGCAGTAATCTGGGGCAATATTAACGTCTTTTCAATTTTCAGCTAGTAAAAAGGAAAAAGGAAGGTGAGGAGAAGAGGATAACTCAAGAAGAGATGCTTCTGGAAGCAGCTCAAACAGGTTCTGCCCATGGCATTCATCTACAAGGGGGTGTTTTGTTTGTTTAAATATGTTTGGACGGTTTAATTATTAGCTTGCTTGATTGCCTCATTAGTAACCCTTTAATTTTAACTGAATGTCATGAAAATCATATGCAGAAATTATAAATTTGAAAAACTTGGTACTAGCAAGAGAGGAAGAAGTTAAGAAAAGAGCCGTAGTGCACATTTGCCAGCAGATGCAGGGAAAAGAAGTTGCCACAGAACATGGCATCACAATTACTGTAATGTTGATAAACAATCCCAATACTGTTTTATTTTACATTTGCTATGAGAAAGCTTCATCAATCTTAAGAAAACAAAATCCAACCCAAAGAAGAAACCTATATATAACTGCTATGGCTTATACTGTAAAAGAAGCTAAAATTCTGTCTATTATACTATCCAATATTGCATACTAAATGTGCTCTAAATTACGTACATTGTCATTTCAACTTGAATTCATCCAATTCAACACAAATCATTAATCAGGCCAGAAGAAAGTGTCGAGTAGAATCTGGACTAGTAAGAAGATCAAAAGGTTTGCCGATGGAATCTTTCAAAATAGTGATTTGGCCTTCTTTCAAGAGTATATCTTCGTCGAGGGTCTCTATTTTCTTTTTCAACATATTGATCTCAGAATTCATTAACATGTTATTTTCACTATATTGCTTAATCTCCTCCCACATTAAATCCCTCTCTTCGGATACTTTTTGTAGTATCCCCCCTGAAATATTCAGTTCTTTCTTACATTCTTGTAAATCAGTCTGAAGCTGATTAATAATATCATCTTTCTTCATCACCTGGAAACAAGAACAAAGTTAACATGGAACCAATAGCAGACAACTGAGGACAGCGTTTTTGAAATTTGGAAACAAAAGGTATAGCATCAAATTTATGATTAATTGCAGAATAAGCAAAAAAAAATTCCAAGCAGGTAAAATTGTTATGTACTCTCTTGACCCTCTGTACTATTTCACTTTTACTCTTACAGAGAATATCAAAGTTTTCCATACTTCCATCTCTTCATGTTTCTCCAGAAACAAGATTCTATGATCTCTAGGAAAACAACTTTGCTTCTTAATCTAACCGAATTTGTGTCTGATCTTTCAAATGATTCTTATTTTTGTCAGCAGAAGCATATAATACCAGTTTAACAATACCTATGTATTTCGTCTTTCAATTGTTTTTAATACATGGAGATCAAACTTTTATCAAAATCAACTATCTGGGTTTGCATTCCACTGTACATGTCATGGAATGTATCTTTGCAAGGAACATAGAGTCCTGCTAATTCAAATCGATGCTGAGAGTTTTGCAGAAAATGGGAATAATGTTCATTTCAAAGAATATCAAGAGTTAGGAAACAAATGAGAATACTCAAAATTTTATCAATATTCAATTATTTCAGCTGATCCTGGTATATCTTAAAGTAAGCTACTCTGGAATTTCGCCTCGAATTTAGCTAAGCCCATCTATGCACGGAAAAGTGAGGTCATCTCAGTTCCACTCTGTTAACATGAAATTGGGTTAGTAGACCCAAATTGGAGTAGAATATATCTGGGCCTTATGATGGTCCTCAAAAGCTGTGTAGATCCAATCCTTTTGGGCTTATGATGGTCCCTAAAGCTACGTAGATCCAATCCTTTTGGGCCTTGACCCCTTGTAATGCTTTGTGACCTCTTTAGTTTATGGGATAAAAATTTTAGTCGAGGTGGAGGTAATTGTACCTCTGGCATCACAATTACTTTTTTTATGCATTATATTGAGGATGAAATCCTTTACATAGTAATATAGGCCATAAACCATACAGTTCTTTCTCATTGTCAAATTACCTGCCACTTTTAGGGGATTTAAATAACTTTTTTCAAACTACTGAAGATCCAAAGGACATAAAATTAACAAGTTCTACAGCCACTAAGCTTCTACTAAGTAATCACGTGTCCTCAATTTAATCCATATCTGTCAATTTTATGTACATCAGTACAGATTTAAAACAATTCTGCCAGACGTAATATTGCACATGAAGACCTTTACAACTGGAAGAAAGAAGGAAAGTGGTAAACTTCCCAATTGACAGGTTTCAAACTTTAATTTCCATCTACATAATTTCTTTCACGTGCTAAAGTCTTCATATTGACATTTATACCTCACCACTCCAATATAAGGCAAAACAAGAGGAAATTTATAATGTCTGTAGACTGGAGTCATTATCTGCTACAAATCTTAGGTAGGAGTTCATGTCAACTCTTCCCATTCATGTGTTCTTTATTATGGTAATAAAAATTTTACATTCAAGGTTTTAAGAATAGACCATCCAGCATGATGTGGTATAGAGGGAACTACTGCATCCAGACAAATAACATAACTTTGAGTAGGCAAGATGAGAATCAAGAATCAAAACTCAATCAGATAACAAATGAAAGCATATACAACACCGCAAAAGAATAAGATAAGCTCATAGATGAGATAATGCCCATGTTTGGTATGATAATTTAAAACTCATTTGCTCCCACCAAACTCATCTTCAACCACACATTTCCCCAATAAAATAATTTTGCACGTGAACCCATAAATTTTCCCTACTTTTCAGCACACATTCTTCCAAAAACTATTTTTTACAAAATCTATTATCACGAAATTTACATGAAACGGACTATAATTTTGCATGTTGCAGAATAAATAATAATAATTTGGACTTACCTGAAGTTCAAGATCTTTCATCTTGTGGTTTACACAAGAAAAATTATCCAATGCATTTTGCACCTCGCATTTGAGAATGTCATTACCTCTGACTGCTGCAGCCAGCTCAGCTTGAAGTTGTTCCACATCGAGCTCTTTGGAATAAAGCTTTTCACGTAACAAACTTGTCAATAAGGTCTCTGCTTTTAACTCAGATCGGATTATCTCCTGTGCAAGATATACAAATATTTATAAAACTCGTATTGAAAACAAAACATACTAGAGTGAAAATTAAATTTAATTGTGGAACAAATTAAAATACATAGGAATCAATCAACCTCTGATTTCCGATCATCTAGCTTATATGATTCATCATTTAGACTGGGTGAACGAGATTCCAGGGTAATTGGGCCAAGTGTCTCATGCAACTTTTTGGATCTTGCGTGCAGCACACCAGAGACAGTCTGCAAACTCCTTGTCAAGTTTTCGTTGGCCAGCTCAAAACCTTGAAGCTTCACTTCACATTCAAGAATAAATTGGCATTCTAAACCTGTATCAGAACCTTGCCTACTTTTCAATGTGCGTCTTTCATTGGCTTTAATATATTCAAGTAACTTCCTAGAAAGTTGGCTGCTCTCCATAAGAGAAGGAAGAACTTGATTTAGCAAGCAGCTAATACGATTCTGCATTTCTTGATCTAACTTAAAACTTGAAGTTGCACCATCTTTCCCCCCATTTTTCAGACGATTTAGTAGATCTATGTTTTCACACCTAAGTGAACCAACTTCAAGCCCATAAGATTCCACCTCCTTTCTCAGGGCATGCTCCACTCCAGTCAGCCTCATATGTTCCACTTGCTGCTTTGCCAACTCAAAATCATAGTTTTCTAAAGAAACTTTCTTTTGAAGATCTTCACAAAGCCCTCGCAATCCATCGATTGTTTTCTCTTGTTCTCTACAAGTCCTTTGCAGTCTACTGATGGATCTGTGCATATCCTTACACTCAACAGCTTTCGCCTCATAGTTTCTTCGGAAGCAATCTCGATCTTCTTCTGCTGCTCTAAATTTATCTTGCAGTTCAATAAGATTTTTCTGTAAATATTGTTTCTCCTCTCTAGCTTCGTTGACTTGAGTTGTTATGCTCTCAAGCTGTTTCTCTGAATTTGTAATTCTGCTCCTAGTATCCATTTCCCTTTCACTGAAGGAAGATACTTCCCTTTGAAGGGAAACATTTTGCTCGGCAAGCTCCCTAACCCTCTCTCGAAGCCTATGTTCTTCAGACTGGTATTTTTCAAGTTTGTGGGACCACTCAATTGATCTCCTGTCCAATTCCTTTTCAAGTGCCAACTGCAACTCATGCTTTTCCTTCTCCAATCTCCGGGTCTGTGTGCTTAACTCTGCCCTTGCTAGTTTGACGTCTTCCCTAAATAAGGACTTTTCAGCAATCCAATCCCGTAAGACAGCTGAAATTTCTACTGCCATTTTTACCTTTTCCTCTGTTAGGCTTCTGATTATCTGAATCAACACTGGCTTATTACACCCTCTGACCTGAAGAAAGTTTTCCTGTTCAAGTGCTTCTGAGATGTATGCAGATTGGTCCTCAGCTTCCTTGAATTTTCTAAGAAGTTCTATATCTGTGTCGTCTATAGCCTCGACATTCAGTGCAAACCCATCTTTACCACCGAAAGAAGTCTCCTTCTCAGAGAATCCTAAAGTTTCTTCTTGATTATATCCATTGGTAGTCACAGGATGCCTGTCTAGTGTGCAGTTTTTTGGGGAAACTTCATCAGAATTTGCACTGGAACTTTCATTGATTGTTCTGCTATAGATATCTTCAATAGTAATTGGGGCTTCCGAGTCATATTCTTTTGACCTAATCTTAGACAAAAGTTGAGATTGATTAAGTCTCTCGACCACATCCTTTGCAAGTTTTCTAGGAGATTCACGACAAAAGCCATTCTCCTCCCAATCTCCAGATGATAACTGAAGCTGAAATACTTTTGCTTCTCCGAAGGATTGAGACTTTGGTTTCTGTTTTCTGCCATCATTTCGTGAAATAGGTGCTGCGCACTGAACTCTTGGTGGCCGCATTCTCCCAGAGTTCCCATTGTCAATGTGATTTCTCGTGGAAAAATGGCTCTTCGAAGCACTCGTATCCATCTGTTGTTCTCCATCTATGTAACGATCCAGAATTTTATTTGATACATTACTGGTTGCCTCAGATATTTCAGAATGTGCTTTCAAAGCAACACTATCAGATTTCCCCACTCTCTGCCTATTTCGAATCATACCCATTTCTGAGAAATTTGACCGGGTTTGTCGCTCAGGAGTATGGCAACTGAATCAAATAACAATTGCAACAATCAACCCAAAAAGAAATATGTTTACGTTGCCACAGATTTGAAAAACTGAAACTACGTAAAAGAAATACGACTTTAAAGCCATGACAATTGCTTACCGAGTGGAATGTTGACCAGATTGCCTGTGTGAATTACTGATACTGCAAGGAGAGCAACCTTGATCACCAAAATTCCTATATTGTATGGATCCAGATGAACATGAAAGGCTTCTTCTAAGACCAGGAGCAGTAACCTGATTTTCCGAGCCATATTTTTCTTTTCGGGGATTGTCAATACTTTCTGTTGGTCTCTCCCAGTAGACTTGCTTATCTGTTGATGGTGGTGAGACTTGATTACTATTTCTGCTGTTAGACGCATTTGATCTAAATGAAAAGAGCTTCTTCATCTCTGTGTCTTCAGCTCCAACCACTAATATTTATCATGAAAATCGCCAATGGATCTATATTGAAGAAAATATAGGAAGATTTACAAAGAGTGCTAGAAGAGGAAACTAAATCAAAGGGCACAAGCAACTTGATCATGTTGCAGAACAAATACTGAATGCATAATTTCATCAACAAAACGTATATATCTACAGGACATACGTGCAAAATAAAGACTACAAGCAAGTCTAAACATCATTAAAACAAAGAAGCTCCACCATCTTCAATATAGATAAAGAAAACACCAGTTGTAGGCCAGACAATGTATACATATGAGAAGCACAACCAAAAACATACAGGAGTGCATCCCTGAAAAAACATCATTTTCATCAGTTATATAGATTCAAAACACCGAGCCATTATTGCAAGCTCAAAGTAAATATCTCAAGTTCTCATAACCTATTATCTTAAAATATTCAGAATCTGATCTGCACCATGAAACAGCAAAGAGAACACAGAGGATATGATTATCTCCACAGTCAGCAAAACATAAAACAAAGAAACTGGAGAGTACAATAAAAAGAGGCTCAAGCAGCTTGATATGTTCACAACCTGTAACTTCCTGCTACAGTACAATATGTAAACTAAAAAACTGAAAAGCATAGTCCAAAATAATTAATAAATTCTTTTGTAAGTAAAGCATTGATTTCAGTGACCTCCTTTACCGTTAGCAGTAATCATAACACTCTTGTATAAAAGCATAATTAATCAATGTGTTTCTGACCCATGATTAGAAAAATATTTGTGTTACAAGATGTTATTATGATTCCTGGGGATTAAAGACCATCATACCCTCAATTATTCTCATCCAACATGTCTTTATACTATCAAACACCACCTACACTTTTTTAGGAGCATCTTGGTTTGTGCTTACAATTTACTTATTTCACCAAACACTATTAGTTAGTTTCTGAATACAAAGAAATATATATATAACTCTTTCCATATTTCAAATAGGAAATGTCAGTCTGCTCAAAAAATCACTCAAGCCAAGAAAGATTAAGATAATAACGGTAAATAAAAAACCCATTTCAGATCGGTAAACTATGTATCTTAAATTAAATGTAAATCCCAAGATTGTTTCCTGAACTTAATATTTCTTGAAATTTATCTTGCTCCAGAGCAAAATCATATTTCTAAAATCTTACAGAAATTGCATTAGAAAGAAGAGAAAAACAGAGATTAAAATATAGACTCACTAATTCATTAAACCGTTCTGAAAAAATAACGAAAAATTAAATCTCATTCAGGAAAATGCTAATTTCTTGAATCTAACTCCAGTAAAACAGACTAATAAAACACATTAAATTAATGGAAAAAAGATTTAAAAATAAAGACTCGCGAATTGTTTTACTCTTCCTCTCCCAGCGATAAGCAACGAAGTGACCGTTAGAGACTATAATTTCAGGGGTACACGAAGGATAGACACCGGAAAACCATAACTATGAGATTAATATTTCAAATATCTCATTAAATGAATCGAATCAAATTATCATGTTCAAAGTAAAGAAATTCCACGCTACAGGCTGTACTTAACAAATACAGGTCCAAAAATATTCAAACAATTTTAAATAATAAAAAAGTTTTCAATTAACGTTTAACGTATCCCAAAAACCCATATATACAGATAGAGAGAGCATATAGAGTGAGAGAGTGAACAACCTCAAATTGGCGGCTGATTAAAATGTGAAAATTGTTGGTTGATATTTCGAGAAACTGGAAAGAACAAGAGGGAGAAAGTCCAAAGGTGTTTCCTCGTTTTTTTTTTTTTTTTTTTTTTTTCTGGTGTTGAATTGATGGTGCTCGATTACTAGCACTCACTCACTGAGACTCTGTGTATAATTAGAGTAAGTAGGAAATTAATGAGAACGATAGGGGTGAATTTGTCAAAAACTGAAAAGTTTAAAATTTCGATGCCGCGTATAAGGCGGAAGGAGCGTTTTGCCTTCGCCTTTTGCCTTTTGCCTTTTTCCTGTGTGGGCCTCGGTCGGCCTGACAACATTTTTTCAGCCTGTGCCGATGTGTTCACGAACTTTTTATTTTTGAGTCCCTAATTTATTAAAAGTATGTTAGCGTCATCCTTAACAAAAATGTCAAATCATTTTGTTTGGAAAATATATGATGGAAAATGATTTTTGAAAAAAATTTGCATTTTCAAGAAACATAATTCTAATTAAATTGATTCCAATCCATCCATATACAATGTGTGGCTAATTTGGGAATACATTGCGTGGAGTTCAACCTCCTCGAGCAACCTATATCTCATCCTCTAGCCTTGACAGTGGATGCATGGGGACAAGTGATGAGTACAATTTAAGTACAACCATAACCATGAAGAAAGACATCAACCCCCGAGGTGCCGCATCATCGTGGTCCATGTCCAGAATGTCATGCTTGTACCCTCGACGTTCTTAAACGATTTCATCCTCCTAATGGTCTATCTCTTTCCAATGTTCCCTGGCTCAAAAACGATCCAATCACTACAATCCTAATGTTATCAACCACGATAGTCCAACACTTTCAATAAATCCCTAATATCTGCCAATCGCATGACTCCTACGTCATTCTAGACTCTTGAGCAGCTAATGCATTCGAGTGACCAAATGAATCAGGATTATATGCCTAATCCTATAAATACAAGCCTCCTATTCATTATTTAGGGGTGTTTATTCAACTGAAACTTTTAAATACTTTTGGAGACTTTTTAAAGTGGGTGACTTTCGAGGGCTTTGTAAACTTTTAACTGATTTCAATGGATTTGGTAAGTTTTCCATGAATTTCTGTAGACTTTTACTAGAGATTTTTAAAGAGTTTTATTTTTTTTAAAATATATTAAACATACATAATGTAATATGTTAAACAACTTTTTATATATTCAAATCATCCACAACTCATATAATTGAAAATGCAAAGCAATAAATTGTATTTTTCATATAAATTTTTTTTTTTTCCAAAAAAAGAAAAATTCAAGTTACATCAAGTAGATTAACAAATAACCAAATTATTAAAAAAAAAAAATTAATAGTATTTTAGTAATGATCAACGAAAAATAAATATCAAACATTCTCAATATCATTCCACATATCAGCTGCTATAGAAGCCCTCCATGTATTAGCATTCTCTCTCTCTTGTTGTTGACTCTCAAAAAATGGTCCAAAGTCTTCTCCCTCATTAATCGAAGAAGATGAAAAATCTTCGTTATCAGGTTCAATTGAAAATTCATCGGAACGACACTCTTTACGAAGAAAATTGTGTAATCCTACATAAGCTAATACGAGTTTTGCTTGTGTACGATATGGAAATGGAGGAACTATTTTGAAAATTGTGAATCTTGATTTAAATATACCGAATATCCTCTCAACTACGTTCCTCAAGAAAGCATGACGAAGATTAAATAATTCTTTTGTATTTTCAGGATCACGACCTTGACCAGCAAATTCTTGAAGATGATAACGGACACCTCGAAAATGAGTTAAGAACTAACATCGATTTGAAAATCCACAGTCTCCTAAAAAATATTTACCTGAACATAAAATATTTGTAAAATTAACAAGTAACTTATAACATGTATAATGAAATAATAAAGTCATACCTTGTGGCATTTTAAGTCCATTTCTCCTTGTTAAAGCATCAGTCAACACTTTAGAATTATGTGCTGATCCGTCCCAACCACTAAGCACATATATAAATTCTAAATCAAAGTTACAAGCGGCCAAAACATTCTAAAAAATTGTTCCATGACGATTTCTATAACTGCTTGTATCACGTCCAGTTACCATTACTGGAATATGGGTAATAACAATAGCTCCAATACAATCCTAAAATAATAAAACAATACAAAGAAATCATGAGAACATTAATGTTAACATAAAACAAAAAATACAAAAAATCTTATTTCATCACTTACTTTAAAGAAAGGATAAAATCTTGTACTTTCCCTTATTTTTTGTGGCACAATGAATCCTGGTTTGACCATCATATCTACCGCAAATTTGTTTAATGTCTGTAAAATCTTGTTGAAATTTCGGCTGGTAGTGAAATGCGATCGGCCAAATTTTTGATGAATCAAACAATATCGAGTATTTTGACTAATGATAAGTGCGCTTTTGCACACTTATTAGACACTTTTTGGGATTTAACTGTGATAAATTTGAGTATATTTCTACCCATAATTGTGTACTTTTTGTATTTATAGGCCAAAACCCTTAATTGGAATGAAACGGAGGCAAAACGAGTGAAAAATGACTTAAATTGCACACTTTTGTGAAGTTGGGGACTAACTTGCACTTGACCAAAAGATGGAGGGCTTTGACTGCAATTTGACAGGGGCTTAAATGAAAGAAAGTTCAAAGTATGAGGATCAAATTGTACTAAATCAAAGATGGGGGATGAAAATGCGCAAGGACGGAACGTTCAAGGACCTGAACTGCAAATATGGAAAAATCCATGCGACCACATGGATTATAACCATGCGACCGCATGACTTGCCCAGAGACGTGAAATGTATATTTTGTTTCTACCATGCGACCACATGGAATTACACAATGCGGCCGCATAGAGATAAAATTTTAAGGCGGTCTATTTTTCTTTCCACGCGTTTTTGGTCAACTTTGGCAATATTTTGGACTTGTTTAATGGAGATATTTTGGTGTGTCTCACATAGCATTGATATATCCCATATCTCTCCCATTTTGCAAGGTATTAGAAGTTAGATAATAGTTTAGTTTAGCTTAGGTTTTTATAGTTTTCTCTCTAGTTTTCTTGCTTTCTTTTCCTTTTCTTCTTTTAATTAGTTGCTTTTTTGAGTTATTAACTCATTTTGAGAAGAATCATCAAGGGAGCAAGGAGATAACATCAAAGGAATTGGTGGAAAACTTGGAGGAATTCAAAGACTACAAGGGTTGTATCTATTTCTTGTTTTTCCTCCATTAAATTTCCATTTTTGACATGTATTGTATAAGAATCTCTTTGTTTATCATCTTTATAAAATGAGTTAAATATATTTGTGTTGAAATTTATGTTAAATCTTAACTTTAATTTCATTAATATCGATATATATTGTTAGAAATGCATTTGTTATCAAAATAATGGTGTATCGATTATTAGTTTAAAATTGCTTCATTTATTTGATCAATAGATGTTGTAGTTAGGTATTTGGTGTAATTATTGAAAAATAGTTGTACTGATTAGGCCGAAATAATTGATACCATAGGTTTGTATGGTTCCGACTATACGCGTTTAGATGATCTAGAAATAGACATCTACCTTATGTGACCTGTTGAGTATTTTCACAGCAATTTAATGCAATTGGTTAATTTTGTATCGACATAGAAATATGTGGTATAATTTGATTAATTAGGGTTAATATCGCTCGAAAGAGGATATTAATTTAAAATTGGAGAATCGGATCTAACTATGTATTTTGGTAATTTGCATGTACGTTATTGAATTGATGTTAATGAAATAAAGGTTAAGTAAAAATATAAATTTCAACCACTTTCAAATCAGAGATTCAACTATCTTTTTAGTTTGTTAGTTTAGTTTTATAGTTATTAGTTTATAATTTAATTTGAATATTAATTGTGTGTGTGTGTTAGTCGTTGTTAGAACTAAAATCGATTAGAGTACGTAACTTCAAAGTAACATTTCTCGTGGGATCGATATTCGGACTCAAAAAATCCACTATATTACTTGTTCACGATCCGTGCGCTTGCGGTACATTTTTCAGCGAACAACTAACAATGAGTAAGAACGTTGCAAGCATTTCTTCAATACAAATATATCTAGTATCCTATAGATGTGTTTTTTCTCTAATGATATTGCTTAATAAGACACTGAGGGTCTGAAAGCAAAAATCAGGAGTTATGGGTCGGGAAAATAACTTGAAAGAATTTGAACATAATAAGATCGAGATCAAGACATACCTTTAATGTGAGGAGCTCCAGAGCTTTCATCCCCTCATCGAACCCCACATTTTCTCGGTATTTAGCCACAATGCTCAGGACAAGGTGACAATGCTCGAAATCCTCGATGATTGAGGCCTGACAAGCTCCAAAAGGAGTATCAAAATATTTCATTACTTTTATGAAATTTGTTGTTCAAGTAATAAAATGCAAGTAAGGGTCATTCCCACATAGGATTGTTTTCAATTATATCAATTGCAATATGAAAGGAAAAATGCGAATTAAGTAAATAGGGGGGTTTGGTTGGTTAACTCAATTAAGGAAGCAATAAATGCATAAAAAGAAAAGACTAGAATAACAAAGCAATGAAAATGTGATCGAGGGGTACTTCTTCACCACAAGAATCACTTTCTTATCAATGTTCGCAAAAGATTTTTGTTTTCAAGATCAACAACAATACGAGCATAATCACAAACTCGATTACCTCAAACTCCCCTTACGTTTTAGTTGAATAAGAGAAGCTCGTTACCCAACTCTATTCATTAAACAACCTAGGATAAGCTCGCTAGATTAAATTTAACGAAAGCATTTACATAAGAGAGTCGAATTGAATTAAGCATAAACACGTAAGCTCGATTTGCTAACTTAAGTGACAATTGACCTACATTCAATTGAAAATTCCTCATAATCCATCAAAATGTAGTTGCTACTAGATTTTGGTTAAATTAACGATTAAAACGATTACGTACTAAAAATCTCAAAATAGCATATATTGTATCCACCTAATCATCTAGTTGTCATCCCAAATAATCAAGAAGAACAATATAAACATTTTATACAATGGATTAAACACATCAATCTCAAGAACCATAAAGCACAAATCATTAGAAAATTAACCTAGGGTTCCCAAATAACCCCCAATCACAATAACACTTAACTATCCATAATGTAATGAAAAATAGCTAACAAAATACTACAACAAGATGATAAAAACGAGATTAAAGGAAGAGAAAAGTCTATTGAAGGAGATAGATGGATGAAGTCTTTAATATCAATGAGCATTCTCCTTCTTCTTCCCCATTTCTACCATTATTGTTGGAAGAGCTCCCAAAATTTTATCTTGTGTTTGGTCGGCTTCCTCCTTCATTTCTTGTCGTAGAAATGGTCCAAAGAGCTTGTATTTATAGTGTCTTGAAGGTAGGAGACGGGTCGAGTCGAAAAAAGGCCGAAAAATGGGTTTTCGCGCGTAGCCAGGAAGGTGGGCACAATCTACATCTTTTATGTTTCCCGGGCGCCATGATGCCGGGCTTGCTGAAATTCTGCTCTACTGCTGGTTTTGCACCTTTTTTTCACCCCTTCAAACACATTTTTTCACTCAACAATTGGTAGTACTTGTAAGCCAAATATGAGATCAATTCATCTTCAATACATTTGGCTCCATTTCTTGCATAAAATCCTTATAACATCCATTAACCCGGGATTTAACCTATAAGACAAAAAGTAAATAAATATAAGTAATAAACACATGTGAAAACTAACAACTAAATAAGTTTAACGGCCTAAATGAGTGCGAAATCCGCACTTATCAAGGCCATTGGGGGGGATGGAGTCGTCCTAAAGGTCGACGACTTCGGGGGTTACCCGAGGAGATAGGAACCCTACCACCCTGGAGACCTCAATGGCGGCCGAGGAGAGTTGGATTGGCATAGGGGGCTCGAGGCAGGAAGCCTTGAGCTTGAGGACTCGCATGGACCCTGAGGTGGAAGATCTGTTGGAATTACCCGGGGCCTCTTCTTCCTTTTCTTCTGACCAGGAGTCCTAACTAGGGCTCTTTCGATTTTGTGTTAACGGCCCAACAAAGAGCTAATGGATCGAACGACATTTATGCGAAAAAACAACACAAGTGTTAGTCACGAACTTATGATCGAGATAAAGAAACATAATTACAGAAGTATACCCTCGAGGCCTTTCACGTTGGTAAGGTCGAGGATGTCGTCTAGATCATACGTCAAGGGCTCGAGATCCTCTAACATCTGCCTATCTCTCTCTGAAGTCAAAATAGGCTGTTCCTCACAGAACTTCGTTGTGTCAGAGATTCCCCACAAGTACCAAAATGAGAGATCGGGGTCTCGGGCAATGACATAGAACCATTTGTCCTTCCACCCCTTTAGTGAACTAGGCATCCCCGGAGTCCTAAACCCACCTCGGGTCAAGATATAAACAAACAGGTTTCAGCTCGAACACCATTCTACAAAGGTCGAGGTAAGGTGTTATGCCTAGATACCAACAGGCTATGAAGAAATACACGAGTATTGTCCAGGCATTGTGCACTACTTGCCCCGGGCACATGAAGTGCTCCACCAATAACCCTACAAAGAAGGGGTGCATCGGCCACCTAAACCCTACCTTCATGGAATCCTCGAAAATGACAAACTCCATCTCTCGGGCTCTAATCATCCTATCCTCGGGGTCGGGTGCCATACAGTCATTATAGGGCATGAGCCTGTACTCCCTATCCACTTGCATGGCTAAGTGCTCCTTAAATTTACAAGGGACGTCGGGATACTTAAGCTTGAGATTGCTATGTTCCCTAGGTCGAGCATCTAAGGGAACGGACATGTAGATAAGTTGTGTCCTATCGTCGTCTGATTCACTCGAGCCCTCAGACCGCCGATCACTATCACTACTCGACATCTCTTTAATTTAAAACTTCTAAAAAATTAACTTAAAGTCTCGAACCTTACCTTTTTCACCCGACGCTCAAATGGAATTCCTAAACTCTTTAGCTCGAGCCCAATCTCACGAAATAGGATTCACAAAGAGTAAAAGGTGAAAAATGAGAGGTGAGATCCCATATTTATAGGGTCCTGGGGAAAGACCAACCGTCACATCAATCCCAATCGTTGACAGGTGCCATGTGTCGCACATCCGGAAGACATCATTTTTTACCATGCATGCTCGTGCCCGAGTTTCCAAAACCGACCTCTGTTCATAACTAATTTTCCCGCCGACTTGACCCATAAATATCTCAATGTCTCGAGCCTTCTGCATCTCGGCACTGATCATCCGTTCTCGAACTTAGCCTTATGACCGGATGCACGAGGGCCAGTGATATAGTGGATCCTCGTCATTCCCGAGCCTGTGAACCCGGGGACTCAAAATTGATCGTACATGAATTTATTCACACATTGCTTGGGCTATGTATGTCCTCGGGCATGCACTTATGCACGAGGATACATTTCACTCCTATTACAACATTATGGGACGATTGTCCTCGGGCTTTATCCTCGGGTATGCAGACCTTGCTGACAACATAACCTCGAGGTTAACTTTATGATCGAAACCAGAATAAGTGCCCTCACCCCAAGGTGACTCCCATGTACTTAGGGCTCTTGGATTACCGCAGTTCTTCAATACAAAAACTTCTATGCCTAATGGAACTCTACCTCGATAATATTACTAAACGGACTAGAATTGCAGCCATGATATGAGTCCTACGCCCATGACAATTAGGACTCCTAGGCACAGCAAAAATCGTCTAGTATGGTCCTACTGCAAGTGTGCTACCTACTTCTATAAATATGAATGTTCAATTCATTATTCAGTTGCGTTCTTTCATTATTTTTCAGTTTATAGCCTCACGTACATATTCTCTATCTGACTAAAGCATCGGAGGGACAACGATGTCACACCTCATTTCCTTTGTTTTAGGTACCCAAAGATCCAGTTCGTGCTCATCATCAGTCGTCAAGCTTGAAAGTCCACATGTACGATTTTTTATAGCATCAATAACCATTATCCATCATCAACCAATTTTGACTTTATATCTTGTGGTGTCTCTTGCCCTACGACTGTATTTTTTATATGAAAGTATTGCAGATTTATTGGCTTTTGTAATATTATATATTTCGAGAGTACAATCTTTGACCTTTAGAGTAAAATAAAGATTAATAATTAGATTGGACCCTAATTTCTCATTCACCCGAAATTGGTTTAGATATGTCAAATATGCACTGAAATCAAAATTCCCTTTCGGGGGAACCCCCATGAGGTGTGCTACCCCCTCGTCCCCGGCGACTCGACCGCGTGGGTCGAACCTAGTTTCGGAGCGACGAAGTGGCAAACTATTTGCATAAATAAATCAGGTCTAAATATTTGGCCGAAATTTACATTAAGTCACGCTTTCCTATGTTTGGTTTTTTACATTTAACAAATGTTCTCGAATTATTAAACCAATTTCCAACAATATCTTCTTCTTGTTTCTTGTAAAGTTTTTGCATTTCTTTTCGTTTCTTCATATTTTGTTAATTCAGATACATAAATATACGAGCCTCTCAAATGGTGACTTTTTCTGTCCCTGGTGTTTGGGGTTGTTTTCGTTAATGCATGACACAAATAACAAAATCAGATTCCGTTGTATCCTAGATGTGTTTGGCTTTCTCATGTACATGACATATAGCGGGGACAAGTATCTTCGTAAGGAGAGCTTTGACATCCGGCTTGGAATCTACTGCAAGATTTAGTCAGGTTCGGTTCGAGTATTATATATTGTTCTTCCAACTTTATCAGATTCTTTTCCGGCTATTGCAAAATAACCACCAACAATCACAGGATGTTATTTTGCAGTTTTGCAATGACACAACCCTTGTTTTTCTCCACTTATCACCGTGGACTGTGTCAAGTTGGAACGATCGTATGAAAGTCCAAAATGATTCTTGCTGCAATTTATATTGAAGATTGATATCCAAGTGGCATTTATGATTAGGTGGGGGCCTCTGCCTTGATCATATTCATAAAAGGTTTTGGTGATTACAATACCATCGGTACAAAGCAGATAAATTAATGAATAATGTTATTTGTATATAAATAGTTACATAATGATTTACATGCATATAAGATGTCAAAAAAAGAGGAAAGAACCAATTCTTTTTTTTTTTTTTTTTGTTGAAAAAAATTCTAACACAATTATATCTCATCATATCATATATATTTAACATGTAACACAATCGTAAGTTAATTTATGTCATGTTATATTAATCAATAAAAAATGATCAAGTTGCTTTTATTTGTTTATTTTATGCATGGAAGATTTGTTACAATTTTTCAAAAATTATTTGTGCAGTACTATTATTTTCTTTAAGTTCTTCCCGTAGTTAACAACTAAGCCGCTGTATGGTGGTTTTTTTTTTTTTTTTTTTTTTTTTTTTTTCGCAAACTCTATAAAAATTTGATAGATTTCAGTGGACTTTTTCAATTAAATTTTTGAACCTAGAATATGAAGAGTTGTAGGTTACGTAGAGACATATTTTTTTTGAAAATGTCAAATTTACGCAATAATTGTTTATGCATAATTATTTTGCCCCTCTCCATTTCAATTGTTGAAGGTTGCAATATAAACCATTTTTACCATTAGACCAATAAACATCATGGGTCCCATTGCCATAGTAGCATATGTTTTCATAAGTTAGCACGTATTCGATGGTCATTATTTGGTCAAAATAATGTTTCGAATAGTAATTTTTAGGATAATGTGTGGTCAACAGGAAAAAAAATTTAGATTTACGTTTAGAATATAATATTGTGTAAATGTGTGGTTGAAAATGAGTATGTAGAAAAAAGAGATTAAAAATAATTCTTAAGAAATTGGGCTTAACTCAACCCATACAAAATCGGCTTGTAAGGTGAGGTTTGCCCACACTATATAAATTGGTCATAGGCACTGTAATCAGTCAATGTGGGATTTTAACACACCCCCTCACACACAGCGTGGACTTTGCCATACAACTGTGAAAACCGATATTGGGGGCCCAACATCGAAACTGGGCCTGGCTCTGATACCATCTTAAGAAATTGGGCCTAACTCAATCCATACAAAACCGGCTTGTAAGGTGAAGTTTGCCCACACTATATAAATTGGTCCTAGACACTGTAATCAGTCGATGTGGAATTTTAACAATAATGATTGTCAAACAAGGACTTAATATATGGCTAAATAGTAAAGAGAAATAAGTCTATGAGTTTCTACTTGTGCCTTTATATTGAGCCGATGCATGCGGTTTTATCTATTCGTCCATGTATGTCTAGAAAGTGGCATGCACGACTGAATCAAGCACATCTAATCAATCTTGTTATATATTTGATAGTGCATTCTGGTTTTATTAGGAAAAAAAAATGTGCATAATTTAAGTAAACTCGTACTATTGATGCATATTATATTCAATTTGACTTTGTATCCTGTTTCGTCAATTTTGGATATGGCATAAATATGACTCGAACTGAGAAAGCAAAATTACCTAATGAGACGTTGGTTTTAATTCTCTCGGATGTGATATTTGAAGTCAATACGGTAGATATCCTGAGAGAGTAGTTAACAGACACGATCATCATGCGTCATGGTTTTGTGACAGAGAGATGTTTTCATCTTATATTCCATTCGGTTCATTGTGAATAAATGTCCTAGTATCTCTTAATAAAATGTGTCAATGTATGGTAGAGGAATAAGAGTTGTAATTGCAATTATTAAACAGTTCTTTGAATACCTTGTAATACTCACTAGTCGATGATGTTGATATCTGTGTAACCCATAAAGGGAAATTGATTTAGAGAACTCTCACAAAAGAGAAGAGGTCATCATTATATAATTTGAAAAGTTAAAAAAAAAAAAAAAATATCTCCAACTTTAAGGTTAGAAGGAAAGTGTTGCCTTCTTCAAAAAAGGACTGATTTTGGAAAATAATGGTTAAGAATTAGATCTATTAGGTGATTAATCTAATGATTTCACTGATAAAAGTAATTATACGTAAAGTTACTATGACATGCAATTGGCAAAAGGCCTTGCAAGGATTTTTAGGTATTCACATCAAAGAGAGAATAGGGACGTAAGCCAATTCTAAATCATCAACAGCGGAACCTCGACCCAATATATGAAATAATAAGATTTGGGTTCAATGAGAAAGTATATTATATGAGTGATTGCAAGCACTATGTATATTTCTCCCTAAGGTAAAGTGTTTGGTTCACATAATATGAAAGTAAATGTTAAGCTACTATACTTTTAGTCGACTTATATAGACATATTTATGGAATACCTTAATTATGCGAGTATTCTTGATGAGTCGACTAATGTCAAAATTAGGGATGGTTCTGTCTCTAGTGTTACTTGGCTTATTCACGTGTTGGTATATAAATACATAAGGATTTGAAATGAGTTCATGCGTTATTTTCGACTAACCACATCAGGTCATTAGTTCAAAACTTGTCTACCATGCCAACATGGTTAATATTTGAGACATTTTCACTAGGTTCAGGTTCAAGTCCAAAAAACACCTTCATTGATGCGCGAGTTTTGTGAAGCTACTTTGAAGGATTTTTTCAGTCATTTTTTGAAATGGTAGAGAATTGTTGGAGAGATTTTCTAAAAATGTCATTTAGACATTTTACTATGTATCAAAGAGCATACTGAGTCATGGTTCATCTTTAGAATGAAGATATAAAAGGAATAGATCGAAGAGAGCGGAGGTCTAAAGTGACCAGAGGCCACAATCAGCAGCATGTAACCCAACAAGCTTGTTGTCGGCCAGCTACTACCTGTCAAGACCTACAGCTCCTCCAGCTATGATAAGGTAGTCGCACTTGCTCGGGTTTTAACTCTTTTCTAGGTTCATTTTCATCCCAATTCAGTTATTTAATTAAAATACAATAGGTTGCGACTCAAATGAAGATATTTAACCTTTTGGAAGGATTGTAATAACAATATATTGATGGTTCATTTGGAAATGGAGTGATACGGTAGATTTTATTTTTTCTCCTCCATTTGTCTTCTTGTATCATTAAAAGTTCTGTCATTTCATTCTTAAACCTTGTTCGTATTTTGTTAATTCGGGTATACAAAGTACGAGCCTCTCATATGGTGACTTCTCTTCTTGATGTTTGGGGTTGTGTTTCGTTGATGCACAATGCAAAGAACAAAATTAGATTCCATTGTATTTTGAAGGCATTTTACTTTTTTGTGTGCATGCAAATATTATCCTATGGAGAGCATCAACCACGGACGGATGGAGGGGGGGCTAGGTAGGGTTGTAGCCCAGTTCCTTCCCCAACCCATTAAGGCAAAAAAAAAAATATATATATGTCACTTTTTTTTCCACGTATTAGCTCGGTCAGAAATTTTGTAGCCCAGTCTCAGATTCAATCTGGGATCTGTCCCTGACATCAACGCGAGACTTGAAGTTTACTTCTGATTTTAGTTTGGGATTGGTTCGAGTGTTGGATGTTATCCTTCCAACTTAATCAGATTCTTTCCCAGCCATTGCGACATATGTACCAACTTGTTATGCCTACATTGAACTTTCCTTCTACAACGGTAATTTAATTACAGCTGATGAGATTAAAATATGTTAATACCCGACAAACAAATTAATCACCAGATCGTACTAGAGCGTGATTGGGCAAAAGGTGGATCATATTTCATGCTTGATCTTGTACCAAACCTATCATTACATAAAGCAATCTTTGTCATGATACCAACATCTCTAGCCTCGGGGGTCAAATAGATCACATCGTGCCATCTTTGGTCTTGGGGGGCCAAAAAAACTTCTCTAGCTAATCAATATGAGGTCGAACCTTCCTAGCCTAGCTTATTAGACGAGGTTCAAATTACCTAATCAATCACTTTTGTTAAGGGTCTTGCTCCCATTTCTTGCAATCAACATCATGCTTCACCAGGTGCACGTTTTGGCAACAGCATTGGCATCATCCATGGGAAATGCTACTAAAAATCCATGGTGACAACAAAGACTTGACTCGACCGTACGACGTCCATGAAGTCCAACTGACTCCCATATTCCAGAGATGCTCACTAAATTAACCCAATTTCTCGAGCTTCTCACAACAATCACATCAAACACTGTCTTAAAACATGTGTAGCAAAAACTTTTAAAAATATTTGACCTAACTCCACTCAACAAAACCGACTTGTCAAGGGAAGTTTGCCCACACTATATTAATTGGTTCCAGGTTCTTACCATAGACGATATGAGATTTAACACACCCCCCTCATGCGCAACGTGGACTTTGCCATACGACTGTGGAAACCGATATTGGGAGCCAACACTGAAACTGAGCCCGACTCTGATACCATCTTAGAGATATTTGACATAACTCCACTCAACAAAATCGATTTGTTAAGGGAGGTTTGTCCACACTATATTAATTGGTTCCAGGTTGTTATCACACACGATATGGGATTTAACAAAAAATCAATTTTGAGGATATATGGATTCAAAACTTTTTTCTCTGACCGAGCAAATATTTCTTCTAAATCTAATTTCAAGTAAATTAACTTGGAATATTGAAGAGCACTCCCCACGAGATATGCCAAAAATTGTGTATAGTATAGAAAACAGATTTTGGTTGGCGAGAATCTATCAAAGAAGCCGCCCTTCTTCCTTTCCTTTGTTCATCTTTACCATTTCATCACCACAATTAGACAAAAGGAGACCCGGTCCACATTTGGCCATACGCTAAAGCCACTTTTGATTCTGCCATATTTCTTCATTAATCACTCAAATACTCTATTTTTGGCATAGGGATAGCTATTCCACCCATTTTCGTCAAGATAAACAAGACGTATTCTATCATAAGTCGTTCTTATTAATAACGAGTGATTAATTAGTAGAATTTAAAGAAGGTACAATAGGTGTTACTTTGAATTTGGAGTCAAATAATGTTGGTGCTATGTTAATGGGCGATGATTTGATGATACAAGAAAGAAGTTCTGATACAAGAAAGAAGTTCTGTAAAAGCGATAGAAAAAACTGCTTATATACTTGTAAGCGAGGCTTATTTGAATAGTTCATTTACTCATAACTAAATAACTAAAACTTAAAATAAATAATTTTTTGATTGGTCATGGTTAAAAATAAATACTTATTTCAAAATAGTTCCTCGAGTTACTTTCATAGCAAGTAATATTTTTTTTCCCTTTTGTTTGTCTGTTTATTATGACTATCGAGATTCGAGACAATTAAAATGGATTTTTTTTTTTTTTGCGATACTTATCTTTGTTTTAGATCATTGGATTTAGAATTACTTAGATGTTTCTAATCCTTTCAAAATAACAACAATATACCATTTCTAAATATCTTTATGAAAAAAAATTTGAAATCAAGGGGTGACATGTAAGTAACTTTACATATCTATTATTTTTTTACTTTTTAAAGATAAACCAAATGTTCTTTGAAACATTGAATTAATTTTTACTTTGAGAATGATATTTAAAAAAATTATTAGCTCATATTTCTACCGTGATCACTTCTCAAATTTTACAAAATATCTTAATACTCCTAATTCAAACTTATCTAATTTTAAGGTCTCGTTTGATGCACATTATTTGTAAAATGATAATGAAAAATATAATTGTTATGGACTCACATATAAGAGATGAAAAATTAAAAATGGTAGTTAAATGTGGTTGATGACGATCATATTTTTTATTTTTGTGGAGAAAAATGTGAATCAAATGAACCTAAAAAAGATATTTCAAAAAAAAGGTACTTGATACATAATCTTTTGTACATAAGGTGCCCCTATGTACAAAAAATTATGTACATAGAGTCTACATTCATATGAGAATATCAACACTCCTATGTAAAAAAAATTATGTACAAGATGAATAATCCTTCAAAAAAAATTGGCCAAAAAATTTTAAAAATGGAATTTCCCCTTGGTTAAAGCATCGAAATTCTTCACCCTCCATTCTCTCTACCCGCCACCGCCAAACACCCAAACCCGCGGGCCGCGACTCAATAAGCCCGAAAACGTCTCGAAACCTGCAAATCCCTTTCTTTCTCTACATATACGTATACCCAAATATATTACACACACACACACCACCACCACCACCACGTCCATGTATTTATGTAGCTATGTTATATAACAGTACATTCATATTTGTTTTCTGAATAATTCGTTCCCGTGTTCTTCATTCATTTACTAATCACTTTGTTGTACCCAGTCAACGCGCTGTTTTTCGTTTATCCTTTTTTTTTGCCCCCGTTTTTGGTTACATTTAATTTCTGTTTTTGTTTTGGTTCGTGAAAGGAGCTACTTTTGTTGGGTAACTGCAATTGGGTTTTGAAGGTTCGTGCTTTTTAAAGCTAAATTAGTTAGGGTTTCGAGTTTATTGCATTATTTTTTAGTGGAATGGCGATTTGGAATTTACATTATGATGTTTAAATGATAGTGGTCTTTTTTTTTTTTTTTAATTAGAATGTTAATGAGGTGAAGATGAATCAAGGAGAAGCTGCAGAAAACAGCACCACTCTGGATCCCAATTCTGCAGAGGTAATTACTTCAACTCTCCCTCTTTATATGCGAATGCAGTTATTTTTTTATTTTTCGATGTTTTGAGAAGAGAAAAGAGTTGCGGTTATGCATGGTAATGCTTTTTAATGTGCAAGACATTATATGCTTGATTCTGGATGCTTCAATAGCTTGCAACTTTGCTTGTGATGCTGATTCTTATCAATATTTTTGAATTGGGTTTCTTTCTTTGGAAGAGAAGGATGTGTTCTATAAGAAGTTAACAGGTCATGGTGTATGTACCTTGTTTTGTTATGGAAAATGACATTTATATGAGGTGGTTAAGATTATATAGCAATAAACTCAGAACAGATCTAGAAAGTTTTCACTGATACACGGGGATAGTTATGTAGGTAAGATTTGAAAGTTTCTAGAATTGGCAGTTGGATGCCGTTTCTTGTGTTCCCAGGTTAATATCATCATTTTGGGATTACTACACGAAAATTTCTACTTCTGTTTGACATCTGTACGGTAACATGTGTATTCTTTATGATAATACAAGGGGATACCTTTGAGGGATCTTCCTTGTAATTTTATTACTATCGCATCTCACTTTCTATCTTTATTGGATTTTACTGATACCAAAAACTTTCTGATATCATGATTCATGTATGATGAGTTCCATATGCAGTCAATTTGGTGTTTATAGGTTCTAATTAGAACATCATAAAATATAATTATGCATGTGGGGGTAGGTTCTAATATAATTTTCAACTAATGAGTGTCTCAAATTGGCAATTGCCTTCTATAGTATCTTGTACAGCTTGACATAGAGCCACATACAAATCTTGGGGCACCAAACTTGGTTTATTGTTAACAATTAGGGCATGGCCATTAATTGATGACTTGTATACTTATATATGGATAAAGAACCCATAACTTTTGTCCCGTGAAACACCTTATAGAAGCATTTTTAGTTAACTTGGAGAATCTTTTAATAATGATTGATGAATATGTAGTGCTGATGCAGATGTCAAGTGAACAGTCTTTGTCTGCACGCACACATAAGACACAAACAATTTATCTAGGAAAGCTTCAGGAAATCTCTCATAAAGCCTCCTATAAATAATTTTGTGGTTAGATTTGACTTAGATTATGTGGATAATAAGTTTGCTAAGGGATTAGGGATGGTTTCTGAGGAAAGGAAGAGATTTATGGAATTTTAGGCTGTTGTGGATGCTGTAAGACAGTTATTGGAACAATAAACTCTTAGAATATGCAGCTGTTTTTGATGTTTATCATTTCAAAAGGGGACATGGTTATGCTTTGATTTCATGACTAGCAGAAAGATTATAGTGTTGAAACTGTGAGAAAAAAAGAATTCTCACAAGTGGAAAAGCAGATCACTTTATTGATTTTTCTTGACTATCAACTTTGTTGAAAAATAAAGGATTGCACGATTATTTTTAGGCTCTAAGGACTTATACTAGACTAGAGAAAGGAGCAGGAGTCCTAGATGACTAGTTATTCTTGATCAATGTACGACTCTTTCTAAACTATTAAACAATGTAATCAAAAATAGGATAGGACCGATGCCCTATAGATATATATGTCCGTCTCCAACATTTATTAGAAGGCCAACATAACCAATACTTCATAAGTCTTAAATAATAAAATCCCATCATCCTTTCAAAATAAAGCACCCAAATATTATTCTAAATATGCCAGAACTTGTCACAAATTTATTGTAGAATTCTAGATGTAACCTCAATTTTGTGAATACGTTCTGCATCAATTTTTTTTTATGAAGTCTTATTCTACGGCCCAACTACAAGGGCCATATATCATCTATTCTCTTCCGCTTTGCTTTATCTAATATCAAGTCCTTACATAAACTATATGCTCAAAATAGATTTTACTATTTCCTTTCCCCTATTTCCATTTGGTTTGCCATTTATATTAGTCTCATCTTTTCTTGAGTGCAACTAGCAGCATTATGAATGTGTTTGTACTACCTTAGTTGATTAGGCTCATTAATTATTCTACCTCCAATCTATTTTCACATTTTTGCTGGGTATGTATTTACTGCAGAATCAAATTGAAGTCCTCTAGAGTTTTTTATTTTAACCTAATAAGAGTTGTTCAATCACAACATTTTTTCTATTTTTCCCGATCAACTCTATTTTCTTTGCAGTATCATCTCCAATTTGAATGGCTGTTTGAAACTATTAATGATGGAACGGAGATATTGGAATTGTCCAATGTTAGGTACTTCAACTCTCCAATGTTTCTTTCCATCCTTTTTTGTGCTTCTACCTAGAGTGTAATTACACATCATGCATTTTCCTCACTTATGCATGTGATAGATGCTTTTATATCGAGATAATTTGAGCATAGCTCGACTTGTGCGAACTCTCATTCACACACACACCAAATGAAAAAACGTTTCATGTATGCCCCTTGTCATTATAATGGAAACAAAATAATTTTGTTAGGTAACTACTAAATTATCCTGCATTACTTTCTCTATAACTTTCGTTCCATTTTAAGCCAACTCAGTTATGTCAATATATACCAGCTTTAACATATTTCTTTTTCTAGAATGCAACATGCTTCTTCACAATAATTGAAAATCATACGATGATTTTTTTTAACCCATCCCATGGAGCATGATTGGCTGTGCTAAAAGTAATTCAAACTTACTTTCAAGTTACATATTTTGCCAAACATTACCTTTTTTATTAACAGAATTTAGAGAAGTAACTTTTTTGCTTGCCCAAACATGCTCTTTCCTTGATGGAAGATATCTCGGGGGGTAAATCAAAGTTGATTCTCTGTTAGTGTCATTTCAAACCTTAAGTCATCTGTCAAGTACTCTCCCTGAGTTTTGTCATGTGATTTGTCAATTTAATGTACTGATAATTTGCACAATTTTGAATCCTTTTCAGTTGAAATATATATGGTACCAAAATTTGCCAACCAAGATAATCTTACATAACTCAGCATGGTTGTAAATTGTCTGCTTGAGGCGAGCTTCACAGTTCACGCTGTTCAAATTCATCCCGATGTTATAAATGAGCCTGGGAAATGTTCAAACTAGCTTGCTTTATGTTTGAGCTGAGCCTGAACAAGCTTTTCTGCAGTAAATTTTGAGTTGAGCGCTTGGTTAATTTTCATTATATTTGGTATTTTAAAGCTTCAGATTTGATCTTGAAGATTCACAAGCTTAAAAATTTGTTCGAGTGCAACTTTTTTGCTTTTCAAGTCGAATTCTTGTGGGCATGCGCCAATGCCGAGCTACTTAAACCTATATATAGCCCCAAAATCTGAGAAACTTCCTAAATTTAATAAAATACCATCTGGTCTTAACCCAGAACCTCGTTCTCTCCTCTCTTGGGGTCAACCCATTTGTATCTATTAACATATTATAATATGTTAAATATGCAGCAAAAGAATTGGAATAAAAGATTTGATTGTTTAGCTGTTTTCTAGCCCAAGGCTCAAGGGTATGGCTGGGATTTAAGTTTGCTTACACTAACATATAATTACTCAAGTTTATTTGAGATTCCTGTTCTCAATACCTTAGTTTGCATTGGAGCTGGGCTGCATAACTGAGAGTGATGAGTCTTATTGTTAATGAGGAATGGCTAGAGCGGTGCTTGATTTTTTTGAGAAGTTAACTTTTTTCTCTAAGTTTGGCCAATTATGTTTGATGTCTAGGGAGAAAACTAAGCCCCAGTTTTGTTTGGATAAAAATCAGATATTTAGTAGATTTTGGTTAAAAATTGACTAAATGAGTGGTTGAAAAATTGATAGAAGTTGCGGGTCCATGAAATATGTGGTTCAGAATAAGTTTGAAGAAAAATGAGTTTTTAGAAATGGGGGCCAAACAAGGGCTATAAAAGATTTGGAATATAATTTAGTCTTTTACATGTTCAAATCTGCACTGCAGTGACGACATTTTTAATGAATGATTTGACCTGTCCAGAAGCTGAGTTTTAAATGTGCGGTTCTTGCTATAAACAAGATACTTTCTGTTTTGTGCATGGGACTGTGGCCCAATATAGGATCTCACCATATTGCGTAACAAGCTAAATGAAAATTTTGATCCAATGAGCTCAAAAAAGTAGCCCTATCTTTTTCTTTTAACTCGCCTTACCTCTACATAGTTTTTATGTTCTTTTGTTTGAGGTGACCTCGAGTAAATATGGGTTCTAACGACTGATTTTTGTTTACCCTCATTTGTCAGAAGCACCAGGTTGTTGATCAAGTTCATACATCCCCATATTACCCCCCTAATCCTGCTGTGGCATCATGGAGCATGCATGGGGAGAATCATATCTTTAGGGAGAATGGAACCCTGTCTAATCCTAGTTACCACCATGATCAGTGTGTGGAGCCAAGCTCAAGAAATGTTGAAGATGGGATGAATGTGGCATCCATTGCTTCTACTTCAAATTCAGGAGGGGCAAATGTTGCACAAGGTTATAGTGGTTATGCTACCTATCCAAACACTGATCCATATGGATACAACAGTTCAGGATATGCTGGTTATCATAGTGGCTACCAACAGCAGTCCAATCAATACCAACAGCAATCCAATCAATACCAACAGCAGTCCGATCAATCATATCCTCAGCCTATAGGAGCTTACCAAAACACAGGTCCTCCTTATCAGCCTCTTTCTTCATTTCAGAATTCAGGGTCTTATACTGGACCTGCAAGTTATTCAGGCACTTACTACAATCCTGGTGATTATCAGACGTCTGGAAGTTATACAAGTGGCACCTACGGTGCTCAGACCAACTTGTGGCATGGCGGGCAGTATGCAGAATACAGTTCTAATCAATATCCAAGCTACAAACCCGAAACAAATGCAGCTTATAGCTCTACCACTGCTGTTGCAACTTCACAATATCAGCAACATTATAAGCAATGGTCAGAGTATTATAATCAAAGTCAAACGGATGTTAGCTGTGCTCCTGGGACAGAGAACTTGTCCGTTTCTAGTGCATCTAATCTGGGTTGTTCTGTTCCTAGTGCAAGTGGTGGTTATGCGGCTTCAAACTACCAGCTGCCTGCACTTTATACCCCGTCTTGGAGGCAAGAGAATAGTACATCTGAGTCTACAGCCTTGCAGGTTTGGTTGTTCCTTTGACTTACAGTTACCAAGAAGTTGCTGCTTTATTATGCGCAGCTGCGTATGCATGATTATTTAATTTATGCTTCTGCATGTTTTTTTATTTCTGTTATGTTTTGTTATTAAACTGACCTTAAATGGTTTAATCGAAAAAATAGTTTTATTTGCATGGGAAATATAGTCTCTATTGCCCTTGCCTTTTATTGAAGAACGTGGCATCTGGAGATTGACAAAACAAAAATCCTACTCTTCTGATGTTAGTGTCTCTCTTGGACCATAATATTTGTCACATTCAACTTCATATTATTGGAGTAGTTATTTTTCAATGGATGGATTAATTATACAATTCAGTACTCAACCTTCCTCAGTTCTTTAGTCATGCAAGGAGTATAGAGTTGAAATCAGGCATGATTATGGTAACCTCACAAGCATGCCAGCATTCATGTGTGTGACAATAATATCATCATTTAAAAACACACTAATGCAGAATTATAAAACTCATATACATGCCTTTTTTTTTCACTGTTTCGTTTTCACACATTGAAGTTATTTTTAGAAGTCTGACCTTTGTCTGTATAATAAAATTCTATGTTTTTTCAAAGGAGTACCAACAGGCATTTGTGGAAGTGGTCTGAAAGATGATGACTTTTATGTGTCTCATTACAGATTCTTGCTTCTAGAGAACATCTTTTCTTTTTAGGTGTAGGAAGACAGAAAAAGAATTATGATTGGTTGAAGTATTGAGGATAATTTTATTATAACCGTAACCCTAGCCTACTAAACAATCGAAGTCAGCATTAGTTGCACATTTTTCTGGAACATTGTAGTCATTTCATAAAACTAAAATCTGTTTTTCTTCCATCCACAAACATCAATGAAAATCTTATGGTTGCTACCTATCCCTTTTTGCTTCTTCTTGCTCTTTCCTCATTGTCTGTCCTTGCATCGAGAAGGAAGTTTCTGATAGTACCAGAAAAAAATATAGAGTGGGCAGATAACCTTTCTTGGTTGTACTCGAGTTGTTGACCACCATCAGCATCCTTGGAAATTATAGTTCTATTAACAAGAAGTTCATAAAATCAATTTGAACAATAAGAGAGTCCCTTTGCAACGAGAAGATCTTCTAATTATTTCCTTTTCGTATGCTAGCAATGAAGAAAGGGAATAAAATTAAAGAGGATTATTTGCAGACTTACCTGGGTCATTAACTGAGAAAAGTGACCTATAATTCAGTGAGATGCAAATTTAATTGGGAATAAGTTCTTTGAATCAATAAGCTAAACTGGGATTTGAAGCAGCTCCTTTTCTTGTTTAAATCTTTTAAGCCAGAGAAATTTTTTCTGCAAGAAGCTTATCATTGTGTATTCCTAGACGTGGTTTGCTGTGACCTGTGAACCAGTTTTCTACTAATTGCACATTGGCAAAATTGTGAGAAACTAAACTAGGCTATATGTTTAATTATCTCTATTGAGCTTTAATCACGACCAGACCACTCCTTTTTATGGATTGTGGTCTCAAAATTATAAATCATTGTGCAGTATAGAGATACTTATAGGAGGTTTTGTAATGGTCTCTTGGTCTGTAACTACGAGCACTGTCTGGCTGTGTATGGTGGGTAGATGACATGCCATGGCTATGAGATTGGTGCTTAAAAGAAATACTTTTTTTGGTCATTACACTTTCCCACCTATATAATAAGACTTTAAAATTGTAAACGTAAACTGTAAATATGCTAGTCTTTGTTTTTTGTATCCAAATTTTCTCTTATGGTTTTAATGCCATTGATGAAGGTTCCCCAATCTCTTCAAATATCTGAAAAGCTACAGGACTTGTTACCAGTTTTCTCTGTACCAGTTTCTCCTATGTAATAAGGGAATTAATAATATGTTGATAATCAGGACTGTCTGAATTAGTTTACTTCTTCCGATAAATATATTGTTTTCCGTTGTTGTAGTATTGGGGTTGGAGAGAGGCATGGTGTGGGTCCATATTTTTCGAAGTTCGATATTTGATCAATTGGCATGTCAAATTTAGCATACTGTGTTCTTTGTTGTCAGCTTGGCGTAGTAAGTGGCAGTATCAACGGAGGTTACTGGAAACAGGGCACTCCTTTGCTAGATAACTATTCTAATTCTCAACCACCGCATGTTCAAAAGCCCCTGGATGCAAATCCTACTTACGGAAATTTTCAGAATCAACAGCAGTCTATATTTGCTCATGGTTCCAGCACACAATACCCAGCTTCACACCCTGTATCCCAATCATCCTTTCAAATTGCATCACAACCTCTTGATTCCCGTATGGTAAACAAACTGCAGATTCCGACCAATTCCAGAATTACTTCAAACCTGGTGTTGGGTTTACCAAAAACTGACAAGGAAAGCACTACAGCTAGCACAGATTCAAAGCCAGCCTATGTCAGTGTTTCAATGCCAAAGCCAAATGAGAAAGCATCGTCTCATGATCCAGCTGATTCTGTGCTTAAGGTTATACTATTCCCTTTTTAGTCACACTCGATGATTCTGTTTATTGATACTAGCTGCATAAAATGTATTATTTACAACATTTAAATGACTGACCCTTTTTTGTGGAAAGCTGAAAGCTCTTTCTAACTTGTATTTTTTTTGGTTTCTCTTTATTTTGTGAAGTAGACATATCTGGCATGTGAAAACTTTATTTTTATTATTTTTCTTAGCTTAAGGTTTGATATAAAAAGAAGATATAATGGAGACTGCATCATATCATAAAACTCACACTATTATGTTTTGCCATTTTATTTTTGTGTTATTGACTTCATTTATCACTATTGTCCATAATATTTTTTTAAAAAAAAAATGCTTCTTTCCTCATCTGCACTCATGCACAATTTCACAACCTTGGTAAGAGGTGGGGCTGGTAAAGGGACACCTTTGTACACCAGAACTACCTCACAATCATTGTGCTCTCCAAGAAACCCTAATGGTGTGTATGAATGCGAGCATGGAATTTCAAATTGAATTGCCTAGAACTTATTTGTATAGAAATTATTAATTAAATGTGCTTCATTGATTTCGTTTTCAACCTAGAAAATATTATACTTATCTATTTTTTATTGATGGATAGATGAGAGCGAGGGGATATATGAGAGAGAAAGAGAGAATGAATTTCCTGGAAAATAAAATCCTACTCTTAAAGACTATTTTTCTTGATTTTGATGAAAATAACGTCACGTGACCAAATGTAGAAAAATATTTTTTATGAAAAAAATGCCTATTAAATAGCACAAAAAATAAGAATTTGAATGTAAAAAACACATTTTCCATGAAAATTATTGGCAATCAAACGCACCCTAAGTTTAATGCATTTCCATTTACTGCAATTCCCATTGCTACTGTGATGTGGTTGTTCGGCAACTTATGCACAGTAGTATTGCCTCTAATGGTGTGCTTGCTAAGAAACCAAACAAGAACATATTTTAATTTCGCTACAAACCCTGTCTTGTCCTGTATATCTTCCCCCCCCCCCCCCCCCCCCCCCCCCCCTAGAGAGTCCTCACTTCAATCTGCATTTGAATGTGTACACATTGATAATGTAATGCAGCTAATTAGCTATGTTCATGTGGCAAGATGAGAACAAGATAAACGAGATGCTGACAGGTGTTTCACTTCTGAATCTTGCTAACCAACACATGAAAGACTCTTGGTGCAGATGGGACTGGGAAATATAGAGGTTTTAGTGGTCTAGGTGCTAGGTTTTAGATAGTAGCCTTTTGAGCTTTTGTTGATCTTTCATTATTTATTGTGATACTGTTCCATTTCTAAATCGCATTCGTCATTCTTTGATATTTAGATGGTTTAGCAAAGAATTAGGACATACGTAGTTGGCGAATGTATAGATTGCTGAGGAATAATGCTCTACAAAAACCTGAACTCAAATGGATTGATCTGTCAAGTTAAAAACAGCTTTGTAAGAAATAATTTAAGATCATTTGGTTTTTGTTTTGTTTTTCAATTGATATTATATCAGCGTGCTTGTATTATTTGTTAAGTGACACAGAAAGGATTGAGAGGTTGGATCGATGGGTTTGAGCTTTGCTCAAGCAACATTGTGGTCCAGTGATGCAGACACATTCCTCTATTGTGGTTGTGTATTCAATATTTGCTGGTGTTGACTTGGACTTGTAGAGTTGGAGCTCCTTACCATAGAATCCTTGCTGGTGGTTGATTTATCTCAGAAAAAAATACATTCTCATCATCTCATAAGACATTTATGTTGGTCAATGTGTATTATTTTTACCCCCTAGATCAGCATTGGTCTAGTTTAGTAATGTAGTTGGATGTGATGTGTCTGTGACTACACAAGCGTTTGCACCTCATGTTTAAATGTGGTTTCAATTATATTATTTGAGTTCATTTGAACAGAAAAACATCATGACATGACATGACCTGCTGTGCCAACATATATCAGTAACATTAAGACTGGAGGATTCATTCCTGACGATATTATACTGAACTCGTCATCTTTTCTGGTGCAGCCAGGCGAGTTTCCAAACTCATTGCGTGGTTATGTTGAAAGGGCTTTTGCTCGTTGCAAAGATGATTTGCAAAAGGCAGCTTGTCAAACTATATTGAAGGAGGTATATACTCTAGTTAATGAAAAATTAATGTGCACTTAATATTTTAATGGCGAAAAAGGCATGACAAACCCGGTACCCTTTGCATTAAAATTAGTTTACGCTCATATCAAAGTTTACATCTCTGTTTGCTTGAAATTAACATGTCAATTGTGGCGGTTTGGGAGATGACAGTTGATAAGGAATCCATCATAGAACGGTGACAGTACTTTTGGAATATTTCAAATTATATAAAAGAAACAAACTCAGTTAGAGACAAGAGGTGCTTCCTTTTCCATGTTCGGCCACACATGTACATATATGTTGTATACATATATGTGTGTGCATGTGTGTGTGCATATATATTTATATTTTGAAAATTTTAAACTTTCTAAGGGGAAAATTCGGCTCATCCAGATTGTAGCATTTGAGTTCCAATATATCCCTCTTACCCCAACTAATGACTCTGGAAAAGTTTGCGAACTGTGTTTTTTTGCAATAATTAGAGCACAATCTGTTATAAGCTTCTTCTTTGATTATCATATTTATTTTTTGGTAAGTATCCTTTAGCAGTGGAGAGAGGTTAATGTCTCATTGAAAATCTCTCCATTAAGATGGGGAGTTTAAGCCTATGTGAATGACAACAGCAACTTAAAATAAAATACTGGCTAGTTTAAAATAAGTGGTATTCTAAAATTCTGGGAAGAGAACAACACATTTAGCACTTAATTTACAATCTTTTTAAGCTAAGTTGAAGATCTTTAAGATTCTGTGTGCGAGAGAGAAAAATAGTGACATTTTGACATCGAGGAAGTCCCTCTACGGAGAGAGAAGGTAGAATGAACTAGTTTATACCATGTGACTTGGAACGAAGTGACTTGGAACCATGTGACTTGGAACAATTTTTGGGCAGATTGGGGTTGCACTCATGGGCTTTGCTATCTCTAATGCCTTTGGGCCTCGAGCATCCTTGATTTCCCATTTGGACAAAGCATCCAAATCTTTAGGAGCAGAAGTACTACAGTCAAGGTTTCCCCACAACTCCTTCTCCCTCGACAAATAATTGAAATTGAAATCCCCATGCTGAGTAATTTTTGCCATTAAAACGAATATGGAATGAGTCTAATTTGACTGAAGACATGATGAATAAATTGACCTACGAAAATGAAAGCCCAGTTATGTAATCAAAAGACAAATTCCCAGAACCAACCAAAACCCAATTGTTGACCACAAGAAACGTATTGCTCCAGAACACACCACACAGACGAGCCGAACGAACCAACAGTGAAGATGCCAAGGAAAAATTCACAAGAGATCCATGAAATTCAACCAATTCACACCAAATTCCCAACGAGAAGCAAAGGAAAATAGCAGAGGACTAAATAATAGAAACCCAACTGTAAATCACCAGAAGAAGGGTCGACCAGAGCCACCGGAGTAGATAATCAGAACGAAGTTGTCGAGATCCACTTCTGCGCTGAGAATCGGCAAGAGACGGTTGTACCATTGAATCCACGAGGTCCGAGAGAGTAGCAACAGCCCACACCGAAATTAAAGTGGAATGGGGCAGACGACTGGAAAGAGAAACGCCCGACTGGAGAAGAAAACGAAGTAGGTCAGATTCCAAGCTCTAATACCATGACAAAAGGACCGAAATCTTTGAGAGAATAATTGTAATTCTGAAAAACCATCAGTCTATTTCCCTGTTTACACACACACACACACACACACACACACACATATATATATATACACGTGTAGCTATGGAAAGTATGTGATTTGACAATCTCTAAGAATATACTATAATTTACAGAAATATTATTTCCTTAATTATCTATGTTAACACAACTACCTTCAGACTACCCAAAACCTTCGCATTAGCCAACTGCAGAAAGAAGAATTAATTAGGCTTAAGTTTTCTGCTTAGTTTTAATCTTTGTTCCTTGTTCCCAAAATAAAAAATGAAAAATTCTCGCTCTATAGCATCGCTGCCAGATCCTTGAAAAAAATAAAAAAAAATAAAAAAAAAATTGCAGAGTACTGAGTAATTTTTGCTACCATAAACTCACCGGAATTTCATCCCACTTTCTAAAGGCCCAATAATCCACATAAAACAGCCCACTAACCCAATATATATATATATATCGAATAAACTGAAATAATCTAAAATAAAACGAACTTCTAACAACTAGAATCTTATCGAATCATTATAACTAATCTAATCTAAATATTCATAATTGGAATTGAACTCTATTTATAAAATCCTATTATAATTATAATTCTAAATCTAGCTATATCCATATCTTAATCTCTATCACTTCTTCTCGATTGAGAAAACCCACCGACGAGGTAAACTTCATAACTAAAGTGAAAAATATTTTGTCTTGACCAAGTGTCTACTGAATCCTTCACAACAACATACATTTGAACTAATTTCGAGGGACAATCTTTCTTATGAACCAAGAATCGAAACTGATCATCCGATACAATTGAAGCTACAAATAATCTAAAAATGTGATCTTATGAAGGGGCAATCTATCCTTTTAATCAAGTATTGATATTGAACTCCAAATAGTAATAACTTATGCATCTCATCCTCGAAATCTTTAATTGGTTGTGCATGATGAGGATTACAAGTAACTAGCATTGTAGATTGGCCTACAAAAAAATTATTGCAACATCGAAGCTTGAATAGCCCCGATGATTGCAACATTATCATTGGTCAAGAGACTATTGAGGACGTTCATTATCCTTGTAGGCAAGTTAAAGTACAACCATGTTAGTTTGATGGTCTTGTCGGCCTCGAGTCATTTCTTGATTAGCTCAATGATCTTGAAAAGTTCTTTGATTTTCAATAATTTGTCATACTAATATGTCATTTATCGATTATGCTGGTGTTACTGGAAGTCATTTTTGCGCAATATTAATCGTCCAGGTCAATGCCTTGTCACTTTATGGATGAGATGAAATGAATATTAAGTAACAAACACATCTCTGTATATTATCAAACTCAATTGCTCAATTTTTTATTTATTTTTGCATTGTAGGCAAGATATGTTCACTGTTAGCGAATATTTACCCCACTTTGAAGAGTTATTACACATTTTTGTGATATTTATAAAGCTCCCCACGTCACATCAAAGTTTTTTAATGGTTTTGAATCCTGAAATCTCTTGTGATGATAATCTGGCAACCAATCCTTAGATGAAGCTTATCGACGGGTTAACCTATGGCATAACTTTCCATCTTCATCAAGCATGTCATATGCTAGGTCTACAATCCCAATCCCGAGAGTCGCTTCTTCAGTTGGGTTGTGTTAGTCCTCATCCTGAAGCAGAAAATAAAGTTTTTATTGTTGAGTTTATTGAATATTTTGATAGTTGGGATAAGCGTTTTGAGAATTGTCTTGTATTCCCTCTTACACGTTTTTGATATAGTTGATCGTGACTTAATTGAAAAATCACCTTTGGCGTTACCACCTAAGGCAGAAATTTCACATATCCTCGTCTTCGTTTCGAAATTGTTATTGCCTTACATTAACTTTGTGATATTCCTTGAGTTGTCACTTTTTTTTGGAAGGCATTTTTTGATTTCATATTACTCCTATCAATATTTGGTTGTTGCTTACTAATTACCGTCATAATATTTTAGCTCCAATCTCTATTGTCCACTTTTTCATAATTTTCTTATTGAGGTAAAACACAGAATTCATTTGAATAATGAAAGTTATGAGCTTGCTTTTGATGCATTGTTCAGATACTGATGCTTTCATAGTGTTAGCTGTTTCTTTGGCACTATTTCTAAAACATGTAAAGAAACATTTTTTGGGTTACTCACAAAAAAATTCTATTTTACTAGTTATTACACTTAAATAAAGGTTTTGTTTTCAATATAGCTGAATTTTATCCTCGTCGGGGTACATTAGAGCCATCAGTATTGCGCTCATTTGTTATTGAAGGTCAATCTACCTTGCTATTGCGTCGCGTTCCTCATGTGGGTTCTGTGGTAAATTTTGGGTATGAGTTTCTCAAGTTGGTTTTTTGGAGTTCTTTACCTCTACTTGGTTAAAAGGAAAGTTAGCCCCCTTGATTAGATCATATTCTTGGGGATGATTTACATATTCGTTAATGTCATATAGTCGATTTCGTTCTTTGGTATGGATTGCCCTTCTTGGCTAAGAAGTTGCAGTTTATCTCGTCGGAGTTGAGTTCAGTCGAGAGAGATGATGGGAATAAAGATGGGATTTTAAAGTAGAGTTTGATTCGAATTATGTTTGTTTAGAATAGATTTTATAAGTTTTAATATTTTGATAAGGTTCTAGTTTATTAAAAATTCTTTTGATTTTAGCATTATTTATTTATTTTTTATTTTTTATTTTTAGCTTTTTTGCCCTATATAAAGGGGTTTATTTATTGTAATAGTTAGAATTTGATTAAGAAATAAATTAATACTTTCTCCTCCAATTAGTCCTTTATATTAACCATGATATGTTGTGTTCAACAGTTACCCATCCAATTGAATTTAGCCTTTTGATCATGATAAGATATTCTGCATTCATGCACAGGAACAGATTTTAGTGAATCATTTGATGTTAACATTTATTAACTTCCCTTCACTTTTTAGGTCATAACCAAGGCAACTGCTGAACGGACGCTTTATAGGAGAGATTGGGATACTGAGCCTCTTTTCCCCCTGCCTGATTCCAATGCAGTTAACAACGAGTATGTCTCCCTATCTCATGCAGGAAAATGACATACTAAATATTTAGTCCCAGTAGGTGCACTACTCTTTCTTTAGCAGTTGTTAGGTAACATGTAAGATGCCATGAGCTGGCACTCCTATCGAAACCTTTTTTTTTTCAAATGTACGATATTTTGGAGTGCTGGAACCCTGTTTAGTTATTTTGCGGCTGCTCGAGTAATTTTAGTATGAACATTCTATCATATCAATGTTGGTGACAATCTCATTGTTCACCAGGTCTGTTTGTCTTCGTTCTCCTTTTTATCAGACAGTAAAACACGATTCTTTTCACTATTTGTATCTTGTCCTCTTACATAATTTTGGACAATATATCTCACATCTTAACAAACCCTGAAATCTTGATGTTATCCAGGGATGCACAGTTTTTCCCTCCAATTTCTTCATCACCAAAGAACAAGAGAAGTCCTACTAGGCGAGCCAAAAGTAGATGGGAGCCTATTCTGGAGGAGAAAGTGGTTGAAAATTCTGCTAATCTTTCTTATGAAACTCTAAAGTATGGTGGTCGAAACAAGCAGGTATTAATATTCCTTCTACCAGAAATTTATTTAATGAGTTCGTAAATATACTACTTTTTCCATTTTGCCACTGTTCAATTAATTTTATTGGTACATGAAACTATTTTATGTTAATTCTATCCTAAAGGGTCAATGCGAGACGAGTTCTACATTCCTTGTGTTTCACTTGGTATTCTTGATAATTGTTATACCAACCTTTGCTGATTGTATGACTGCTTAGTTGATTCTATTGGAAAACTTAGTTATTTTAAATCTATTTCATCCTAATACAAGGTTGATGGCTGTTAATCTTCTCGCCTAAAAGCTTAAGCTGTGAGAGAGGGGCCATTTTAGATCAAAGGTCTAAGACATGCACAGTTTTCATAAAAGGATGGTGTTTGAGACTTGAACCCTGGACTTATCCCAGCACTAACCACCTCATCTTAAAAATTAAGCTGCTGGAGAGAGGACAGAGGTATTTGTTTAAAACTTATATTCAACAGTAGGTTTTGAATCTCTGTTTTGGGTGCCACGGTATCATGTAATCACACATCTTGGCTTTGCTGATGGATGGCAAATGAAACTGCTGATGGCAAATCGTTGTAGACACGTTTGACTTGTTCGAAGAAAAGTATTTTCATGTTCTTGTTTGGATGTATACGACATTGATAACATTTGCGATGCATAAATTATGATTACCATTGCAAAAAGATCTTTAGACTTGGCAAGGGCTTGATGTCAGGCCTTGTAAATCGGCAGAGAGTTCTAACTGTTCCTTGTCAATTTTTTGAGTTAATATGAATGACCAATTGTATTAATCTGTTTTGCAGTTTTCAGCTGGAACAGAGAACAAGGAGAATACTTTGAGCAAAAAATTCTCTTTTCCAGAGCAGAAAACCCAAAACAAAAATGCAACAAGACCAGCTAAGAGGCAGCATCTTAGTAATGGTTTGAATGCAGCAGATGATGGTGAAACATCTAGCGATAGTGACAAGGAACAGAGTTTAACAGCATATTATTCTGCTGCTGTCACACTTGCTGATTCACCAGAAGAAAAGAATAGGCGTGAAAGTCGTTCAAAGCGTTTTGAAAAGGGACGTGGAAGTCAACCAGAAAACAATCGGTCGAAGGCAAAAAAAATGGGAGCCAGCAATTTTTATGCCAGACGTGCTAGTGCAATAGTACTGGGTAAAAACTTTGGGGAAAAAGGGAGCAGGGCTGTTGAAGATATTGATTGGGATGCTCTCAGAGTCAAAGGCACCTGCCAGGAAATTGAGAAAAGCTACCTGCGCCTTACTTCTGCACCTGATCCTGCTACAGTAAAGTTTTTTTGTTTGCTTTGAAATAAATTATGTGCTTAAATGACAGGTTGTCTCATCAATAGAGGTGTATTTTTAACAGAAATATTATTTTGCAGGTAAGGCCTGAAGAAGTGTTGGAAAAAGCATTACTTATGGTTCAAAATTCTCAAAAAAATTACCTTTACAAATGTGATCAGTTAAAATCTATACGGCAAGACCTTACTGTACAACATATACGTAATGAGCTTACAGTGAAGGTAGTGATCTTGTTGATACATCTATTATATGCTTCTTGTCAGTGTTCATGATTCTGTTTTTCCTTTGTTAATGACCTCCTACTTGCATACTTAACTGTCATCATACTAAATGGAAATTCAATTTCTCTCTTTTTGTTGGTTATTAGAATCTCCAGTCCTGGTAAATAACTATTTAATGATGCAAAGATGTGATTTTTCCTTTTAGGTCTATGAAACTCATGCTCGATTAGCAATAGAAGTTGGAGACTTGCCAGAATATAATCAGGTTTTTCTACTTTTGACTTTTATGCTTCCATGTTGAAAACGCTTGTAGGTTTTACTTTGCAGGGTTGTCTTATTTTCTATTTATTTTTTGCTGTTTGTGTTTTGTATTAGTCTTGACTCATTGGTGTATCAGCAATGCCACCCTCTCATCTGAGATACTTCTAGCATTTGTGTACTCTCATTATCATTTTTAAAAGCAGCCTGCAGAATATTGTGGTTAGCATGTGTGAGGACAATATCGGTTTGGCTATGTTTGATTTTTTGTTCTCCCTTGTTTACTAAAATCACATTACAAAGGTTACTACTTTGTACCATTAGACATCAATTATATCTAACTGAGACAATATCCTATTTTGTTTCACTCATTCCATATTCTTTGTGATCGTTTAGAGATCAAAAGAGAGGGAGCATGGCTACTTTCCCAGGTCTGAAATTGCTTTGACATTTGTTGTTGCATTTGTCGTAGTACAAGGAGGGCTTTTCCCTGGTGTTTATGGTAGAGGACTAGAGTAACATTGAACTTTTCTTTCAGACTAGCATAAGATTAAATTTGAATAATAAAGAATGTTGATGAAGTAATTTTTTTTTTGATACCTTTTAAATTTAAGTTTTAAATTAAATGGAGCTATGTTTCATGGACCAAGAATTTTTTTACTAGAAACTTCTGAACGGATGAGTGTAGTATCATTATAATTGAATTCAGTTAGAATTTTCTCTCATTTTCTTGGATTTTCTCATGGTGGTAGGAGCAGAAGCTCCTCCGTTCAATCTTCATCGAATCGAGTAAATTGTTTCTTTTTCCTGGTCATGTTCTTTTTAACGTATTGGGTAAATAATTCAAAATCAACTTCATATTAGGAGTCTTTGTCGACATATTTGTCATCACAGGAATTGAATTGCAGAGAAAAATAGACTACAGTTTCGTATTTTCTTTGGTGAATTAGGCTCTTCCTTATGCTCAGAAGCACCACAATTTCTACTTGAAGGATCAGGAAAAGCGACAGACCCACTGTCGTACTTGGGCACAATTATCATCGCAATGGATGGTGATGCTGGATATGGGTTGGTGGTTGACGGCGAGAAGCAACCTAGCGCTGGAGAAGATTAAGCATCGGAGAGGGCCGTGTTGGCAATTTGGTGTGACGTGCTGTCGATTTTGGGTATAAGTCAGATGTTTGGAATGTAGGTTTGCCGGTGCCTTAGATTAGCTGACGACGAGGAAAACAGGGTACGAGGGAGGCAACTTCATTAAGGAAGAAGGATGATTTTTGGGACAGGTTAGGGTTTGTATGTAATGGGTCTTGGGTTATGATTTTGGATCTAGTGTTTAGGTTGCATTATATGGATGGTTGGCCTTTATATTAATGGTTTAGTGTTTTAGGCCTGATTTATTTTAGTATTGGTTGTTGGTTTTTGATTTGGACCGTGAGTGTTGTTGGGCTATTGGGTTGTAGGCAGTGGGCTGGCTTTATTTTTTCAAACTAATGTGACGTGCAAAATAGTGAAATTAAGTGGATAATGGATCTGAATGTGGGTTTGGTGGATGGGGTTTTGGAGTTTTGGGATAGGGCTTGTTTGAGTTTAATAATGAGATTGAAAGTGTGATCAACAGAAATTAATGCTTTTACTAGCATCAATTTGAGGAATTTGAGGGGGAATGTTAGTGGAATATAAGGAAAGCTAGAATATAAGAAAAGCTATCATATTTAATAGGTTATTATTAGTGAATATTGTAATCGATAGCTATCATATTAGTTGTGATTTTGGTTCTATATAATTAGAGAACCTCTTATATTGAGGGACATTGAGTTTTATTGAATATGTAAATATTTTACAAATTCACCATTAGAACAGTTTCTGTGAATAGATGTCTGATGTTGATGTATTAGCGGTTGATGAGTTATGTTCTTGTGGGGACTACAGCGATGCTAAAAATAGACTTGGTGGCAGTTTTCTGTGGTTGAGTTTTACTGGTGCTTTTAGGATTGTGATGTCTTGCTTGTGATAGTATAAATATGGGGTTTTTTAAATGTGTTGTCTTGGTGGGAATCCTCTTGAGAACAAGGTGGCAGTGGTTTTTTAGTTGTGTGCTGGCAGTTCTCTTTCCCTCGTAGCACGCAATTTTTTTTCTTTTTCCCACGGGAGCAGGGGGACATTATATAGAAACTTGATACAACCTTTTTTATCTATTACTTTTCTATTTGGGTGAGGGAGTGGGGTGTAAGAAACGAATACTCTAGGTATTCTAAATTTTAAATTTTGTGACAGCAAAAGAACTGAATCTTAGTGGCTTTGCTAGGTAAATTTTTCATAAGGTGAATGGATCTGAGAAGTAACAAATTTTCTGTAATTGTATTATAACTTTAATTAAGAATAGAATGGAATGGAAAATATAGAATATGAGATCCGAGTATGTATTTTCTGCCGCTTGACTCAGGACGATATCCATTGCAATGAAGTACTGTTTCATCTCATATCATAGCCTGTCTGCTTTTTTGTGAAAGCTATATATGCGTACATGTTATATATGGGTTTTTAATTTCATTATGAGGGAGTGTTATACAGTAGTAGAACTATTTGCAGAGTTCTCGTTTCAATTTGTTTCACCATAGTAGATTTGGTCTTAAAAGTGGTAGTTTTTGTAGTCTAGCAATCTCGATTCTTACCAACTAAAGACTAGTTATGATGTAATTTTGACATGTATACTATCTAATTTAAGCTTACATTTGTTTTATGGTGAATTGTTTTCAGATCCATGGAATTAATTGCCTTTTATAAGTTTGTTTTGTTTATCAATTGCCTTTCTGCTCGTGCAGTGTCAATCACAACTGAGAACACTTTATTTGGAAGGAATCAAGGGGTGCCATATGGAATTTGCAGCTTACGATTTACTTTGTGTACTATTGCATTCCAGCAACAACAGGGATCTCCTGTCAGCAATGTCAAGGTTTGCGAGCATATGTACAGTTGGCTTTGCTTTTCAATGATTTATCTTCTTATGGAAACCCAATTTTTTTATTTTTTTTGATAAACCAGTTAATTATTCTGACAATAGCTTGAGCATTGTCAATTCCTATGGCCTCTTTCAGCCATCTCTTTCCTTCTCTCCTCTCCTTCCTTTTTCAATTTTTTTTTCCCTACTGCCTTTGTGGATTCTCCTTGCAATCTTTTCTCCTATATTTTACCTATTCTCTTGTCCATGGTACAATGCCAAAAACACATAACAAGTTCCACCTACCCTAGTAGGATCAGACTGTCACCATTCCATGCAGAATTCTTGAGGTTAAGAAGAAAGTAATGTTCTGTTGATATGGAGTTCTAGTCAGGCTGACCACATTATTTTCCATACCTCCACGGCTGTTAGGATCACCCCACCACCACCAAACTACTGGTCTCAATGTTTTGCACTATGTTCAATACTTGAGAAATACCAGTTCCAATCATTCTCAGAATTATGATCCTCTTTAGTTGGTGCTTTGCTTGTTTATATGCGTGTCTTGTTTGAATTGATATCCAAATAATACTTAACTTTTTGTAACATAGAAGGAGCTTTTGCTTTAAACACCAAAATGTCTTCGGCCAATATCTATTGTAAAATCAACTCTGTTGGCACCTTCCATCTTGCAAGTAGGCTAAAATTTTTCTTTGATCTTAAGCAAGGAGAAAAGTGAGATTGTTGGATTAGTATTGAGATTATTCTCTCCAGTCCTAATTCTACCCTAAATGAGAGGGCTTAGCCGATTTTCTTTGCCAAAACAAATTAATTAGTTTTGATGTTATTGCACATGCTCAAATCTCCCTTCTATCCTAGCATGATTTAATTCTTATGGCAAGCATGGTTTATCACCAATATTAAAGAGAATTCATCTTTATCCAGTTAAAATTATCTTATTCCAATTTCTAATATCTTACAGACTTTAAAAAACTTAACAAACATGCAATTACTAGTCGGTTGACCAGGGTCTCAAGGACCTATATAACAATCCTAATTTCAATAGGATTTTGTGAATAGTCAATCTCTTTGCTATTCACAACTTCATATTAATCATATATTCCATTCACTAAAGAAATATGACGAGGCTATAAGATTCTGTTTCAGATTAAATTAGAACAATATAATTTCGTACTTGACCTACTAATCATCATGTCTTTTTCCTCGTGTTGAATATCCAATATCTAAAAGAATAAATGTTATGAACCTGTTGGATATTGCAACCTTCCTTGAGTTACTGATGTAAATCATTAAACTACTCATACATCTCTATTTGAAATCTAATGTGTAGTAAATGTCTTTATTATCTATTCTAATGAAGCTCCTTTTATTAAAATTACAACGTATATGGATTTGAGGATCATGGCCATTATATCTGTTTAAAGGAAAATTATTTTATCAAGATTTATTGCAGTGTCTATGTACAGAATATATATTTTCAAAACAATAAAACGAATTATCAACATAGAGGATACTGACCACATCTCATTCGATATGTTTATGCAATTATTCCTATGATATGAGTCTATAATTCTCTCAAAATTACGGACTGACAATATGGTAGTTTTGAGTAAACAAATTTTAGTTATATTATTTTCAATAAAGGTTTTTTCACTGTCCTGTTTAATGTGTTTTATGTTACACAACACACTAGCATGTCAAACCCAATATCTCATTCTACTGTCCAGTGACCAAGACAAGTCACATCATTGCATTGAGGTTGACATTCTACAATCTCAAGTGAACTTAGTAACTCACCCTGGTAATGAACAATTTATCAAGTTACAAGAGAACCTTGAATTGTTCTTTTGTATATGAGCCTATCTGCATACACTCACGTCATGTACAATGTAAACTTGGAGTGTTCTCATTAACAATGTAATACATGTGTAGAATGTATAAAGGAAATAATGAAATCTCATTCAAAGTTCAGTTCGTCACAGAGGAACTTATTTAAGATTCCTAACACATCTTACCAGTAAGACATAGAAGTCTTTTGACTAGAATAAGGTTTTGAATATGTTGACAGTTGTACCAAACCATTGAAGGGACAGAAAGGAAAGAGGATGGCGATTATATAAAATCGAAAAGACAAACTCGTAACCATTTTGTTTGTTTCACATAATGGCATGTTACTTGTTACGCATTTTATACAATGTAAATTATACCGCTAGTTCACTCTATCAAGTTTTGGAATAAATGAATGGAGTTAGAGTGTCGAACCCACATGGATTGTAATTTAATTTTATACTAAGTAATATAATTGTGTAGTTTTTATTTTATCAAAATGAATGTTTTTTAGAATCAATGTTTTTAAACTAATCTATGATGATGAATTCAACAAATAAATGTAAGTTAGAAGAATAATCAAGATGAGAAAGCCTAGGGTTATGATTTTACCTAACTATCAAATATGTTTTTCAAAAACCTAGTTATCTCTAATCAATTTTCCATGTGTATGAGTAAGAACCTTAATATAATTCTACTCCCTCTTTCGAGTGCCAAGTAAAAATAATTCCTAAAATTCAATTCCAATATCTCTATTCCAAATTAAAATCAAAGAATTATCAACTTCATGGTTCTTACGTGGAACAAGCTTCATAGATTCTACACTTTTTCTCGAAATTCATAAAATCTAAGTTGTGTTATTGTTATGATCGCGCCTCAATTTCTCTCTTGAGTGCCGAAATTGACTAGCATCTAATCATTCAATTAGTGACAATTAATTGAAAGCATTAAATCAATAACACAAATAAACGAAAGAGAAAATTTCGTAGAAATAACTAAAATAAAATCATATCATATCCTCAAGTTTTGGCTATATCAAACCCTAGATTAGATGTTTAGCTCATGATGGAAGCCATAGAAATAATTAAATTCAAATAAACAATATAGAGGAGAGAATAGAAAAACTAGTATTGGTAGATCTTCAATCACCTTTGCGATGTTCTTGATTTCTCCTTGATTTCTTGCTTCTACCCTCCATCTTGCTCGGTTGAATTGTCGCTGAAAAGTGGTCTTTAGGGTTGTATTTATATCATCATGAAATCTTGGAAAAGTTACGGTTGGATTGGGCCAAAAAAAAAAAATCCAAAATTGTTCTCTCCCAGCTATGGTGCTACGATGCTGCTGATTTTCAGCATTAGCAGTGCCCACACTTCGGGTGGGAAAACAGTACTACGCATCTTTCAGTATTTTATCATAATTTTTTTTCTCGATATCCGATCGAGACGATTCATGGAAAGATAACTCAAATGACTACAACTTTACTTCATGTCTTTTTCCAATTCGAACGTTTATTATGTCAAAAATGGGTCTAAATCTTCGGCTAAAAATCTGGAATATACTTTGTACGGTTGAAAATTGATTTGTGAAAATATTTTGATCATATTTCACTTCTTTTTGACATCATAGCAATCTTCAATTCTCATTTTGTGGTCCGAATCAACTATTGAAAAGTTGCAATCTTATAAGCACCGACACGCTGCCAACGACAGCATATCGGTGTCCGACACGTATCGGACACCGGTACGCCTCCGACACGTCGCTGACGCTTTTCGGAGTTGCTTCAAAGGCTAGAAAAGCAGAAAAATGGAAGAGGAAAAACCTGTTAGGCGAGGAGGAAAAGACTCAGGTGCCGGCTGGAGTCTGGAGAAACAAGAAGAGAAAAGAGGAGAGAAGAGAGAAGACAGTCACAGGCCATGGGAAGAAATGCATGATAATGATGGAAAATCTTTCCTTTTCCAATGTAAAATTTAAATGGTAGGCCCACCAGCTGTAAATTTACCCAATAAGTCTATTTTTTTTCTGTATCTTTTGTACTTCATAGCTGTAGAACCCCTTAAAATAATAAATAAAAATCGTTTTTAATAATTTTTTGTACTATTTTACCTTTCAAAAAAAAATCAAACTTATATAACAACTCAAACACACCTTCTTCCAACTCAAACACTCCGAAAATTGCAAAAAAAATATCAAAAAATAATTACTTTAGAATATAAAATTAAAATAAACTAAAAAAATAATATTGTAATCAACGTGTCGGCAACGTATCGTGTCGGAATTTTTTCAAAAAATCGCGTGTCGGCATGTCCGTGTCGGTGCTTCTTAGGTTGCAATTGAGTCTTCAAACTTTGGATTTGACCATTTTTCGTCATTATTCATTTCTTTTCTTTGTTCAATTTAGCCTCCAATCATCAAGTTTCACCAAATCAACATATACTTCTCTTTTATTCATGTCAACATCACTCTTTTTTTCATATTTTATGCCATTCACACCAATTCACCTAACCTATAAAACAACATTAAAACGTCCTACAACTCTAAGAATCTAACGAAATATCAAGATTACGTAGCATTAATATAATGAGTGAAACACACTCATCTTTACCATCTCATTTGCATGGAATTTGATAGCGTATATGATTGTATGATAGATCAAATTGTCAGTTCTCCTGTTGCTTTAAGTTTGAGCTTGGCATGCTAGTGATATAAGTTCTGAATCTATTTGGTTGTCGCACATAATTGATGGAAGTGTTTAAATAGTCAGTGTATCAGGTCAGTTTTGTTCTAACCTGGAGCAGATACACATGCTAAACTTTCTTTGCTGTCAATATATTCTACAGATTATCAGCTGAGGCTAAAAAGGATGATGCAGTAAAACACGCTCTTTCAGTTCGTGCAGCCATGACTTCCAGAAATTATGTAATGTTTTTCAGACTATACAAGACAGCACCTAATCTTAACGGATGTCTTATGGGTGGGTATACTTCATAGTTTGAACCTTCATATTAATTTACTTGGTTGATCACCATATGAACAAGTAGATGACAAATACAGTTCTGACTGCAGATCTTTATGCTGAAAAGATGCGATACGCAGCCATAAGATGCATGTCTTGTTCGTACCGTCCTACAGTTCCTGTGTCATATATTGCTCAGATTCTAGGTTTTGCAGATCTCTTGCTTACAACTGAAGCGAGTGATGAGAAGGATGTGGATGGAATGGAGGAGTGTGTGGAATGGTTAAAAGCTCATGGTGGATGCCTCACTTCAGATAACTCTGGAGAGATGCTTCTGGATACGAAGGTAATTTTATTAATTTTTATTTTATGCGTATAAGGGGAAATAAACCTCTATGGAAAGATGGTGGTTTTTTCTTGCATGCACACTTCTTTCTGAAACATGTTTGATTGCCCAAAAGAAGTACATATTGGTATTTATGCTCGGAAGAGCTCTTATAGTGGAATAAATTTTGTTTTTGAGCGTGGTATTTCCGTTTTAAAATGTGTGTCCAAAGAGCATCTCCAATGGTGGTGTAAAGTTGGATGTAAATTGATATCTCTAAAATCACTTTTACATCCTCATTTACATCCTAGTGGATTTAAATCCACATTCCGCTCTAGTAGGAAGATCTAAATCCATTTTTTTTTTTTGCCTCTTTTGGATGTAAACAAATACATAAATTTACATATTTTTTACATTTTCTACTGGAAAATGCAATTTGCATCTGTCCATGGTAGAGGTTTCCTTCCTCTTTGGACATCTAAATCTCTGTTTTACACCATTGAAGATGCTCTAAGTTATAGTTCTACAACCACTAAGTGAGAGATTGTGAGAAAGAATTCACATTATAAAGATCTTCAGGGACTGCATTTATAGGAAATTGTGAGAGCATGTTGGAGAAGGAAAAATAAGGTCAAGGTGGTGTGCTGTTAATGAAAGTGGTATATTTAATGTGTACTTGCTGTTAAATTGATTGTGCAGAAATGCACTCACCTAAGTGAAAGGAGGAACTTATAGGCAGTTTGTGATTGCTTATAAGCAGGTCAAACCTATGATGTATGGACTCAGGTATCGTGTACGGGTATGTATCTAAGTGTCGGATATTTTATTTTCTAAAATGTGGGATACGGGGATATGGTTAAAAAGAGTCCAAATTTCGGATATGGGTACGTGGGTACGTTTTTCAAACTTCAATTTTGTTTTTTAGATTTTATTTTTACTTTGATATTGCAATAATTTTGAATTAAAAATGATGAATTGAAAAAAGAAATTACATAAAATTATTAATTGTATTATTTGAATATTTTATTAAAAATAATTATATTATTAGTCCACTCATATTCATACTAAAAATTGATTGTCCACCCATATTTATATTATTAAGCCTAGTGAAAATTACACATGGGCCTCTTTTGAAGATCCAATTTAAAAAATTAGATGGAAGGTCAAATATTAATATAATTTTTAAATAATAATAATAGTAATATTATTGAAATAATTTAAAACCCAAACCCTAGTTTGATTTCCTCTCCATCGCCGTTTTGTCCCTCTCTTCATCTTCTTGGCTTCTCTCCTCACGCAAGAGGTGCACCACCGTTTTCTCCCTCTCTTCATCTTCTCTCCTCACGCAAGAGACCCACCGTCGATGCCGAAGACCACAGTGGAGCTCGTCGCTGTGAGCAACGAGCGCCGCTCGCTACGACGCCTCCGAGCAGATTCATTTTAGACCAAAGACCGCTAACGCCAACCATCTTCTATATCTAGCCACACTGCCGTTGAGGTAAATTTACAAATTTTCTAAGGATTTCTTGCCGTGTCCATTTGAAACATGAAAAGTCTGACCTGTATTCCGTACCCGTGTCGTGTCGTGTCGACACGGGTATGCCAGCTGAAATGGCGAGTCAGAGTATCACAGATCCCTCTCCATTCATGTCTTCCGGCATTTTCACAACTTCCTTCAGACGCCTCTCCCCATATTGTGCTATCGTCAAGTACTTACAACGATTGTTCACACATCGTTGTGTCAAAAAAAGCTCTTGAATACTCATTGAACTTGGTGACAAAATTCTTCAACTTACTAGCCGCCCTCAATTTATCAATCATATTCACCATCCAAAGTGCACTAAACCTCCCCATGCAAATTGCATTAGATATCTTTGACCCCATTCTATCGTCCTAATAGTACCGGAATCGTTAACAGTCACTGCAAACTCCTTCACCTCAATTCTAAAACGACAAATTGAAAATTATCATACCGTACGCATCGACAAACCTTTTTTCCCTGATTGTGTATAAACGGCGTATCGGATTATAGAATAAGTGGGCAGGGTGACCTGGAACTGTCGAGAGGATTTTTCAGGCTTTCCGGTACTGGTGTGGGCTTCACGCTTCGGCAGACGCGTTGTCGGAGTGGCACTTGCTCCTCGCCACCGACCCTCTAGCGTCGAAATGGTCTGCACAGTCCATTGGTTGGGTGCATTTGTCGGGGGGATGATTGGATCTTGGGTAAACTGAGTTGGGATCTCAGATTGTTCTTTATGTAACTCGATTTCCCCTTCCTTTAGCCTTGTTTGTTGGTGCCTGGGACCTCCATGTCAACCCAAAATGGCGCGCCTCTACTTGCTGCAGTATTCAGGGGGACGGTGTTAGGGTTTCCACCTAGGGCCATCGCTTGTGGGTATAGGTCAATTTGTGGAGTGAGGCCGGTGGTTTGGGGTTCGCCGGATGGGGCCTTATGGCCGTTGCCGTCGCCGTCGCCTGTGCTGATAGGTGGTTGGGTGGTTTTGGATTTGACGGGGGGATCTCCATCAGGAGGCAGCGGGTGCAGTTCAAATTTTGACCTCTTAGCGAACAAAAGGACAAGCATCCCAACTTAAAAGTCCCGTACCTTGAATTCTTGATAATATAAAACTATTTGCTGATTCATAATTCAGTTTCTTTATTATTGGTAATGTTGTTTTTTGTATTATTTTGAGGTTTTACACTCATTTGTATGTGCAGGCTTCTGCGTCGAGTCTATACATGCCAGAACCTGAAGATGCTGTGGCTCATGGAGATGCAAGTCTTGCAGTTAATGACTTTTTGACTCGGAGTTTAGCATAAGCACAGTAATTTAACAATGTCTACAGTACGAACATTGTGAAATCTGTGACCCCAAGGATCCAATGTATACTATAAGGTCAGGAATGCCTTTTCCAAGTGCCGACCGGGTATTTAGACTGAGTTAATGGCTGGAATGTGGAGGTTATAATGACTGCAATTGTATGTGGTGATAACTTCCAAGATTCGTGAATATGAGAGAGAGTTCTGAGTTCCTATAAATATGTCAGGATAGTGGCTGCTGATAAGTGTAACATGATCTATTTGTATTGAAGAAACTACCATTCTTTTTTCTTGGATAATGCATTCTAAATAGTTTTTGAAAGTATAATAAGAAGAAAAATATCAACTTCTTGTGATCGAGTTTTTGGTCTCAATTCTGTTGGATGGGAGGTTAACGTTGTTGAATGATGGTTCATGTATCCAATTCTGAGTCACATATACTTTATTTGCTTCTCAATTTGTTCTTTCTTCTTGGAGATATGAACAAAAAAAAAAAAAAACATCACCGGTTTACAAAAATTGAATCTCTAAAGTTATTGTTCTTGTCCTTATTTATTACATGATGATCAAAATTCTCTTTCAGTCCTGTGTTTAGCAGCCCTTGTCCAAGTCCACCTCTAATTCCTGTGATAACTATATACTGGTATTTTGATCCAGTTATGATCACGGCTTTTAATCCTTTTATCTCGATTCTAAATCTTTCTCGCACTTGCATGTTCTGGGAATTCACACTACCGATGCTTTAACTGTCCATTTGTCAACTTGCAAAGATTGGGCATGATTTTCATTTATCTAATGAAGGCTATAGTGGAATAAAAATCGAAGGTGAGATGTGTTGTCTGTTCTTAAACCATTTCAGTTAACAATTTGGTTTTGTTGATTAGGAAAACCTCGATGTGAATGGTATATATATTTCTCATAATTGAAATTGGTTCTAAAGAGTGTTTTTTGATATACTTATAACATCGGTTACATTTGCTATGCATCATTATAAGCAACTTCGCTACTTAGGTAGTCGTCCAAGGCCTCGTATTTATGAATGTTCCAAAATTTTGAGATTGATATTATAATTGTTTTTCTCATTTTAGTAATGAATATTTTATTAAAACCCAACAATCAATATGCATAGTTCCACAAATTGAAATCGAAGACATTATCTCTTTCCTATACTACTCGCCTCTTGAAAATCCAAAGGACTTCTAGATTATAGTCAAAGAATTGAATCTATCAAGAGTAATGCTACTTTGCCCAAGTTGGAGTTACAAAATGAAGAGGTTGCCCAAATAATGTGGCAGCCCCCTATTGAAGGGGGCAGCTGGCCCACCAACTGCGGGCCGTTTGCCCCCTGCCATATTATTTGGGCAACTCTCCTTTTGTAAATCAACTTGGGCACTCTAGCATGGTTCATCTATCAATTACACATTCTCTTGTCTTCTTATGGGTAGAATTAGTTTTCTATTCTTTCCTTGTCTTGGCTTTAATATTTGTACTTCTAAGGCGAGTTTTATCTTTAATACTATTTGTTCATTTGTTTAATGTCACAAAGTTTTGTATTTTGCACACACAATTCAACAAAATTTTATTTTACTTGGTTAATTATTTTATGCCTGTTACTTCATTGAATTGTAATTTTCTCCAACTGTGGAGCGGATGAAATAGACAGAGAGAGAGAGAAGGCCATTATTCTGAATTCTTTAACAAATTGGCCATAAGTTGATTTGTGATTTTTCCTTTCTTTTTCTGTGGACTGCAGTTTAGGTATATTTAGGTGAGGAATTAGAATAAAAGTTAGCCTATGACTGACTGGATTGATTGGATTATAAGATTATCTAAATCGTTTTTTTTTTTTTTTTTGGCAGATTCATGATGGAATTGGAATCGAAAAATAAAATGATCTTGATTCTTGATATAGTGTTCACAGCTTAAGATGTTTAATTGATTTTTTTTTTTATTATTATTGATTTATCATAATTTTGTAATTAAATTGATAAAGGAATTCATACTCAAAACCTTCTCGAAGATACAACTCTCAAAATTGCCTCCTACCAACAGAAGACTGCCAAGTACTTTTAACGACGGGGTAAGTTGTGAGAGATTCAAGCCCGAGACCTAATTCTATACTAAAAGCAGAAGTTGTTAAACATCAATCTAGAAAGTTTGAGGCCAATTTGGGGGCACAAAGGAGGCCACGGCCTCCAAGAAATGACTGGAAAATTTCTTCCCCGACCATGTAACGTGGACAACCTCAAGAGTCAAGATCTATTACAAGTAGTTAAAAAAAAAAAAAAAGGAACTCGGGCACGACCTAGGTGTTTTCCCTTTTCATTATAGGTGTTTTCCTTTTTCATCATTGAGCCGTGCAAATCTCTCTATATAGCACCTCGTTCCTTACATTAGGTTGCTAATACTAGGGCCCGATCTCCATGAACCATAGTTGTGCAAATCGGCAAGACCTTTGAAAAAGCACGAACAGGTCGAGCACACTAACTCACTAAGGCCTGGGGACATCACTAACTAGGTCGAGATACAACACATGATGACCCGGGCATGAGCTAGCCTGGCCACCGAGCAGCTACGTCCTAAAAGTTGTGATTAGATAATTCAATAACGTTCACAAGGACAAAGCAAGGATACGAAAAAAAAAAGGAGCTTATTAGCCAGAGAGTATTCATACAAGCATGATTAATAAAGCATAAACAAGCCTGTGCACTGTCACATTACAAAAATCATATTCGGGCATCAACCAGCCCTTACCTACTACTCGTCAAAAAAATAAATTCAATGAGAACTTTTAAAGACGCTCTAAGGGACTACTTCCCATCTATGGTCTCTATATCAACTGTCTTGCTTGACTCTTTGATCCAATCCTCTATATCCTTGTCGTCCTTGATAAATATATTTTACACACTTATCTAGATCATTAAATTGGAGTATCTGTTAGTGATTTTGATGAATTATAGTTTAATTTGTGTTGATCTTGTTTGTTAGGTAAAACTCGATAATAAATGGTGGAATTCAAAAAAAGGAAAAAGATGATCGATACGAAAACTAAAATTCAAAAGTTGATTTGAACAGTGGAATTAAAAAAAAGCAACGCAAAATGTGACAAAGATGATGATTTCCAAAACTCGAAAACTAAAGTGCAATAATTCAAAAGTTGATTTGAACTACATATCAATGATTGAAGAATGATAGGAGTCAACTAGATTGCAAATGGAAGGTTAAGAACCGAAATGGAACGAAAAAGTACCAAAGTTCACATTCGAGAAAGTTCGAGGTTTGAATTTACAACTATACCATGTGCATGCATGGGTCTGCAAGCCTTACATGCAAAAGGTCCAAAACTTTGTAACCTGGGGCCAAATTGGCCTTACGTTGCGCATGCATTATAAGCACAATGAATCCACATTTTCATGGTAAAACACAAATTGAATTCATCATTTCTAGGGCCTTAACATTTAACCTATGCAAACAAAAATATACAACCCAATGATAGAAAATGAGATCGGATCAACGACGAGATCAATGGCATCATAAGGTTTGGCTATCTAAAACCAAGAAAGAAGTGTCCTCCAGAGCATGAATAGGCCTGGACGTCAAAGGGAATAATATCAAGAATTGAAAATTCAAAGCTCGAGATCCAAGATCAAGAAGAAATTGATTTTTCATCAAACTTATATTGTTTTCATTTTCTTCCTGATTTTTGCCAACTTGATCTCATCACCCTTTTTCGCCCATCAATGAACTCGTTTCTTGGCTCAATTCACAATTCACGCTTTCGAGCGATATGTTTAAACGGTTTTATCAATAAATCTTTGTGTAATTCGTATCAAAATATGCTAGGCTAATTTCTCGCTTATATGAAATGCACACAAAAATGTTACAACAAACAATTTGAAACTTATACCAAGTTTGACTCGGGTGTGAAAATGAATCATTTGTTTATTTATTTTCAATTCAAAGGCAAGTAGTTTAGTAATTCTTGTGTTTCGTGGTTAATTATACATGCTTTGTTAAGTTATTTAAATGCTTGTGTACTATTTAGACAATTAGTTGCTTGTTGTAGTGCTGAAAGGCTAGCTTCATAGCAGATTAGAACACTGCGTGATTTACACATGGACAATAGATGTTTGGCGTGTGCAATCTTCTTGATAATCGTGCGCTTGAATGCTTGCAATGCATATAAATTCGGACTATGAATATGATCAAATCGTGTTTAGAATACAAATAACTTACCTTAAAAATAGTTAAATACAATATGATTATTGATTGTCACGAATACATGAATAACTCTAAACTACATACTTGAAAATTGAAAATACAATAACGAATTCGTAAATTCTATACAATCATCCACTCATTTTAGATTAATCGTAGAATAACTTAGAATAATTATGCAAACAAACACTTTTGCTCGTAAGGGCTCAAGAGATGCCATGGGTTCCACAATACTCTCACAACAATTTGAATTTGATAGAAGATCAGTACAGTTGAATTAAAATTTATTCATCAACTCATCATGTATCACTTATCAACAATTTTGTATGCTTTTCGAAATTTATTCAAACAATCCTCGCTCTCCTCGGAAGTGTTTGGGGTGGCGTAATTAGTGATGTCGTGGCCTTCGGTAGCATTGAGAAAGTTCATGAAGATAGAGATGTATAGGTTTGGGATTTGACCCTTAAGCCAGGGACGAGCTTGTTTCAGCCCATAGTAATTCGACAACTCACCCTTCAATCAACTTCTTGAACACCTCAATCCCCTAAGTCACAAAGAAGAAACACAAAAATTCAAGGAGTCCTTAAAAAGGGGCGTCAAAAATATACTTGTTTGCTTTTGCCTTCAAATTGTAAGTGTCACAATAAGAAAGTACAAAATGAAATCGCGTTGGTGTTAACTAAATGATAAAGTGGACAAGAATTTTAAAATGATCAATTCGAGTTGTCGATACCGCCACTAGAATGTGAGGAATTATTTTCTTCAAAAGATCGATTACACAACTTTAATTAATTTAATTCTAATAATAAAAAAAAATATAGAAAAATATTTAATTTTCAAAAAATAAGGAAAATTAACTAAAACCTAAAAAAAATAAGAATAACAATAAAAAAAAATAAACATACACACTTAGAAATTTTGGAGGAAAATGTGATTGTGATTTATGGTTTCACTTAACCGTCGGTTTGGCCTAATTAATTTTGGGGCTCCATACCCTAGAAATGAGCCCTAAGTGAATTAGTCAACTACTCGTTTACGATGCGTACGCATAGGCCTGGACGTAGATTCTGATTTTTCAAAACAGTTTGCAGGCCTATGCGTACTAATTACTTCATTTTCTCGATTTTTGCGAAATTCAATTTCTTCCTAATTGATTGGTTTTTCTCTTCAATCGTTTTGGCTCAATTCACGCTCACTATATAACCACTTTCGGGCATGTCGATTAAAAAACAAAGTTTTACGGTCTATGAGCGCGATTATACATTCATTTAACCTATGAGGTCGTCAACGACGAGATCTATCATATTCTAAAACCAAGAAAAATTCAAGCTATCAAGAATTGAAAATTCAAAGCTCGGGATCCAAGATCAAGAAGTTGATTTTTCATCAAACTTATATTGTTTTATTTTTCGAGCGATATCTTTTTCAATATTCTTTGTGTAATTCAAAAATATGCTAGGTCATTTGTAATTCAAAGGCAGGTATATTCTTGTGTTTCTTGGTTATTATACTTCTTTGTTAAGTTATTTAAATGTTTGTGCACTATTTAATACCTGGAATAGTAGATTCTATTTACTATTTTGGCGTGTGCAATCTTCTTGATAATCGTGCGCTTGAATGCTTGCAATGCATATGAATTCGGACTATGAATATGATCAAATCGTGTTTAGTTTCTTTAGAATACAAATAACTTACCTTAAAAATAGTTAAATACAATATGATTGCGAATTCGTAAATTCTATACAATCATCCACTCATTTTAGATAAATCGTAGAATAACTTAGAATAATTATGCAAACAAACTCTTTTGTGTTACAACAATTTGAATCTCGAACGATAAAAATACAAAACACTAAACATGATCATTCATTGACCAAACAATAAATAAAAATGTCAAGAAAAGTTCAATAATAATAATTTGACCCTTAAGCCAACGAGCTTGTTTCAGCCCATAGTAATTCGACATGAAAAATAAGTAACTTAACATTAAAGAGCAAATATTAAAATTAATTAAAGTTAGGTTAAATTACTACCATAAATTCCAAAAAAAAAAAAAAATAAATAAACATAAACACTTAGAAATTTTGGGAGGAAAATGTTTGTGAGCCCATGTTATAATAAATGATAAATAGCTAATTACCTTTCTCGAGCGAAGAATATTAATAAAAAAAAAATGCATTTTGAATAGTAAAAATTACAAAATTATAAGAATGTGTGGTTGGAAAATAATTGAGAAAAATACAAAGTTATAGGTAAACCCCCCTTTTTGAATATTGACTTTCCTAAATATTTCTCCACATTCTTTTATGTATTCTCCATTTGCTCTAAGTTGTATTCCCAAGATACCATGAAAAATGGAAAGAAAAAGAAGAGAAACCATAGCCGCGTTTAATTTAAAAACCTAGAAACATTTGCATTCAAGTCCCTGGTTTTTGAAAGAGAATACAAAACGGTCCTTAATCTTTTAAAATGGCGCCTAGGTGCCTTTCTTTTTCTTTTTGCACACAACTCCTCTAGAAATTTGCACATGAAGTCCCTCAACTATGATATTGTACAATTTTCTCTTCAAAACCTGACTTTTCTTTCAATTACACCCTCCATAATTGTACCCAAGGTCCTCAAACTTTCTACTCTTGTGCGATTTGGTCCGCAACTTCACAATTTTGTACGCTCTTGGTCCATTATCACTTTCTTTTGCCTTGTTCTATTTCTTTGAGTGATTTTTAACCTACAAAAATCATAATTACACAATTATGAATAGAAATTCGCTCAATTTAATCAACAATTAACTTGTTAAAGTATCTAATAAGTGTGCAAAAACACACTTATCAATACCTCTATGAGCAAACAGTAGTGCAGCCTATCGTCTCTCTCTGGAGCTCTAATATCACATCTCTCAGTTAGGACAAACTCTCTCTCCCCGACCATTACCGTGTGTTATTTCTATGAATAGTGTTGATCGGGCACTTCTAAGTAGAGGCTCTTATCGTGGCCTAATGACAATACACTCTGGAATGTGTCAGGTCACCTCAACCTCGACCTTTCTTTCTATCTCTCCATGTCTCTATCCCCTCCCCGAGCCATACTCTTTATGCTAATATAAACTAAAGCTAGCAATAAAACAAGGAGAAGTCTAAGGTCGTACTTCTAAATCGGGGTGCTCATGCTCTCTACTTCTCAGGGATCGATAAAAGTGAAAAAGGGAAAATAAAGTGTAGGGGATAATTATAATGTAGCAGCGCATAGATAGAGAATGTACATGGAAAACTTCTATTTTAATGATGCCTTAACTCCTCCTATGTACATGGAAAACATCATTTTGTGCAATAGAGAATATTACAAACTATTAAATTTAGACAATAAAAATAAATAAGATTTTCAACAAAATTGACAATCTACATCGTCAACAATGAATATTTGACGCCTAGATGAACAAAACGTAACACAACTCCCTTTTTATAGTATATCAATAAAAACAGGAGCAGAAATGTATGGACAAATTACACATACATACTGATGCAAAATATTCATGGCTACATATAATTTTACGTATATAATCGAAATTTGATCAACATTCTTAACTGATTTCAGCCTTCGCCATTTTTGAGAAAACCTTACTCATTGAAACATTCTCAAGGTCGCCTAAACTTCCCATGCTGTATTGTGCAATGGACACACTCTGCTCCACTTCATTCCTTTCCATTAGTCTCTGATGATTTTCCAGAATCTGAAGGGCATTTTCCAAATTCCACAATACGTCTCCCATTGTTGGTCTGTCCCCAACTTGTTCGGCCAAGCATTTCTCAGCCGTCTCCCCAAATTTTTGCATCGACTCCTGTTCAACTTCATCGACAAGATGAGGGTCTAAAATTTTGTCCAACCTTCCTAGGCTTAGCCATTTCAGTGCCCATTCAATTAAATTTACCGTTTCCCTTGGAAGCGATGGATCAATAACTGGCCTCCCACAGATGACTTCGAGCATAACTACACCGAACGAGTAGACATCAGATTTCTCAGTGAGTTTTCGTGTTGCCAGATATTCAGGATCGAGATAACCAAAACTTCCTTTTACTGCCGTACTAACGTGTGTTTGGTCTATCTCCGGACCAGTTTTTGAAATTCCGAAATCACTAACTTTGGCCATCATATTCTCATCAAGAAGTATATTTGCAGACTTCACATCGCGATGAATGATCGCCTTAGTAGAACCTGTATGCAAATAGTGAATCCCTCTTGCTGATCCAATGCAGATTTCAAGCCTCTGTTTCCAATTCAATTTTGGAAGATTTGATCCATGAAGATGATCCCTAAGGGTACCATTCTCCATGTACTCATAGATTATGATCATTTCATCCTTCTCGTCACAGTATCCTATTAAAGAAACCAAATGGCGATGACGAAACTGAGATAACATTTCGATTTCATTCCTAAAATCTTTATGGCCCTGCTGAGATTGACAAATTCCTCTCTTCACGGCAAACTTCGTGTTATCCTTCAAAATTCCCTTGTAGACTTTTCCAAAACCTCCAATACCAATAAGCAGATTTTCACTAAAATTATCTGTTGCTTCTCGGACTGCCACGAGAGGAAACCTGAAACCTATTTGGGGATGTTTACTATCCTCGAAACTTTCTCGATTCATTATGATAGAATGGTCCTCCCCTGAGTGAACCGCGTTGTCCCTTCTTCTTCTTCGTCTCATCATCACAACCAAAAGAAATGCCAAGACAACGAAAATCAACGATGATCCAATAGCCAACCCCACAATCAACCACACTTTATTCTTGGAAGCCGGTTTAGTCGTCTGAGCTTCAGCATCTTCAGGATCTAGACTGCCCTTAGAATTGCTTATCTTCATGATTTCGAGTCCATTAAGAATTCCATCAGGATAAGCATTTTTTGCTGATGAACGACCAATACTTACGCTGAAGATCATGTATATCGTTTATTCTAGTGATGACATCCACATAATATGGAGCTCCCAAAACATTTGATGTCTTATTGCTGAGATCTAGATCTCTAAGAGCCACCCCAGAATTGAGAAAAACGTTGAAGATAAGAGGACCAGCACTACGGTTTGCTATATCGCAAAAATGAAACCGGACAACATAATCAAAACCAGGATCAACACCAAATGACCAAGTTACATTAATTATAGTGTCTGGATCAGGCTGCGAATTCAGCTTAGTGGCAGTACCATAGACAGAACGAGGAGCAATAAGTTCACTATATCCCCTCATCTCATTTACAGCTCGAACATTTGACACGAACTCGACAAGATTACTATTGCTCAAACTCTCTCCATCAGACAGCCAATAACGAGATAATTTATCATTCCGAGGGAACACAGTCTCATTACCCATATTCACTCTCCAAACTGTTTCTAGTGCTTGTGCCTGCACACTGGGGTAAGGCTGTTGAGAATTTACAGCAGGAGTGCCATCCGGGATAACCTCACCGGGAAGTGAAACGATTTCCAAAGCATTTAAAAATGCAAATGAACCGGGAGAAGGAATAAAGGTAAGGACTAGATTATCAGTAGTTACATTGACAGAGAATTCCTTGACAACCGGACCATGTGGTGGTTGAAAGTTCTTTAAAAGAGTAAATTTTTGAGCAGAAACAGAAAATTTAGCACTGGAAAGATCAAATGTTTCACTGACAAAAGAAAAAAAGTGCAAACGAATCAAGTGCCAATCCCTTTTCTTCATTGGAAAGTTGTAATTTGAGGAACCGTTCAAAATTCTGGCAGTTTTGTACAGAGATGAATTATAAATGGATGGAGGAGAATCTGAAGTTTTGACAAAAATGATTTCTGGGGTTGACAGAAAGCTAGAATTCAAGTTATCAGCCAAGAAAACACGATTATCTACCAGTATATTTTCATCCGACCCGCAGTCTATTAGGTAGTTATCTGGAGGATCAAATTCTTGACAAGTGCAGTTCAGAATGAAAATGAACAATAGAAATGGATGGATTTTCATACTGACATTAAACTCGAAAACAGTTTATCAGAAGTAAGATATTAAGTGAAAGAGAGGATGGGTTTAGTCCAAGGCACTCAAAGAACATACAAATTCAAGGATCAACTTAAGATGAACCCATTTATGAAGCTGGAATATATATGGCTATGGCCCACACGTGAAGGGACGTTTAATAGCTTAATTTTTTAGATGAAGTGGAGCTAACTGGGGAATTTTCCGCTTCTTGTTTCATTTGTACAATTCATTGTACAAACTCACCTGTTCTACGTGGGAATACTGTACAGACATTATCATAGGTACACCATAATTGAAGACCACATAAAATTACAAAAAGACTGACCAAAATATTGGTAGGATGAAAGACAAAGATAGATGAAGGTTCCTAGATATTGCATAGTCTATAAAAAAAAACAAATTGAAAGCAAGATATCATTATAAAATAGCCAACCAAACACGAGATAGCAAGAAAAAGAAAGACATTGCACTGTCATTGTCTGAAACTATCCTAAAACGCGTTTTCTTTAACCACCCCTTGAATAGCGCAAGAAAATATGAAAAGTTGAAGTCAAGATATTTGTTAATAATTTATTTTAGAATTAAGCTACTTGTACCCTTAACTTGATATTTTCATTTACTCGATCTCACCCACCCTCTCACATGGGATCAGGTCCCATGCGCCAATAAATGTGTGGGACTCGATCCTATGTGAGAGGACGGATGGAATCGAGTAAACCAAAGTGTCAAACTAAATGTACAAGTAGAAATACCCTTTAATCTATTCTTATATGGCCAACAATATGGCATAACCTTTGGGCTTTGTATGGAAGTGATTCTTCGAAGAAAGTTGATTTTGTTGGAGAATATGCATGAAAAAACTTATAAAGAAACATGAAAAATAATTTTTAAAGAATATAGTGCTAAAAATAAGTGTGAAGAAAAGTGATTTTCTAATAATCACTTTCAAACAAGGACTTTATATGATGGAAATCGAGACATTTCTAGTCATGATGGCTTAAAATGTTTGGTCGTAATAAAAGTTAGTCAACTTATTTTTTTCAAACATTGGTTTTTTTAAAATATAGCAAGTAGATTATTAAAAAATATTATTTCCTAATAACTATTGTATCTTTATTTTGAACTAATAAAAAATCGAAAATAAAAAGGTTCACTAACCATGTTTTAGGTTTGCAAGTCCTCCCCCCCCCCCCCCCCCCCCCCCCTCAAATTCTTATTAAAAAAAAAAAAAAAAAAAATTATATATATATTCCCCGATTGGAAACAATTTGATTTTTATATAAATGCAATTACACTTTTGTCAAATAAATGAGCAAAAGAATGAGTGTCATATAATATTAAAATATGTCTAATAAGTGATAGTTTAATTTATTAAAAACAAACAGGGAAACTATTTTTAATGAAGGAACGGATTATTATTTATTACAGAGTATTTGTGTTTCATATAATTATTATATCTTCAAAAGACTCTTTAAATATAAGATATTTTTTAGTTTAGAGATGCAACATTTAAAAACTTTTCTGTTTTAACTTATTAATAACATCTTTAGGAGCATCCTATCTTATGTATAATAGAGAGTATTTAAAGAGTAAAATTATATATACATTCTAGAAATATTCTCTATTTGACTCTTCAATTTATTTTTTCAACAAAAAATTATTGATTCTCGTCGTTTTTTATTTGAATAACTTTTTATTTGTCGATGGTCAAGCAATTCAAATATGATTTGAATAATTTTAAAACGGAGTATAGAATTGTGTAGCTTAATAAATGTATTTATCATAAAGTAAGACCATCTCCTAAACGTTGTTTAAAAGTGAAATAGTCTTATTTTTAAAGAGTTAAACCTTAAAATTATGCTAAAGATAAACTTTTAATTTTAATTTTTTAAGATAAAGTGTGAGTTTAACTTTTTATATTTCGATAGCCAAACTCACGCTCTATTTGTATTTTATCAATATTGCATTTAATAACATTGTAATTTTTAATACTTCACTATTTAAATTATTAGTATTATATAGAATATTTTAATAATTGACATCTAAAAATATATATATGTTAATTGATAAATGAGGGAAAAAAAAAAACAATAATTGCATGTTGGGAAAAGCAAAATAAAGAGCAAAATAAAAAGTTTTTTGAAATGTATAAAATGTTACACTTTTAAAAATAAGAGTGATGTTATTTAGCTCCCATTGAGGTTATTACTCCAGTCTATGTGGCAATAAAATGACATTAAATGATTAGTATAATTAAATGAGTTTTTTAATTTCATTTTTTATTTAGTCTACTATTTTAAAAATAAAGAGTCTTTTGAAAATATTCATTAAAATAAAGTGTTTATTGATGTGTACTATTGATGAAAATTGCAAAGGGAGTCTCCAACTTCGGTAGAGGTGTAAAAATGAATTAGGTGATCAATTCTTTGAAGTAGTTTTGAAAAATTAGAACATGCTCTTTCTTTTGTAAAAAACTAGTAGAGATCGTGCGTTGCACAACAATTATTATAATTTTACAAGTGATTTTTTTTAATAAAAGATAAATGATTTTGGAACATCAAAATATTTAACTATTTAGACTATTAATGTATTTTATATTATTAACGATACGAAGATATATTGTATGAAAGTTATCAATAGACAAATCCAAAGATATATTCATATGTATCTTTGAAAACAATCCCCTTACTCCATGTAAGCAAACAGAGAGTTCAAAAAAGAAAAATATGACAATCTTAAACTACTTCATCTCTTTAAGAAGAATAATAACTTCATTACAGAACAAGTTAATTGTAATTTCAATTACAAGGGCAATACTTCAATGCTTATCATAAGACGTAAAATGCAATATGATAAGACAAAAAAATTAAAGAAAATGAGTTGGATATAATAAGATCCTATCAAATCAAAGATCAATTTTAGATTCTGTCTCTGGCAATAGATGCAACCATATGATTAGCATGGTTAAAATGGGACTCCGACTAACCCTCTGAGAGACTCACATGTGGTAAATGCACTTGCAATTCCTAAAATTAAATTTACTTGAAATCACTAAGAAGAAATTGATGTCAATCAGTAAAAATAAAATATACTAAAAACTGGTAAAAAGAGACAAGTGAATGGAAAGTTGAAAAGTGAAGTCTCTCAATGTATTTCTCTGAGAGAGACATGAGAGATAGGAATGGGATCAATGAAAAATCAAGAAAGAATGATGAAATCATAGAAGTTAATGGCATCTTTGAAAGGTCAAACTATTGAAAACTCTTTACTTTTATTGTAAAATAAATTAGAGAAGTATACCTTCCATGAGTTGGACACCATCATAAAATTCCAAATAATTCATAATAGAAAGAATGTGTACAGATCTCATAAGAGGAGCTAAATATCCTGGAAGCCTGCCATATAACTTCAACAAATTTATTTGTCTCGCATTATGCTATTTTGATAATCAATCCGCGCAAAATGAATAGAATTAAATCTCAACTATAGAAACAAAAAAATTAATAATAAATGAAATATGAATCAAGAAAAAAATTGAATATACAAATGTGAAAAATAAATGTAAAAACATAAAGCATTTGTCTTTGCATTATCTCGTTAGTTTGCAGTGTTAAACCAAATTTTGTCCATAGAGAGCATTCTGATATTTTGTGAAATTAAATTTGATACGTCTTTATCATTTTCAAAATGAATATGAAACATATGATTGTCTCGAGACCTTTCAATGTTAAAGACTGATACTCAATAATATTGTGTCACAAAGCAATGATTATTCATAATATAAAATAATAGTTTCAAGTAAAGTCTCAATTGACAGCCTGGTAATGGATAATAAACCCTTGTTTGAGCCCTATTTTGATAAGAGAATGTATTTTGAATTAGTAGATTGATGAAGAATGTGTGATTAAAATTAAGAAAAAAGTTTGAATTTGCGTGTAATATTATTTTATTTTATTCCTTAATTTTCTAAAAAAACTGAATCCACGAAATTCACTCAAGTTAAAATTTTGTTTAAAAAAATTATTGCATATATGGAACGAATCACCATACCTTCGATTCATAGCAAACATCTATATTTACTTACCAAAAAAATCTTGTTTCAATAATTCTTTAGATTGATCTATGATGAAAATTTCAAACATCTGTAAAAGAAAGCAAAAATAGAGGGTTACAACTTTTAGGTTGGTGAATAAAAAAAAAAAAATAAAAAAAAAAAAATTCGTGGGAAAAAAATTAAAGACAGAAGAAGAAAGGAAAAATCTTGCACAATATGGACCGTTGCGTGGAGAAGGAAGAAGTATGAGACAATTCATGGAGAAATTGGAAAATAGTCAGAGAAGAACAAGAAATGAATAAAATAATACAATAATGTCGTGCCGAGATAAAAAAAGAGATAAAATGATATTAAAATATGACATCATTGATAATGCGTTATGAATAGTAACTAACTTTCAACATAAAATTAAAGGAAACTCTAACTATAGTAGGAGAAAGGGGAAATGAACGATGAAGGAAAAAATGATCGAAAGTGCAAAAACAGTTAACTTTGGAGACTGAAGTGTACAAATGTCAAAAGTTAAGGGACCTAGGGTTACAATTTTTGAAGGACGTAATCGAAAGAAAAGTCAAAATTTGAGCATTAAAATGTTCGAGATGAAAGTTGAAGAACTGGAAGTGCATTTACCGAGGACTTAGTTGCAATATATAAAAGATGAGGTTTGTTTTCTAGTGATGTATGACATCATCAATATGTCAGATATAAAATAGATATAGATATAGATATAGATTTATAAATATAGATTTTCATTTGCATTTTACTACTTAATTTAGTTATTTTCTATTTTGTATGTGTATAACGCTAAAATATCAAATTGGAAGAGAAAACGGATGAAGAAAAGAAAAATGACCAAAAGTACATAAAAAATTAACTTGGGGATTGAAGTGTATAAGTGTCAAAAGTTTAAGGACCTAGAGTTGCAATTTTTCAAGGACGTGATCGAAAGAAAAGTCCAAATTCGAGGACTAAAATGTTTGAAATAAAAGTTGAAGGACTGAAATTGCAATTACCCCGAGAATTTAGCTGTAAGAAAAAATGAAATGAAAAAATAAATAAAAAATAAAAGATGATGTATGACATCATCAATCGATCACGATGATGCAATGTGAATAAGAAGAAACCTTCCTCTCTTATATATTGTATAGATAATACAAAACTATTCAATTGAAAGACTACTTATACACCATAGAGATTGAATATTTTACTAATCACTAAGAATGTCGATTAAATGTCAAACATTAGTTATATGTTTAACTTGCATAAAATTAGCAATATCTCTTGAATATATTATAGGAGACAATAGAACTAGTCAACTAGACTCTCAAAAACCTGCCAACCGAATGTCGATGATGATTGTAGTAATTGGGACTGAATTGCCTAACATGAAAAACTAATTTTTAGTAGATATTATAATCGTGGCATTTGATACGATAGGATTGGGTCTCCTATTGATCAGGGTCATGCCAAGCAAAACTCTAGAGGCTCTTCGCTGTTCCTCTTTAAGTCTTGCCGTGTCAACCTAGCCAAAATCGCTATTTTTGAAGCAAAAATAAATAAATAATAATAATAATAAATAAATAAATAAATAATAATGTATAGGGGAGATGAAGTACAGACCATATATGAAAAAAAAAAAATCCCCAGGCCAAATGAAGAGAAGTCAACTAAAGAAATATTAACCATTAGAAGAGGAGCAAAACCCCCTAAGCGAACAAGAGACAAAACCCTCGGGGCGGGGGAGGGGGAGGGGAGATAATTGAGGACCTCTAAAATGGATTGATCATTAATCAGAGGATAGTGTAAATTCTCAGTCATAAGAAGATCAACCTACTTTGTATTCCACATAAAATCAATTTATAACAACTTTTGTATTTTTGTATACGAATTTGTTGTATTAGGGTGTTGTGAGCAACCCTAAGAACCCCTAAATATAAGCAAGCCTTTAACTTTGGGGATTGATTTCTCGGAGCATTGAAGTACACTACTACTTCAAATTGAGGTTCATCATTATATCTTTCCTTGTATATGTTGTGTTTTGATACCCAATAAATCTCGGACTATGATATTAAACGTCGGAATATAACTTCATAGGCATCGGCCAATGGTGAATTAATTACCAACAACCAAGTCCATAAGCTTGATCTGGCCCATGTATATTACATCTTGGATGATTTTGAATCTCGGCCCATTTAACCTTATTATTGGTCCAACTAAAGTCGAATCTAACTCTATATATATGTATTTCTACCCTAGCCGTTTTAGTGTGTGATTTGTGTATGAAATTAGAGAAACTATGATTGTCCTCTTGCTGTTAAAAATGGTTGCTTTGTGGAGAGAAAATCAGTGGCTTTCTTCGTGTATTTGACCTTTTTTGTGTCTTCTTCCATTATCTTTCTCGTGCCTTTTTGGCCTACAAATCATCATCAATAGTTTGTTCTTTGTGGGTGAGATTGAGAAACAATCGAAGTGAATATATTGGTTGTGGGATGATCCATTTAGATTGGTTGTTTGGTAGAGAAATGTAACAAGAAACTGAACCCGAAAAACGCCGATCTGATGATCCTTAGAGCGAGCTTCCCAACAATTGGTATCAGAGCTTCAAAGTGGTGGATTTGACTCGAGAAACTGACTAAAAATCGATCAAAATGCAATAAAAAGGAACCAGAAAAATAGATAGAAAAATTATCCAAAATTGAGAAAAAACTGAGGTTGTTTTCTCAATTTTTGGCCAATCCAGAGACCTAGTGGTGAAACAAAGACCACCAGCGTGACATGTAGGTGGAGCCGTTTTTGGAGGTTGGGCGTGTGATCGGCGCGTAGAGGGTCCAAGCAGCACGTCCGCGGGAATTCCATGAAGGTTTCTTCAGAAAATTTGTTGCTAACATTTTTCCGACATTGTGGTATTGTTAGTTTTCTGTTTTAGGTTATACAGCGAAATCTGGACGATTTTGTTCTTTGCGCGTTCGGGATTTGATCGTGGTTTATTAATGCCTACTGTTGCTAGAGACTTTAGGACAAATAGTGATAGTCCTAAAGTGATAAATTTGCATATTACGAACTCAGATTGGTCCGCTCTTGGTATATTGACTTATCCTAATTTAAATTTCAGCATTAGCTCGTCATCGGGTAGGGTGACATTAGGATTGAGGTTACCGTGGATGGGTAATAATTACTTGTGCTAAAAATTTAGGAATTACTTAGTCTATTTGAAGTGTTGAATTTAACTACAAGTTAATAACGCAAGAATTTGAATTTTTTTTTTGTTAACATACATTTGTGTTGCATTGATTATGTTGTTAGAACACCTGGACTTGACCCATTTAAACATTCTCTTGATCTAATATCACGAATCTTACGAAATTCTGGAATTTAGAATTATATATACTGCGGTCTTAGGATTACTTTTTGTGACATATTTTGTGCACTCTGGTTGTTTTGTTTTCTCAAAATGTCTTCACATTTCGAATTAAAATTTTCAATAGAAAATGAAAGTTTTCAATTTTGCAATAAAAGATGAAAGAGATTTTGTCTCAACAAAAAGTTCAAAAGTCATAGGTGGCAAATTTGATAGAAATACAAATGGAAGAATATGATGAACTTGCTTACACTTCAATTATTTTACACTTATCTGACGTCGTTCTGAGAAAAGTTGAAAAACTTGATTTTACAAAAAAAAAAAAAATCAGCAAAAGTCGGAGGATCTGTATTTACTTAAGTCTACTCTTAATGAGTTGTAGTTGCTTGAGAGATTTTTTTAGTTTTAAAATGGATCTTTCAAAGGATCTTGATGATAATTTGGATGTTATCAACAAACTTGTTCAAGACATTGTTAATTGTGATAAAAAGATGTCTGAAACGTATAAGGTCATTATTGTGTTTAATTCAATGCATGATTCATATAGAGAGATATTAAGAATGCGATTAAATATGATAGGGATACTTTAACACCTAAAATTGTCATAATTCCCTTAAGAGTAAGAAGATGGAGATTAAAGCTGAAAAAGAAAAAAAATAGAGGAGTGTCGAGTTACACATGCTGAGAAGCATAATGAAGTTTAAACAAATGAATCTAGGTAGAGATCAAGACGGTGGTGATTCAAGTAGTGACTCAAGTGATGAGGGTGGTAAGTAAAATGGCAAGAGATGTGAGAAATCTAGTGGTAGACAATGTTACAACTATTGTAAGTCTTGACACTTTATTAGGGACTGTCACAATAAGAAGGATAAATAGAAGGATAAGATGAGAGATGAGACGAATGTGGTTATGTGGTCGAGTGATGACCATCGTGAGATTTATTGAGAGTAAACCTGATTACTGTATGTGCATCTGTGTGTAATAAAGTTGGACATATATCTCAAACCGAACTGACCCGAACCGAACCAAATCAAGCGGTTCTTCGTAATTGAAATACCCGAACGGGTATCTGAATCGAAAACCGACGGGTTCGGTTCTCTATTCTAGACCCAGAACCGAATAAGAACCGATTTTTTTAAAAAAATTTAATTTTTATATATGAGAAAGATTAAATTATTTTAACTTTTTAAAAATAAATTAGCAAAAATAGAGTTTGCATTGAAGACACTGATTTCTATAAGGGCATTGAGACAGATAATAAAATATATATTATATTTTTTCTTATTAAATCTTATTAGTTGAACAATTTTTAGTTTATTTATGTCAGTTAATTGTGATTTTTCAATTTTTCCTTTTAGATTTTCTTAGTATCTAGTATGACAAGTCAAACAATTGATGGTTAAATAAAATAGTTGGTAAGTACTACTGTATTAGCAATATTTTAAAATATTTTATTTCTACGAGTCTATGACTTCTAATTTATATGGATCACCGATATTTTAGTATTACTAATTTACTATCTACTTTTTGTTATTTCATATTTGTATACATTGGTAAATTAATTTTATTGGACAACTTGTTATTTATATGTTATTAAATTAGAATACGTTAATTTGTAAAAACTAAGATTAAACATGTCAGACTATAGTGTTATTATAAATGTTAAAAAAATTAATTATAGTATGGAACCGAACAGACCCGAACCGAACCGAACTGAATCGAACGGAACCGAACTCGAATAGTTCCAAAATTATATTTGGATTCGACGGTTCCGTTTACTCACTACTCGAAAATTTTCGGTTCGATTCGGTTCGGTTCGGTTCTGTTCTGAAGAGAACCGAACCATGCTCAGGCCTAGTATGTAATCTTTTCTATATGTGTGTGATTGCTTAATTATGTTGCTTTGATATGTTACACTTTAAATTTGTTTGTGTGTGCAACTGCATGAATTGAAGTGATTTTATTACTTAATGTAATTGTTTGCATGCATAGTGGGTTGAGATGCATTAGTAGTAAGTGTGTTGAGTGTCTTTTGGTAAGGTGGAGTATAGATACCTAGGAGTACATTGATAATTTGTACCGGGGTTGTGGAGTGTGACATTTGAATCATGAGTGAAGAAGTAATTAATTATTGAAATCATTTATCTCTAAAAACCCTGATCAGGTTGAGTGTGAGAGAGTCATTTCTATCACTTCTATTAGGTAGAGACTCATTATCCACGTAGGTTGGAAGAAGTGATGTGTGATAGAGGATTATCTCAAGAACTTAGGATTCATTGTGACTTGCCATTTATATCTTCATCGCACGTTTATTTGCTCTGGATTGTTCACTATGATTATTTATTTCTACTTGGGTATTTGCATGTGATCTTAGCCCTAGTGAGTACATGAAGTATGTATGGTATGTGTTTCGGGTCCGAAACACGGGATAAGGTCTGTGATTCCAATTTTATTGGTTACCTGAATTATGGAAGTATTAACTGTGTGTTTTAATTGCTATTGGGCATCAATGTAGAGATTTGTTAACTTTTGATACCCAATAAATTCCTGACTATGATGTTAAATGTCGGAATACAACTTCACAGGTCTTGGCCAATAGTGAGTTAACTACCAACAACCAAGTCCAAAGGCTTTATCCGACCCATATATATGTGTGTGTGTGCGCGCGTGCCATTTTAGTGTGTGATTTGTGTAAAAAAAGAGAAATCACGACTGTCCTCTTGCTGTGAAAATCAACCACCTTGTGGAGAGAAAATCGTTCGGTTTCTTTGTGTATTTGGCCTTTTTGTGTCTTCTTCCATTGTCTTTCTCGTGCTTATGTGGCCTACAAATCATCACCATTCCTTTGTGGGTGAGATTGAGAAGCAACCGATATGAATATATTGATTGTGGGTTGGAGCCGTTGAGATTGGTTATTTGGTAGAGAAAGATAACGTGAAATTGAGCCCGAAAAACACCGATTTAACGATCTTTGGAGCGAACTTCTGTGATAGTACATAAGATCATACCTCTTTCTTTTCCCAAATTCTGTATCATCATCACTATCTAAACTTTGCAAATCGTCTTCGGTGCCTTCCATAAGTTTTCATTTCCATATGTAGTGGTTCTCAAAGTTATCATCGTCTAGGTTTGGAACCTCTTCCTCGTAATCTGAATAAACCCATTTGTCATCACCACCATCAACATCATTAGCATCTTCAACCTCATAGTCACCACAAAAGTATCATTAGCTTCAGCAATATTGTCACCACTCTCATTCTCACGTACATGACCATACCGATAATATATATGTATGAGCATCACATTGATCACATCTATTATTACCACCAACAGAAGAATCTAACCCTTTAGCATACTGCACATGAGACATTTCTTCAAATGATCACCAAATATGTTGTCCACATCATTTCTTAGGTTGTCTTCCCACTCCCTAACAACTTCATTGTAACTCTCATGTTGGCATGTAATAGAGTACTAGAGATACAATGTAGGTTACAAAGATTATTACAATTAAAATGCGGAATAATAGCTCTCCAAAGTGATGAAAAAAGGACCCAAAGCTTCTTCAACACCTTCACCAATGAAGTCTTTCATGTTGAGCTCAAATTTGTGCCACATTGGATCAAAAGTATCGACATTCAAGGGAATGACAATGGATTAACAAAGAAACTCACCGAAGATAACCAAGAATTTTCACCGGAGAATAAAGTCTCTCCCACTTAGTTACTTTATCTATTTCTCTTCGTTCGCCAACTCCAAATGAACTAAGAGTTTTAAAACTAGCACAATCCTCACCAAACTCTCTAATCCAATAATCAGGTACCATGTGGATTTAAGTGATCCACTCTAACAAGGAGGATGCGAACTAGACAATGGCTGGTTTCAGGGCTACATTCATCTTCTTCAACAATTTCTTGTACTTCACAACTTACCTCAAACTCTTCAAATGTTCCATTTCAAACTCTTCCACAACTAGCTCAATGTGTGAGTGTACTATGTATTTATCTTTGTGTATTTCAGCCCCATCTTCTAATTTGATAACTCTGAAGTTTTGTGGTTCATTATGTGTACATGATTTTCATGACAAAGAGACCATCGTGGAGGTGGAACTAGATACATTTCAATTAACCTTAGATTTCCTTAGGTCTACAGGGCACAAGCAATCCTAACACATGATCTTCATCACTCATCAGCCTTATTTACCTAATACTTAGGCTTTCTATACACAAAACCAAGCGGAATACTAAATTTCAAATTGTTAACAAGCGCCTTTAAGTCATTTAACTCAAACCTAGAAAAGAATATCAAACTTTAGCCAATCGATGTACTATAGCTTCCCATGTAAGTAAACCACGTTCGTCATTTTCAAAAAACACACCACTATATGAAAGCACTTTATAGTGAAAGATGTCAACTCTTTGGCACAAATTTTTTTTTTCCAAGAACAATTAAATAAAAAAAAAAAAAAAAAAAGAAGGTAACACCATAAAGTTACAGGAATTTAAAAACAAAACGTAAACGACAATAATGTAATGGTTCTTCATCGTCCCCACGTAATTCATGGTACGTTTTTCAAGTTTCTTGATGAGAAAATTTGCAGAAGCCGAAACATATTTACGAGGATCATGTACAATTTGATCTTAGTGTAAATCCAACTGACTTGAAGGGATACTAAGGAAAGACAAGATTCAGCAATGGAGGTTTTGCAGTGAAGGGTTTACGGATGGACACATGACAAAATAAGGTTCGGTTTATTTGCATGACTAACAAAACGTTTTTGAAAAAAAGCTATGTGTACACGGGCGTTGACACGCCAGACTCACGGCCCTCACATGATGGGGGCCTGCGCCCAATAAAAAAATGGGTGTGCCCCTTATTGTGAAGGGGCATGTACATATTGCACGGCTGAACGTCTTTAACTTTTCTTAGGACAGAAGCTTCTAATATTTAGTGAGTTTCCCATTTTGGCATCGATTAAAAAGTCGCATGAAAGTCATCTATTAAATGGTCAAAACTAACATTATTTGTAATCTTAGGAGCTGAGTGTAACCAAAAATTCAAAGGTAGGGAGGGATAAATCTACAACACTATAGAGATGTTGAAAATAAAAACTACAATTTTCCATATAAATAATTTGATTAAGAAATAGAGACATTTGACCAACTTTATGAAGAAATTTGTTGGATAGAAGACATGTAAACAAATATTGAAGAAGAGAAAATATCGTGTGCTCCAGACACGTCGACGGAATGATCAATACCCGCTAGGCTGCTACTGAGCACATGAAGGAAGAGTTATCTAATTAACAAGTTATTTTTCTATTTTATTACAAGTAGCAAATTTATACATGCGCATCGATTAAAATAATAATATTCTTAGTCAACGATTGCAGTAGTCATCCTTGTATGACAAGTTATTTGAGGTACTTGCTTGTTATTTGAAATACTAATTTTCTGCAATAATTTTGCTGCATTAAATAATAATCTGCTAAATAGGATTACTACTGCAGTCGCTCACTATGGATAATAATATTTCTCTCTAAAAACTATTCCTTTTCAATTTCCCTTCATCATTTAAAACAAAAATAAAATAAAAAATGAAAGTATACCAGCAAACACCCTAAGGTTGTGTGTGATGTCACGTGAATAAGAATAAGATAGTGCAATTTGGTGAAGGGTAATTACATTATTGCCACAAAATTTAAATATATTTTCAATAAACACATCACAACGGATTTACAATTATACTCCTAATCTAATAAAAACTATAAAAAAAAAAATAAAAAATACAATATTGTGATGTACTATTCGTCTCCATATTATTACTCATTTTCCATCCGTTTCACACATTCTGGATTTTTCTCATTCTTTCCACCCACTCATTGGAAAGAATGGCTCGCAGACGCTTAGGAAGAGATGGTTTCTGGACAAGCAAATTCGAAACTTCACAATCACCTTCATACTTAACTTTTTCTTTTTATGAGAAGCCAATCAATTAGTCAGTCATATGTTGCTGCAACAAACACAATTGAAATGTTTGGGATGGAGACCGTGGAAAAAAAAACCACCAGCTTAGAATATTTCCTCAATTAAATAAAAAAAAAAAAACTTCTAAAATTGATAGAATTTTTCAGCAATATAGAAAAATACAGAGCTTCAAAAATTTTATTAAACATGGGTTTACAAATTACGAATTCATAAATCAATAAACTGTTTTCTGATATTGCTGGAAAACATAGATTCAGCAATAAAACATGGGTTATACATCAATTTTTCAACAAGATCCTAGGGATTTACATCAATCTGTTTAAGGGTTAATTTTACAAACGGTCACTGAATTTACATGAAAATCAAAAAACGATCACTGAATTTTAAAACTTGTAAAAACGGTCACTCTAATGTCTTCTTCAATTACCACACAAAATCTCACCATAACTTCAATTGTGGGCTTTTCAACGGTATCCAAATACGGCCGTCTCAATAGTCAAAAGGTGTCGAAAAATTGCTCAAAACTCGCCAAAAATAAAGAGAAAAAGTTCATTTTTGTCAAACTTTGGTAGTTTCTATCTTCAAGTGTTTTGGTTATTTAAGTTTGAATTCAAATCATAAAGATCTTTCAGTGACCGTTAGTGAAATCACATGTAAATTGAGTGATCATTTTTACAAGTTTTAAAATTCAGTGATCGTTTTATAATTTTCATGTAAATTCAGTGTCTGTTTGTGAAATTAACCCATTTGTTTAAGCTTCAAAAACCTTAAATTAGTTTTTTTTTTCTTTTTTGATATTGTTGAAAAAATGAATAAAACATGGGTTTTGTCAGCCAAATAAAAATTTCCATCAATATCAAAAAATAAAACCCATAAAGAAAGATTAAGCCCCCTCTTTGATTCACATTTTAATTTTCATTCTCATTCTTCTACTCATTTTTAATAAAATAATATTTTCATCACATCAATAACATTTCCTTCTTTTTCAACCACATATTTATTATCACATCACCCAAAAAAATTTATTCTTTATATTTTAATGTGCATCAAAAGGGGGCTAAACAAATTGATGAATTCATTTTCCCGTGGTATCACGCAGGCAGAAGACTTGCAACCTATAAAAAAATATTAAAAAAAAAAAAGATTTTTGTTTGTGGTGAATTAATAATTTATTGTATTAAAAAATATATTAAAATTCTAATTATATAATTTTACTTAAAACTATTTAAGTAAATAAGAAAAATACTAAAAATTGGTGCACTTAATTTCTCAAATAACAAATCCTCACACAAGATGATTATTGTATTCAATAACAATATTCTCCCTAAAAAAACTATTATTTTTTTCAAATTCTCTTCATCATGCAAAACAAAAACAAAATAAAAAATGAAAGTTGCCCCAAGGGCATATTTCCGAGTAGTAAAAAGGAAAAGTGAAAAAAAATCTAATTTCGCTTGTAACTGTCAGGTAAGGATTCGAATCCTGAAATATGGATGAACCCTTGGTAAGTGAGAGTTAAAAGACAATCTTTCACTCTACATTTTTGAAGGCATAATTTACGATTTATTTCTCCATCAAAACTTAGGATAAGACATGTGGAGTGTCAGTAATGGAGCAAAAAAAATAAAAAATAAATAAAAAAAAAAAAAATTGTAAGTATCCTAGCAAACACACCCTAGAGTTGTGTGCGATGTCACGTGAATAAGAAGTTAAGAACCCCAGAGTTGAATATGAATAAGATAGTGCAATTTGGTGAAAGATATATAGCAGTGGAAACGGAAAAAAAATAGTTTTATTTTGAATTTTGCATAAATCAATTAGAAAATTTCTCAGAAAAAAGTCTGAATTAATTCCAATTTCTAAATCTTTTCCGAAGCCATTCAAAAACCTCGAAGAAATTTCCAGCGATTGAATGCAAGATTCTCTTTGGAAACCCCCTATTATATACTCGACTGTCGCAAAATAGATTCTTGCTTGATTGTATTTCAAATCAGAAGGAACAATTATTAGTAGTAATTGAAGAAGTGAAGAAATGTCGTGGCTGCGATCGGCGGTGAATAAGGCGGTGGAGGTGGGGAATAAGAACAACCTCACACGCACCGTCAAGAACTATGCTGACTCAGTCGTCCAACAAGCCGGTCAAGCCGTCGCTGAGGGCGCTAAGCTCTTCCAAGATCGCGTTGTAAGTTTTTTGTATCTACTACCAACTCAGGTTTCCAATATCATGTTTTGTTTTTCAAATTGGAAAAGTTATGTAGGAGATGAAGGTTAAATTAATGAGCTGAATGTTTGCAGAAGTGGCATTTGATATTCCTAATAATCGCGGCATTCTAAACTTCACATATAATCTAACAGCATTGTTTGGAAATTTGTAGCCTTTGTATTCCACCACGCCCCCATCCCCACTCACCCCCTCCCAACACACACAAAACAGAAAAATGAAAGAAAGAAATGATGCTTATTTGTATTCCACCACGCCCCCATCCCCACTCTCCCCCTCCCAACACACACACAGCAGAAAAATGAAAGAAAGAAAAGATGCTTATTTGTAATTGTTTGGTTCCTTACCTTATAGTCTATGTGGATTTTGTTATTAGATTGTTCCTATTTGATTGCTTCTGTAGATTATAGTCTATTTTAATGTGAAGTACTCTAGCTGACATCTCGGGAAAATGAAAATGATATTTGCCATTTTTCTCTCTCACCGGATGATGGATATTTTTAATACTACTTGCTGATTATATTAAAGCAATAGTTTTTTTAATCTTGGAAGGATAACACGAAGAATAGAGAGCACGATATACACTACAAACACGAGAGATCACATTTTTTGTTGCATAAGCCAACTTTAAATGTGCATTACATTGAAAATTAAGTTACATTATTTTGCACGTGTTTTAGCCCATTTACCAGGTAATTTTGTTCATTTTCAATTCCCACATGCTCATGTTAGGGCGGTCGAAATTTCAAAAGCTTCAAGCAGACTGTAAAAAGGTTGGAAGAAGCTTCTGTTTCTTGCAGAGGACCTGAGAGACTCGAGTTGATGAGAAGGTGGTTAACTGCACTTAAAGAAGTTGAAAAATTATCTCAGATTTACTCCGAAGACAAAGACAAGTACATTGAGCAGCATCATCTTCCTGAAGAACAAAAGAGTCCAAGAAAACAATATATGGTCAGTTCAACAATTCCAGAGCTGTTCTTTTTGCATTTTTTTTTTTTTTTTTTTTGCTGGTTATTCCATAAAGTTTTATCTTCATTTCGAGTTTTCTACTTCTTTAGCTTTGTGTACTGTAGCTATTAGATGTGCAATCCACACCAACTTGCCAAGGCCTCTGGGGTTTGACTGCATAAATAGGTGGTTTTTACATTAGACCAAAGTGCATATTATTCTGATTCAAAATCCCCACAAATGCACAATATATTCAGAAAATTTCAGAAATGAAGCAATTTTCAGTTATTTCTAGGCCAACATCAATTAATATCTCTGCTTTTTTGAGCAAAATTAGGCTTACTAAAGTTTAATTTCATCATTTTTTTTTCCAATTTCAGCACCCAGAATAACTGAACCCCATAACAAACTGAAACAACATCAGTCATTTGGAAGAAGCTGGCAAAATGGCTAACCAAAACAGACCTTGTATTCTCTAAATGGCCAACATTATAGATCATGGATTGTGTGAATAAGAAAGTCTGTAGACGATCATGGATGAGTAGGTCAGGAAAATACCTTTGAGAGGGGTGAACTTGCAGGCTTTGTACAATTTTTGCAGTCTTGTTTAAGAAGGTCGATGAATAGCAAATATTGATATCTTTGTCAAGTACCATTATTCTTTTGGAAATTGTATTAGGCAAAATGGAATTTATTACCAAATGAAATTTGCAGTGTGGTTATGAGAACTAAAAAAATTTGTGTCTTCATTTCTAGTCGAGGAATTTGGGTGTGACAACCGTACTTAACACTGGAAATTGCCAAAGGTTTGTGTCACTAAACGATGAGATTTGGGATGCTTTTAACAGCTATGTACTACACTGCAAACCTGTTTTCAGTTCTGACATTCATGAACGTCTAGTTCAGTTCTGACATTCATGAACGTCTAGTTCAAGGTAAAGAAGTCTAGCTTTGTTTCTGTGGATGGTCTTCACATTCCAGGATCTAGGGTGATCTGGCTGCCTGGAATTAGTTGGTCTTCAAATTATTTCACTCTTCACTTCAAAAACTTTAATTTATGAATAATATTAGCCACATATTACTTTTTCCTGTGTTTTGCCATTCAAGTGGTTTTTAAATGACTGAGTAGGCTTTAATTGTTTATTTAGTCTTGCAGTCATCCCAACTAAAATTGAAGTTTTCATTGATTATTTCCAGAACTTGAACTTTTGTGGTATGTTCATTTGGTTTGAAGAGCCAGAATTTCTATATACTATTTTGTGCGAAAAAGGGGAATAAAAAAAAAAAAAGGGAAGAACAGAAATGTGCCTATTGCAGTTATTTTGAGTTACCTTTGAGGAACTTGTGTTGATAATAATTGAGGATTAATTATGTTTTTAGATATATGATTAATCTGTAAGAATTGGGGAAGTTTGTCATATATGGGTTATTATTTTAGCGATGGTGGGCCTGCTAACATTTGCAGTGCAAAGGTTTTTGTTGGTGTATCACATATCTTTTGGCTCGATCTGAATTCCCTTACCGTGATGAAAACAAGCCGCTTTCTAAAATATGATGTGTTTTCTGTTCAGAGCTTTTTTGTCTTGATAGATTTAATCTTTCGTTTACTTTGGGCTAGGGAGCTTAATCATGATTAATCTTTATGTTGTGAGAATTCACTGTCTGTTTGCTGGTTCCAGCTTTATGATGTATGTCACAGGTTTTTGACCAATCTATATCAATCAAGACACTCCACCTAACCTTCTGTTTCAATTGATAGGTGCTGTATTATGATTCTGATATGGGCGGTGAACCCATGACTTTTACTGATGTCTTTCTGTACAGTCAGGCTTTGGAGGGCATAGCCATATGCATGGTATGCGAATTTAGTTGTAATAATTTCTAAGTGCTATATTTTAGCATTTATTCCTTCTAAAATTGGGTTATGTGCCCTTCATGCATTGATGCTGCGGTTTCATCTATTGTCTTAAGAGACATTTTAATGAATATGTTGCAGCATTAACATCCTGCCCTGGATAATTGAGTTTAACTTTATACATTGATCACAATTTCTTAGATTTACTTTATTATATAATTACAATATGTGATATATATATCTGCTAAGAAGCATGAATACTTGTAAACTTATTGCGTATCTCTATTTGATACATATCCAAACTTGAATATGCTTGGACACTCTTTGATACGTATGGGATACGTGTTTTTTTTTTAATTATTTTACATTTTTTTGAATTTTCGATATGTATTGTATTGTACACCTCAGGAGTGAAGAGGAAATTTTTTATCGGTTTTACTCTTTTAAACTCATTATATTATTATTGACAGTAGATGACAAATTTTTTTTTTTTTTTTTTTACTTAATTGTTGTTATCATCAGTAATTATTGAAAACAGATGTTAAGGAATAAAAATCTCATGTCGATTAAAGATGAAAATATAGACCAACTTATAAAAGATTGGGTTACTCCTTTTAATAAGGTTGACATTTTAATATGGAATCTCAAATCTTAACATGGTATCAGTGCTCATTAAGCTCTAACAAGCGATTCGATCAGATTAAGAATTAAAAATGAGCACAAGGATTTCAAAATTGGTCTACTCAAAAGAGCCATTATCTTGCGGGGCATATTAAGGGATAAAAATTTTACATCGATTAAAGATGAAAATATAGACCAATTTATAAAATATTGAACTGCTTCTCTTAAAAAGATTGATATTTTAAGACTCCAAGTCTTAACAATAGATAATATTTATTCATTAACAATTTCAAAGAAAGTAAATGTGTTTTAAGATAATTGAAAACTACACAATTTATATTTATTATTGGAAATATTATATAATTAAATAATTGAAATTTACACTTATTTTTATTGTTAGACTTCTATTTTAATTTTTTTTTATAATAATGAAATTATTTCAAATTTTATATTTAACTTGTGAAAATTACTACATACACACAAATCCATGATTCTTAAGTTATGTTAAAAAGATGTATCGATGTACTTGTAGCGTATCGTATGCAAATTATGTATCCGAATCCTTGCTTCTTAGGATTTCTGTTCAAGATGGTCAAGACCTACAATATCTTTCAGCCATGTGTTCTAATCAATACTGCTGTGGATCACAATGAAATTCTTACTGAGTTATTTGACCTGGAGGTTAACTCTTTCCTTCTGTTCAGATTCTTGAAGCACCAAATGAAGATGAAGTTGCTCTGCTCCTTGAACTGTTTGGGTGAGCTGTCTCTCTATCTTATCTTAATGATGCATTTTGTCACGGCTTTGCAATATTCTGTTTTGGACTGGTGCATGGGTGAAATACTATCCTTCTTGATCACTCTACTGTTATTATGCACCTGCAGTATGTGTCTCATGGGAGGAAAGGAAGTGCACAATGCAATAGTTAGCAGTATACAGGATCTTGCAAAAGCTTTTTCAAGCTATGAAGATGAAGTATTGGTGAGTGTTCAAACATTTTTTTTTTTTGTACAGTGTAACAAACAAATGCACACTGTAGAAACCATATTATCCTTTTGTGGGTTCCACTGGTAATTTGTGATGATGAAATCAATGCCATGAAGTTGTTGGCAATAAAAGCTAGAAAACTCTTTGCTTTTTCTATTACTGATTGAATTGTATTCCAACTTTTCATGTTTGCATGCACTTGAAGGGAAAGAAAGGGTGGGGGAAGGGAGTGGTGTTGTATGTGTGCTGTGTCCATGTTTGATTATGGCCCCGTTGTGCTTCTCATTCTGTCCATGTTTGATTTTTATATATATTTTTCCACACATCAATTTTTCCACACTTTTCAGATAACTTTAAAAACACACTCTATATATGGGAAGGGGCAATCTATGAATGCCTGCGGTTAGTGATTCTGACTAATATGAAAGTGGGAAACACACATAATTTAGAACCTTGGTGGGTGTAACAGTGTAGGTGGATCTAGTGATGGTAAACTTATTCTTAATGCTGTAGGTGGAATCTAAGATTTCAAAATGTGTTCTCTGCTAGCATTTTCTATGCCTTGGAGTTGCCTTCATTATCATTTGAAATCTTAGGCTAGGTTAAGTAGCTGACAAATGAAGTATCCATTGAGCAGGTGAAGCGTGAGGAATTGCTTCACTTTGTAGAAGGAGCCATCACAGGGTTGAAAGTCAATGCTGATATTCGGAGGTATTCATAAACATCCAGTTTTCTTCCACTTTTTCTGCATCGTGTATCCTTGACCTATGTGACAGATTTGGTATGATTTTAATTTAAGGACACTGTTGTTGGATCCCTAAATTAAGCCCCTGTTTGACATCCATTAAATCAAAACTCTTTTTTTTCTCAAATTCATTTTCAACCACACATTTACACAATAAAATATTTTGCACGTAAACCCAACATTTTTTCTTACTTTTTAACCAAACGTTCTCCAAGAAATCACTATTCCAAAACTAATTCCCCCCCCCCCCCCCCCCCCCCCCCCCCCCCCCCCCAAAAAAAAAAATCATTTTAATGGATGTCAAACAGGGGCTAATTGAAATATGATGTATTACAAGAGAATTGCCCATTTTCCTCAAGCGGGAGCTTTTTTTGCTTATGAAGAATTTGCCAAATGTTTAACATTATGAGGTCATTACAAGTACAACCTTGCCATTCTTATCAGAGCTATGTTGCATTTGTGACACTGATACGTTGATACAATTAACTTTTTGATACCAAGATGACTTTCTACTGCAAATGATGAGTGTATTGTATCTCGTGAGTTTTAGGAAGGCGTTTTGTGACGTCAAATTTACAAATAACACATCATTTTACTTCATATGATTAAAGGGGTTATTTTATTAATAATTTTTTTGAAGTAGATCATATATTTCTAGGGTCCGTTTGATTGCAAAGGTGGAATTTGGGTGGAAAGAAAATGAATTACAGGGAATTGAATTGCCTAGAATGTGTTTTATCGGAAATTGTAATTAATTGTGTTTGATTGATATAATTTTTCACCTAATCCGTTTGATTTTGTTTTTCATACAAATTGCTACTTTTTGGGATAAATTTTTTTACAATTTGTATTAAAATTTGTTTGGATTAAAAAAAAAAAAAAAAATTTAAAAGAAATTTTGAAATTTTTTTGTCTTCGTTTTTCATGCAAATAGTCAATTAAATGGATAATTTTTTTTGTCATTGGATTTAGAATATGTTTCCATTGCCAAAAAGTTAAAAAAAAAAAAAAAAAAATAAAAAAAATGGAAAATTATTTTCCCACCAAAATCATGGGAAAATAAAAAATGGAAAAATGTGCTTGAAAGTATTGTACCTAGAATTTGGGTTGTTTGGCAATCAAACACCACAAATTGGGTGGAAAACCTCAATCTTTTCCATTTCCACCCTATCAAACACACCCCAAGAGTTTTGTAAATGGAATTAATATATATTGCTCGCTCATGGTGTTAATGATTCCTGTTAGTAGATAAATGTCTATTTCTGTGTGTTGAGAAATGCTTATGCTCGATCTTCTCTGCAATGTATCCGACTAACATATGCAAGGATGTGTTCTAAAAATAAAAGCATCACTCTCCCCATTAATACCAATTCAGTGGTCCATAAGTTTTGCACTTGTCAGGGGACAAAAAGGGTAATACTTCTGCTTACGTAAGTCAAGTTTCTTACGGTTTTTTGTTATCTATGTTCTCTGCATAGAATTGATTCTGAGGTTTCCAAATTGAAGAAAAAACTTGATGAACTGAAATCATCAAATAATCATGCTGGGGATGGTCATGAAACAAACATTCAAGATAATGCAATTCCGACATTGGAGGTATACCTGCCTTTTTCCACCCATTTTTCTGTTATTATTATTTTTATTTATTTATTTATTTTTTGTGCATTTTTATTTGTGATGAGTTTATGATGTCTGCAGTAAATCGTTACTTTCATAACATAATTATAGGAAGTTGTTAATTGTCTTATTGAAAAGCATTCATTCCTGTTTCTTCTAATTTGGGTTTTCTCCCTTGAATTATACTGATGACACCTTGCATGCTCCTTAATTGTTCCAAATATGGTTACTTTTATTGAGTTTACATTGTACTGTCTATTGTCTGTTTCATTTCTAAGAAAATGAAAATGGTATGATCTGTATATCTGTGTTCTCAGAAATTGGGATAAATATGGTTTCCATACTATTTGGCCACAATTACTATTTTAACCTCTAATTTCAATTTAAGCTATAACACCTCATATAAAGTAATTCATATTCTTTTTCCTTAAAATTAGCGGCTGCTATAGAACTTTTAAGATATTGTCATGCTTGTTTATGAGCTGAGTTTGAACTCTGGATATGCATGTGGAATATTAGTGCCCCAACTAAAGGACTGAACCTAGTCTTTGTGTACCCACTAGTTCTTGTTTAAGACAATCTGCATTGGATTAACTTTTCCCCCACATCAAGGAAATCTCTGCATACTAAAGAGATGTAGCATAATTTAGAATGACAAGATTTGGATTAGAAAATGATGATATGAGGGAAAAGTTGGCTTTCTCTTATGACCATTGACTAACATAGAAGACCTCTCAGCATAAGCCGAAATATGATTCATAATGGAACTGTTGAAGTTTCTTTCTATTTTGAAGCAATTCGGTCAGTCTGTTTCCCTAGCAGGATGACTATTGACAACTGCAAAGTGCTGTTCACAAATACAATGATTGATATGATCTGACACATGCCATAATTAGAAGAAACTGTCTTTTTTCATAAAGTATTTTATTTTGGTTAGAATTCTTATTTTTGGCAAGTTTGTTATTTTAGGACTCTTTGATATCGTATTTTCTATATTTCTTAGGGTTTATTGCTTTAGTATAAATAGGTTTATTTTTCATTATAAACATAAGACTTAGACATTATAAAAATTGAGATTTTTCTCTCCATGGTTCTTCAATGAACTTTCGAACTTATCAAATATTTTGATATATTTGTGGCGTTCAAACCTAGAACTTATCAAAAGATTAGGCACCCTTTGTGGCGTTTGCAAATCGAGGTTCGTTAGTTTTGTAATCAAGAGACCTTTCAAGCTTCGTTCTTGTTTGGTTGTTTGGTTCAATAATTTGCGGGTCGAGATCCTATCGTCTACAACTTGAATTTGGACTTTCCCGACTTTTTCAAATCATTTCGCGAGTTCCATGCGATTCCCCCAACCGGGATCTTATCAACGATGCTTGACCTTATGAAGCAAGGGAAAAAATGATGAATTGGATTCTTCACATGATATGTTAAGTCATTTTTAAAACCATGGGCACAGTTTCTGAATATAAAGTCTGGCATTTTGACAATTTTGTTCATGGTTTCAGGCTCTGTTTAATTGGTTGTGCGATAGCACTATTTAATGCCAAATTATAAATAAACAACACTTAATCGCAAGGCTATGCCAAAGTTTTAGTAATCTTTTAAATAGTTTATCCTAAAAGAATTAGAAGTTCTTGATCAATCTACTGCAACGTATTCTATGGAATTATTAGGACTGGAAGTTCATAGTGTAATAATTTCATTTTTCTATTAGGCTCTCAAAGAAGCACTTGCACATGTCCGAGTTTGTTCGAAGTTAGAAGGGTTTCTACTAAAGAAAAAAGCTATTAAATATGGAGACACAGCTGAAATTCATGCGCAAAAGGTATATTACTCCCACTTCATGTATTGTCTTAATCAACGGATGTGTCCCTGTTCTGGCAGCACTAAAACTCTATTGTGCACAGTTAGACTCTTATTGGAGCGTCTTCAGTTTCATCTCTCATCAGAGATGTATTATGGCAATTTTTTTTTAGTTAATGTGTATTTAATGGTGTTGGAGTACGGCATTATATTTTGGATACAGGACTCTGTCAATCACGCTCCATTTGACTTTCTGTTCTTCATTTTATTTTTTGTAATGATTTTTTCCCCCTTTTGCATCCATTAGCAAATGAATGTTCTATATTTGCAGCTTCACCTTGTTATTTGATATAACCTCTGACTTCCTGCACGGAGCATAATTAGTAGGGGATGTTCTCTCAGAATTTTCACATTATTCTTAATAGCTTTGAGGTCTCCGTGTCTAAATTTTCCTTTTTAACATAAACAGGTTGATAAGTTGAAAGTCTTGTCAGAATCTCTTTTGAGCTCCTCCTCAAAAGCCGAGAAGCGCATCTCAGATCACAGGTATTAAACTGCATATGTAAAAAAATTATGTAAGCTACCTCCTTTCATTAATTTTAGTCAAAGAATTAGATGCTTATAATGATTTGATCTTTTTTTTTAATCTACATGCATTCACTTTCTTAAGACCTTTCAATCTTTTATATTCATTCACTTTCTTTGAAGGCATCTGTCATTTGAAGTTTTATGTGACTTCAACCTTCGTCGCCTGGCATTGATAGTGGTGTGCTTATTAAGAATGGTGATATTTTTGTGTTTTATTTTATCTATTTCCTTAATTTTTGTAGAGCTCAGAAAGAAGAGGCATTAAAGTTTCGTGTGGGCAAAGCAAGCGAAGCTAGTGAAACAGAAAAGGTATTTTCCCACATAATTTGTTATTTTTGGCTTCGTAGGCAGATGAGTTCAGAAAGTTAAAGCAAAGTATATGTCTTTGATTTTAGATACTAAGATACACATGTAAAGACCATTTTTTGGTGTGTAATATGAGTGAACTGATATATAGCAAAATCTAATGGCTTTTACTCTCCTCCTATTTCACTGATATTAAAGGCATTTTAGACTCGGGTTGTAATCAACTTGACTCGCTGGATGTGTGTCTGAAATATAGGATACAGAGTATCATTATGATATGATCATATGAAATAATTATACGTGAAATTTTTTGGGGTTTTCTGGCTCGTGTCTTATTTATAAGGAACACAGTACTATGAATGAAAAGAATGACTAAAAGAAAGCATCCTGCCATCTGGAAGCAGTGGTCTACGCAAAATTTGTCTAATGAGCTTTTAAAATAACAGCAAAATTTGGCCTCTGGAGTAGTAAAAGAATTAGAAGGAAATAAATAAAATTGACTTTAGGTAAGAAAGTATCAACACAATATGTAGTACCATGGTTTTTGCTCATGGAATATGTTGTCCCACTTCCTGTCTGTATTCAGGTTTTTTAATTATATTATGTTTCTTTAAAAACTTGTCTTATAATATATATTGGCTACAATATGATTTCGGAATATTTATTTATTTATTTATTTTTGTAACTTTCCTTCATGTTTGTGTTTATCTTGTTATTTCCAAGATCCAGATGAAGAGTAATTATTAGCTTTTGAAGTCAGAGGTGGTTCTGTTATTGCAGTCAAGGAACTAAATGTCATATATTTTAATGCAGGCTAAATTAGATACTTCAATCACCACTGGATTCTCTAAGGGGAAATTCTAGAAGAAAACCTTAAAATTAGAAGCTAGAGATATCCTAAAATCCTATATTTTGAATTAAATTCAAGTCTGGCCATCCTGGACAATACATAGACTCTTTTATACCAAACAATGACTTCTAGGGAGATGACTCAGAGTTCCTAGACATCAATTGAATGCATAATAATTTAACAAGAGAAATTAAAACACGCTTCCTTGACCTCACAAGTTTCAAAACATAATTAACTTGAACTAAGACTTAAAACATGACTCTTTGATTCCTTTGACTCTTTAATTAAGACAAATAGTTAATTTGCTCATGAGTAATGCTATATGATTCTAAGCACCAGTTTAGGTGACAACACATGATAGATTCAAATCCAATTAAATGAATCTCATAACAACATATTTAATTAGACTTATGAGTAATGCTATATGGTTCTAAGCACCAATTTAGGTGACAACACATGATAGATGAATATATGGTGAATCTAAGCACCAGTTTAGGTGACAACACATGATAGATTCAAATCCAATTAAATGAATCTCATAACAACATATTTAATTAGACTTATCACCTACATGCCACATAGATTGGTGTTCTAGCACCACTGATGCTAGATAGCATGATTCTATATATATTTCTGGTGTTCTAATATGCTTTATTATCAGCAAGTGTGAGTATCCATGATTAGGAGCAATTTTTAATTTTCCACTATTTATTCCGAGCAAATGCAATACTGTCTCAAAATCATTCTTTTTCCAGGAACTAGCAGCTGAGATTTCAGGTCTTGAGAAACAAAGAGATGAACTAGAAGCTGAACTTAAGAAGGTACTATCATCTGAGCTAAATATAATATAGAACACTTGAGAAAAAATTTCCCAAGTATATGTTCTCACAGATAACATTTTATTCTCTAATATGCTTGTGCACTTGCAAAGGTGCTTCTTCTGTGCATTAAGTGTACTGCACTAAAGTTAATGCAAAAACACTCTGGGATTAGTAACATTTGCATACCTTGTGATGAAGCACTTGTTCATTTGATTTACAAGTGATTTTAACGATGGAATCATTTACTCCTCGAACCTTAAAGTTTGGATATTTCCATAAAATGGTGGTGAGTGCTTCGTCAACATAAAAAAGTATGAGAACATCTATGCAATATCTAAATATGGCGAATGTCACTGAGATGTTCTTAGCTTGACGAACAGAAAGATAGTAGCTGAATGGGAATCAATGACACTTCCAAGTTAGAGTAGTTAGCTTATTTTCAATGAATTGGTCCAGACAAGATCAATGATCTTGAACGACTTCAATTTCAAACTGCAGTTGTATCAAGCGTTTCACTTTGTTTCTGTCTCTTTCTGCATTTCAAGTTGATATCTCTGGTTTAGAAGTAGTTTCTTAGAAGAACTACATATTGTTGCCTATTCTTTCGGCAAGCTGGCATTTCCCTCCTGTGGGGGTAGTGAGTGGTGGGGTTGAGGTGTTAATGAAGTATTTATAAGAGCTTGTCAGTTAACATTTCTAATACTAGCTTTGGCAAACAGGTTAGTACAAAAATATATTATTTACAACTGGTGATACTGCTAGATCTTTGTTGCTTCTGACTTCTGCAAATTGAGAGAAAACTTGTGAAATGATTTGCATTTGAAATTGTTGGCAATGATTATTGTCATCTCCAAGCATGAATGCTTTAGATTTTTAAATTTCTTTTCAGTAACATGTTTCGATTGTGCCTAACCCATGATTGCAATGGGAAATTTTTATTTAGGTGACTATCTCCTTGACTGCTGCTCAAGCCCGTCTTCACAATATGAGGGAAGAAAGAGACCAATTCTATGAAGCTAATGATCAGATTGTTGCCCATTTAAAAACTAAGGTCTGCTCCAGTTTTCCGTTAATTATTTATTTTTTTCCCTGCATTACTAAGTTTCTACTAAATATTACTTGCAGGCTATTTATGTTTCTTAACCTTTTTTTGTTGCATACCCTGTCTGTACAACTTTATAGGAAGACGAGCTATCGAAATCCATTAACTCAAGCCGAGTAGAAGCAGATGTTCTAAGTACTTGGATAAATTTTCTGGAAGATACTTGGTCTCTTCAGTGTTCGCATACAGAGACAAAAGAGAAGGAAACCGAGTATGTTAATGAACTTTAAAGTTATACCCTTTGAGCATAGTTTCTCTTCCTAGATTTGAATGTTCATTTGAACTTCTGCTACTACTGTTTCATAATTTCACTTTTTATGCTTATAAGGTGAATCAGACTTTTTCAAGTTATTGAAATATTTAAAGTTTACGTTGTAGCTAATTTACTGCTTTGTATTTTTCAAGTGATGAATTGCAGACACATGAAGGCTACTTTTTAAATTTGGTTATTCAACTACTTTCGGCCTATGAGGTGCTTATTTGACGTCCCCATCAGAATGACATTTTCTATACATAGAATCTCCCTTCTAATTCTTATGAATGGCCTCGTGAACTCTCTCATTTATGCTTGCATTTTCTTGTTAAAAATATATGATGCAGACTGAGTTGAGACCCTGTATTGATCGCATTGAAAAATACGTGAAGAATTTGAAGAGTTTAACCGAAGGGTATTTCTTTTTGTTGCATTATTTAAATATTTCTACTTTGGTAGAACACTTGAAATTTAAAAATTGTATTACAGGTCAGCACTGGCTTCTAATGTGGAAAATGATTATTCCAAAATACTGAACCCAAGGAGAAGTCTTGAGGAGGAATACCTCAACTATGAAGCTAAGGTAAAAACAATTGCCTAATGCTTACAGGATATGAGTTCACTTTTCTCTTGCAATATAGTTCTTAAGGTGTCTAAAGTTTTACGTATGTTGATGTGCTGAGGAGCTGTCCCTAATTGTTTAGCCAAATTAATGCCCCTCTGTTCAACCCGTCTCCTCCTGGACATAAATGTAGTTAATCACTTAGTTTAGTCGTTTTGCTGCTTATTTTTCATTTTATCAAGTTTGACTTGATACCTGTAAGGACGCTGGCAGTGGCATGTTTAAATAAAAGAAATTAATGTTGTCATTTATTTTCTATACAGATCGTCACAACTTTCAGTGTAGTGGACAACATGAGAGAGCAGTTTTATGCTCAACAAGGAACGGTATCCAGGTTTGATTACCTGATCTTGCATATTTTTCTATAGTAATAATACCGAGGCTCTGGCATCAAACTTTTCTAATTTGATTACTGGCTTGAGTTCATTCAGTAAAGATGATCCAAAGGTGAAAGAGCTATTCGACAAAATTACTAAGATAAGAGAGGAATTTGAATCTATAGAGAGACCAAATCTAGAAATCGAGAATCCCCCTCCACGGGCAGATGCATCATCTGGTGAGAAGCTGCAGGAAAGTGTTGTACACTCCTTGGAACTAGCTGCAGAGGCACCTGAAGCCGGGAAAGTCAAGCGCCCTGAGCAACCCAGCATCAAGTCTGAGCAGGTGCTTGACACTGAAGCAGAGTTGGCAAAGCTGGAGTCTGAATTTGGTAAGTCAAACAGGGATTACTCTGCAGAAGAAATTAATGACTGGGAATTTGATGAGCTCGAAAAAGAGTTGAGATCTGGTGATTCATCGGGGAAATAGTTAGATACTATCAATCAAGATGGACAAATGTTGTATCAGATCCTAAACTATTAGCAAGTTGAATTTGTGTATGATGAAGTAGATGATTTTGGGCTCCTCAAGGCTTATTTTGTCCTCGGAGTCCCACTATATGCTTGTTGAAGTCCATTTTATTTATTCTTGTGTAAATCCTTAAGAAGTATACTATGTAAACTTGTATCAATGGCCCAAAGACATACTGTGTGGATGCAGGTGAGAGTTTAAAACAATAACTTGAATTTAGCATTTACAATTGCACGTGTAAATGCTTTTGGTTAACCATGTTTCACCGAAAAATGTGTTCAAGTTGTTGCATAAGGTGATTTATACATGCATATTTGGTAGTATTTATACGAGATTGAACAATATATTAATTAGGTTTTAATAACTTTCTATTAGTAGTATGTAACATGTCTCACGAGATAAAAGTCTGCTTAGAAGTTACTTTTACATTTTATTATTTTTTTTCATTTTTTTAAGTTTTAGCAGAACTTGCAGGATGAAAGGAAAGGAAGCCTTCAATCATACTTTACAAGAAGGGTAAACTAGTGAAGCAGGTGGCGTCTGTAGTTGATGCTGATTGATCAAACCAAAACTTTTACAAATTGGATTATAGAAGCTGAAATTTGTTTGTCTTTACAAGAGTATCATGATTGTACAGGGCTCCATAGCTTTCTATTGAAGGGTACAAAAAATGGTGGAAACTTAGCTTAAAAATGACTTATCAAAGCTATTTTTTGAAAATAATCAATTATTGGATATTGTCAAATGCAATTTTCTATTCTGGTGCTGGTTGGATACCCAGCAATGAAGGCCCCTCTCATCAAATTGAAAACCCTACTGGCTGCTGATGTTTCAAGTTTTCAACCCAGGAAACGAGCCATAAAACCCAGATTTTGTGGGGTGGGTCAGTATATATGTGGCTATAATTGCTTATAATTGCTTTTCTTTCCATAGTTGGAAAGGATTGTTTGTGGGTTTGGCCCTTCGTGGTGTCAAAGACAAAATTTTTGGTTTGAGAATGAACTTCGCTCAGGGATTGGATTGGTAAAATCATTTTGTAGGAAGAATGGGGCTTATCTTTTATTACCTGTATAATATCACAAAAAATTGATCATTGTTGTCGATAATATTGGAATCAGATATTTGAATCATTTTGTGTCATCCATTCAATATATTGTTGGATATTTTTAAACCCATAGCAAGTTTAAAATATCAAGATGAGCACATCAAAAGCCAGTAGGGGTTGGACATTCCTATGAAATATGTAAAAGCTAAAATGATTATTTAGCCCTGTCTGACAATCATTATTTCAAAACTCTTTTTCTATATACTAATTTTGAATCATACATTCACACAATAAAATATTCTGCACGTAATCCTAAATTGTTTTCCTTTTTTTAACCACGCACTCTCCAAAAAATCACTATTCAAAAGTCAATTTTACCCAAATAATGGTTGTCAAACTGGAGCTTAATAAAAATTTATAAATTTTATGCTAGTTAACAAACTTATCTTATTTCTACTTTATTTGAATTTGAGACTGACCAGGAGAATGTAAATGCAGTTTCTTCCTCTTACAATATATAGCACAAGGAACTAGAAAGTTGATTAAAATGTGCTTTAGTCGATAGGTGGGAACTGACTAATAAAATTTTATGGGTACCGTTATTTTCATCCATATTTTTTATATTTATATCCACTTTTAAAAATAAATTTTTATTATATCTTAAATCCTATATAAATTTACTGAAATAGACATAAATAAAATAAAATAAAAATACATAACTCTATATTCATTCACTTATTTTTATTTTCTTTAAATTACCCTAAATCTTTTTACCTTTTTTTAGAATTTGTATTTAACTAAAACTCTAATAGATCAGAGAAAATTATTATCCAAACCGACTATTTTGGTTCGGTTTAAGAGCTATAGTGGATTTGTTTGGGTTGAAATTTTTTCAAACAGACTATTTTGATTTTGATTTCAGTTGGGATCAAAACCAACCCAAAAACCAAATAATAATTTATGGTTGTTTGTTTTGACTGATTGAGTTTTAAGAATAAGAACAATAAAACTTCTAATTTAACATGGTTGAGCGAATAATATATGTTTATATAATGTTCAATTAGTTCAACTTTTTTTTTTTATTTCGTTCATCTGATTTAAAAGAGTTTATGATTTTAGGAAATATGTGGGTCTATAATGTCAGAGATGTATTTAAAGTGAAATGAAAATATAAAATTTATTTGGATATATAGTAATTAAATGAATGAATTTAATAAGGACAAGATTAGAATATGACATGGATGTAAATAGTATTTTTTTTTTAAAAAAAAAATTAAAATTTAATAGGAATAAACTTAGAGTAGGATGTAAATATAAAAAAATGTGGATGAAAATAATGGTACCCAACTTTATTCTTCAATTTTATTTCCCCGAAATCGCATCATTAATTATTCAAATACTTCTTTCGAAATTAGATAATTTTGATTAGTCATCTCATTCTCACGTTCAGTGAATACAAAAGATGAACAATATTTTAAGCTAAAGTTTTTTACAAGCTTTGACAAAGATGCACACGAATTGAAATAAAAATTAAAGTGAAAAAAAAAATCCAGGAATTCAGTAAAAGAGCTGAACTTAGTAATTAAAAAATAAAGTTGGGTTCTCAACCTCCAATGTAATTGTATTTTATTATTCATCGAACCAGAGGCGGCCCAGGATGGAAGTTCAGGGCGAAACCAAAAAATATTGGAAAAAAAATCTGAAAACCTGAAGAAAATTTGAAAATCGAGTGAGGGCAGCCAATACCGCTGGGTCCAAGTTGGCCGCCCCTTCATCAGACCCTAGTGTTGTAGGCATTAAAATTCATTAGTTTTATTTTATTGTTGCAATCTTTAATGATCCCTAAAAGGTAAAAAGACAAGTGCAATGATTTCAAATTAAAGTATAGTCAGGTGAGTGCATGCCCCTTAAAATAAACAAGAGGCATAAAGTTCTTTAATCTTTGTATTAATTAGGTTGTATAATTAATATGTGATTAGGAGAAAGTTGGTTTTGTTTCCTTCACTTCCATGGTTTTGTTTCCTTCACTTCCAAGGTTGAGAAAAAGTAAGATTTTATTAGCAGATTAAAAGTTACTTATAAGTAACTTTTAAACTAAGCCAAATGTAGAATAACTTATTATTATTTGAGTAATAACCTTGTAATATCAGCCTTAAAACTTGATATGATCCGGGCTACGTTAGAAACTATCAAGAACTCGAAACTTGTTGGAAAGAGACTAGAGTCAAGTCTGAGACTTCAAAAAGCTAATAAAGGTGGTCATTTACATATTCGAGTAACGGAGTCAATAATGTTGAAGATGACAAGCCAAAGAACAAGTTTCATGTTTGGGTCGAGACCGAAAACCAATTAAATCAATGTGTTAGAAGCAGCCAAAGAAGGAAGCAACCGGGATAACCAAGCGACCACTTAGTTATCCAGTGAAGCGGTCGCTCAGTCGTCTACCAAAAATTGAAGGAGCAAAATTGACCTTCTAAGCGACCGCTTAGAACAAAACTGAAGCCAAATTTTCTAATTTTGGCAAGATATTTTAGTTTGACTATAATTCTTATTTTTGGTAATTTCTATATTTTAGGACTCAAGAATTTCATATTTCCCATATTTTCTAGAATTTATTGGTTTAGTATAAATAGAATTTTTATTCTCATTGTATTAACAACTTTGATATTGAATTAAATTGAAAGACTTTTGTTTTCTACTTTGTTATTCCATGAACAATTTTATTGAACTTATCAAAGATGAATAATTTTTGTGTGTTCAATATCGGTACGAGAGTTCTTCAATTGTGTAATCAAGGAGTTCAGCGCATCTAGCTATCGTTGGATTTTTTGGTTCACTTTGTAGGGTTTAAGTCCAACTCGGATTTTATTGGCGTTCTTAGGTTACGCATCAATCTAGTTGTGGGTTTCGTAGTCCCGTTGCTACGAGGTTCGCATCAAAACCTAGTTCAAATTGCATAGAACTTCAGGTTTACTAATAAAAAGTGATGAATGAAAATGGAAAAATGATGAAATATTTAGTGGTATCAGCTCAAATGCATTAATGGTGCTCGAGGAGAAAATTCATATTTCCTTATAAAATGCGACCATGAAACATTTTTTTAGTTTATAAGGAGACTGATTTCTAGATTGCTTTGTGTTATTTTGATCAAACTAGTTGGGCACAACTAAATTTTATTTCATTGCAATAAAATAGGATTCTGTTCGATTGGATTCATTCGACAGAATCCTATCAAAACAGGGTTAAAAACAAAATCTCCTTAAATTAGTCGAACGCACCAAATAGTTGAGAAATTACACATTTAAGTTGGAGGGTGTTTTGGTTCCCTGCCCAATTTAGTCATATGCATTCTAAGAGGTTCTAAGAGGTTCCATCTCAACAGCTTTCTTCGAATCTTTGGGAAAAGCATAAAAAAATGCTCAGTATCTCCTGAATGAAAGGGCGATCTCGTAGTTCTTGGTCCGTGAAAATGCATTATTAAGTGCTCAAATTTTCTTTTACATTGAGGTCAAACATATGTCCTAAAGAGATAGTTAAGGGATGTATTGATTCTCGAGAAGATTATATAGAAAAATCGAGTATTAATGTTGTGTGCGAAGATAATACTTTGTTGGCACTTTCAGTAAGTGAACTTGATGATACTGAACAATATTAAGAAACAAAATAAAAACGAAAATTTTAGTAGGCGACATGTCCTACGGGCTACATGGATGAGTGGAGGCAGGGCAAAGACATAATTTCCTGATCTTCTGTTTACACATTTCTCATTCCCATGTTTTTAAATGATGCTCTTCCCCTCCATTTCCTCCTCAAACCTCACCTTCCACTACGTGTTTCTTTGTGTATAAATTCTCTAGAGAGAATATGGATGCAAATGAAAGCTATATTGACATGGACATTGGTTCATTAGCCACAATTTTTTCACCTTCACACCATAGAGAATTTGAGTTCCAAAGTTTTTCATGCTCCTCCGGCCGAGACACCACCACTTCTCCGGCAGACGAGCTCTTTTATAAAGGAAAACTCCTCCCCCTCCACCTCCCGCCCCGTCTCCAAATGGTGGAAAAAATTCTAGAGAATAATTATTCCTCCACCACTTTTGATCCATTACAAGAATCTTTATTCAGCACTCCATTATTTACTCCTGCATCCAATACTCCGTTTGCATCGTGCAATATTTCTCCCACTGATTCTTGCCAAGTTAGCCGAGAACTGAACCCGGATGAGTATTTTCTTGAGTACTCGACTGATCAATCGAGCACTTATGTGAGTTCTGCTATTAGCCCAAGCCCTTATATGCTGCTTCTTGTTTTCGTCTTTATTGATGTGGGATTTTATCCTTAACACTAGAGATAATCAGCATGGTTACTTGTATATGGTATCATGCTTACACGAAAATTTAATATGAAAATTATAAAATAGTTGAGTAGAAATCCTCAATAAAATTTGAAGGATGTAAAACGCCTATAAGTAGCTCGTATCTCTGTGGTATTACTTTGATATTATATTCTTTCATTTCTTACGAGAATTTATGGATGAAAAAAGAATGGATCTCTGAGTTCACGGAGTGGTTAGAGCTAGTCACGTTTCAGTTGGGCTATTGTATTTACCATGATACTGCAGTGGCCTTAATTTTCCTTAAAGAAAGCGAAATACCCTCGTCTCAGTCTAATTGTTTACATGTTACTTTGTGTTTTATTGTACCGTAATCTGATTGTATTTTTCTCAACAGGTTTTCGAGGAAGAACCGGCCTGTTCAAACACGAACAAATCTTGGACAAAACCTCTAAAACTTATAAAGCAATCCACGCTTGGATCCAAACTCAAATCTTCCCGGGCTTACCTCAAATCTTTGTTCACTAAATCGAGTTGCTCAGTTGAGTCCTCAAGAAATATTGTTTCTGAAGGATCAATTTCAAAGGCCAAAGAATGTGCATTTCAACATTCCAGGACCTCTAAAAATGTCCCATTTGGGCAAATTCAAACAAAATGTCACAGAAGATCATTTTCAGGAGCCATAAAGAGAGTATCAAAGGCTAAATCTTCATCATCTAATTATTCGAATTCGGGTTCAAGTTTAACGGATTCGAATGAATTTCAGGAGATGAAGGTTTTGAAGAGAAGTATGAGTGGAAAATCAGAACTGGAGAATTCAATTCAGGCAGCCATTGCACATTGTAAAAGGTCTCATCAGCAAGAAATTTGTTCAAGAAATACTGTGAGTGATCTTGGGTTTTGTTCAATGTCTGCTTCAAGAGTGATCTATGATGATCAAGAAAGACGAGAGCTTTGCAGGGGTTGATGAAGTCGATGATCATATATTTGGTAGGGAGGATTAAACGGTAGTGGATAGTACATGCGGTCACTACTGAGTACCAAACATGCACGGAGTTTATTTTGCACTGTTTTCTGCCAAATGTGTAATGAGCATAGTAAAATCTCGGGAAATTTTGAGCTGAATATGTGTGAAAATCACGAGTTAAAAAGAAATATTAAGAAGTACCATGTTCGTGTGGTTGATTTCGAGTTTATCCAAATTAAGAGTTAGGCTGTTTGGTGATATTAAATATCTTAAGCCTTACGATTGTAATCACTCTAATTATTAGTTTACAGCACAAAAATTCTGTCCAAACTGCATTGTCTGTAAATTACTCGTTATACTTCAGTTCATAACAACTAGTTGATAACTAGACTCAGTATAGATAGATAACATTATTCTTGAGATTCCACCCACTTTATAACTCCGGTGCGGTCCTTTTATAACAAAATGCCAATTTTCTAGCATTTTGTTCATTTACTCGTAAATAAGTCCGTTACATAATCGACGTATGAAGGAGCTGAAATTAAGTAAAGGCAGAACAAAGCTAGACTGATATTTATGTTTATTTTGAATCTTATTTCTTTTTTTTTTTATGAATGATACAGATTGAACCCTGGAGGATACACATGAACCACCTCATATATGAGCAGAAATTGATCAAACTAGGGATGTCAATGAGTTGAGTCGGCTCGTGAGTCGAAACTAGAGGCTCGAGCTCGGCTCTAGTAAAATGATGCGAGCTTTTTTCAGGTCTGAGCTGAGCTGAGCAAGCTCGATTTTTTTGTTTTTGTTTTTTTTTTTTAAACTCAGCTGGCTGTATTCCGTGTTTTTTTTTTACGAGCCAGCCCGTGTAATTCATGATCCGGCTCGGGCTTTTTCCTAGTCGAGACACGGATGCCCTGAACCAGCCAGCTAAATTGTCATCCTTAGATCAAACTAAAGCTATATAATATGATATTACTAGACTTTGTTTTCAATAAATTTGAAATTAAGCAACAAATTTCCCTTTTATAATCAATCCCACAGAGAAATTTTTTTTTTTTTTTTTTTCATGAATCAATATGCCCCTCCTTTACTTCTGATCAAAGAATTCTGAAGGTAAATATGGGGTGATTGTAAAACCCTATCATAAAAGTCGACTTGGTTGAACAGACTACAGAGTGTGGATGTTTAGGAACATAGTCGAATACAATAATGTTCGTATGAGCCCAAGTGGGCGGCCTATGCGCGCCATAATAAGAAAATCAAAATTATTAACTTATTGAACCAACTCAATCTATTTTTTACACTTGTAACACAGACCGCGAAAACACTTGGCAGCCAGTCTGCCTATTGAACACCTCCACTTCTAAAGCAAAATGAATTCAAAATAGAGCAGATAAAACAGATTCAGACAGGACAGCTTTCAAGTGGATTCGTTTTGTCCCAAGTGGAATTTACCCAACCTTAAACTATTGTAAATCTGTCAGCTAGATATTTGACAAAATTGGTGATAAAAGAGAAGCCTTTAAAAAGATCATTTGATGATGTTCAGCACTACAGGGTACTGATAACCATATAACAAGAAACTCTTTCCCCACCCAACTTCCACGTTTTGTCCACAAAAAGGAACTGCACTAGTTAAATGCCTACCAAAATTTTTCTAATGTTCTTTTGACTTTATTATGAATAGATGTAGCAATGAATCGAATAAAGAAAATAATGATTCACAAGAAAATCGATCTTATATATATCAAGAATAATATTTATTTTGTCAGTATTGAATCAGGAAGAGTCGACTTTATGAAAAAAAATAAAAATGTCAAAAGGTTAAACACACCATGTAGTTAATAAAATCACTCGGGTTCCAAAAGAGTCGACCTAAGGATTAAGAACTTCATGTAGAGTGCTTGAAGCAGTATATAAACAACTTCGTAACTCAAAAATAACAACTATATTTCAGATTTATGAATTGCTCTGATAACTATATTCATAGCAAAAAAAGTATCATACATGTCAAGTCTTAATCGCTCGTTTGACAAAAAGGTTATTTGTAAAGAAATATACAACCAAAAAGCCCGGTCAACCCATGACCAATTCAACTAGTTGATCCCTGTTTATAAAATATGGTCTTTTAAGTTATATCTAGACTTTTTCAAGACGGTTCCAGTTTTTTTGGTTGTACTGGCTGATTGGTTCTTACAACACCTATTTACTGGGAGACACTCGCCATGCAATTACCTTTTATGCCCTTGATACTTCTACGAAAATCGTCCAATATCTCCCTTCAGTTTGCATTGTCTTCCATTAGAGGGCATAAACCTGGTCAATATCTGAGTTCGAAAACTCGGAATGAAGCCATGAGATGGAGCCGCTCCGAGCATGCCTTTCCCTTTTTCTTATTAATCGTGTCATCTTCGACTTCACCACGTAATAAGTCACGGTTCCAAGAACAGCACCCATTATCATGTTAGGTGGTATTGGGTCTTCTCACCCCAAAAGCTAGCTCAAGATGTAAGGTTTTCCCTCACACTTATAAACTGACCACCGGCCCCTTTCACAACCGATGTGGGACAACCTCAACAATCTCCTCTTCACACATCGAGCCTTGTAGGAGGCTAAACTCGTCTCCCCCTTACACATCAGACCTTGCAGGAGACCAAACTCGTCTCCCCCTCACACAACGGGCCATGGGTGAGACCAAACCCGTCTATCCATCACACAAACTCACATCTCACGTGATTGTTGGGCATGAGACTTGCTGATCATTTGGGCTCTAATACCACTTGTTATGACTTATGAAATTCGGACCACTTGTTGGGAACAGAGAGGTTAATATGACACAATATGAAGTATATGATTGCACAAACAAAAACAAGATTAAAAGTAAAGAAAAAAATTGGCAGAAGAACTGTGTTTTATTGATTGACAACCAATTGAGAGAAAAATACAACTTCAACAATAATGTTTCTGGCTCACAAAAACTAGAAGAAGAGTCTAGTATTTATAGGGAAACAATTCAAACCTTAAAATTAGAGTTGTAGATGAAATAAAATACCCAAAAATTTCACAATTGCATTCCAAATAGGATTCTAATTAATGTACACTTTAAATTAGAACTCATAATTATTTTCAATAAATAATTCGAATCACACCCAAATTCTAACATCTTTACCTTGACACGAATTTCGGTGCAACGAACGAAGATTTAAAAATTTTCACTTGAAAAAATAAGTCTAACTGCAGCGAAATAGACTAAACTCTTCATCTAGAACCAAACTTTTTCACCTCACGAAAAACACTATTCCTCTTCCACATTATCCACAAATGATACCCAAACACCGGGTTACCAAAATTTCACAAAGAATTCAATATTTACCAAACATGGTCGAACACACCCTATAGCAAAATCAACTTCAAATGCTTTAACTGAAGGCCCTTGCTATTCTTGACACCTCAAAACATCCCGAAAACATAAACACCAACATCTACATCGTACCTATCCTCAATGAATATTTCCCTAGTAATTGAACATGATAAACCGCGGAGGATGGTGACAAAACGAAATTACCCATATCTCACAAACTCTCCCGAATAATGTTCTTCAATAATGACTCAGAACCAATTCCTAAAAGTACCGTACCAAAATGTATATCCACTACGGTACTAAACATGTCCAAATGTTTCTTCACTGATTCTGCACAGCATTGTAAGATGTATAATCGGGACCTCCTCCGTCCCTCCAATACAACATGGACACCCTTCCGGACCTTCAAGACTCCACATTCTCCAAAGAACTCATAACCCTTCGAATATGTCGAACCTGACCAAGTGTTCTAATTCTCCCATCCATCATCAACTTTAATCTGACTCTCCTAATACCAGCTACCCAACAAGGTTCGTTGTTTTCCATGACAACAATACCTTGCGTCACTATTTCATATGTTGTAAACAAATCTCGATTGGGACACATATGAAACAAACAAGCTATATCCAAAATCAACTCCTCGTCAAGCTTGGATTTCACGTCAAAAATAGTCAACATATCTCTGCCACCCAAATAGTCCTCAACTATGTTGGTCTTATCCGAATTATCTTATTTCCTTCCATGACTTGTAGATGAATTACCCTTATTCTGCACTTCTCGCAATTCCTCTTGATGTATCCTTTCTTTTTACAATAAAAACAAACCAGATTGCTGAAGTTTACCCTCGACTTACCCCTTCATCGATCACCATAAATCACAAGAGCTTCTCCACCTCTGGACTCAGCTCTAACCAGATGTTTCATTTTCTCCTTTGAGAACAAGGCATCATACACGTCGTCAATAGTGAGTGTATCATGACTGTAAAGAATATGTCCTTGAACGATGAAAACGAAGCAGACAGCGAGCACAACATGATCAAAGTCAAATCTTATTCATCATGTTTTACCTCCAACATCTCGAAATCAGCGAATATTTCCTTAAACACAGGCGGGCGGTCTTTCCAAAGATCCTCCTTCTACCATGCGATGAGAATACAACATCTGCTTCATATGCAGTTTGCTTATCAGACTTTTGGTCATACACAACTACTCCAACTTCAACCATAATACAGTAGTTGTCTTCTCCTTCAAAACGCCTTGAAGAATATTGTTAAATGGATGAAGATGAATCTGCGAAAGTGTCTTCCAGTCCTTCTGTTGTTTCTCCTCTGTTGTCCAAGTTGTGGGCATCTTATCAAATCTCAACAACGTATCATCCAAATCTATATGCGTCAATACAGCTCGCATCTTTACTTGCCACAACAAAAGTCTTATAATGCGATCCAAAAGCGAAATTTCATAGTTCATGGTTGCCATCGATAATAAAAAAAATCTCAAACAAACCACACAACATGTGCTCTGATACCACTTGTTAGGTGGTATTGGACCTTCTCACGCCAAAAGCTAGCTCAAGGGGTCAGACTTTTTTCTCACATTTATAAGCTGACCATGAGTCCTTTCCATAACCGATGTGAGACAACCTCAACATATCACTTCTTCGACAACTGTAACCAACATTGCAGCCCACTCATATTTCCGTCCAACCACTATATAAGACGATGCCATGAATGCCAAAGAAGTACATATAGAAGCCAACCACATCAGTTTGTTAATAGCTTCTACGACACAGTCTTTCAGCCTTCGTCCCTCCTCTAACCAATGTAATTTGAACTACGACAACAGCAAGTGATGTAAAAAGTGCAATGGCATTGAAGATGAACAAGATTTTAAAAGAAGCACTGTGCACAACCACAGCCGTCCCATCATCTTTATCCCCACCAGGAACTGTAAAAATTGCAGCGAAGGCAACTGTAGCAAAGAGCACAACCACCAGAGTCACTGAGTTGGTGGCACTGTTAATCCCTTCCCGATGAAGTTTCCGCAGTTCTTTAGAATTCCATGGACATTTTTGTTTGTTCTCTTACTTTGCTCAAGCTGGAGATGGATATCTTTCTTGATTTGAGTTACGATTTTCCGCAACTCATCCCTCGGTTGGTTCAAACTCATTGGCTCTAACAGCACCATAATGACAAAGGCATTCCTTTATGTCCGAAGATTCTTCACAGAGGGGAAGATCTTTGGCAATGTCAAGAGCCGTTCTGTGATCTCTGGTCAGTGCGTTGACGTGTGTATCAAGCAAGCGTAATAACTCGTTAACTGTCTGCATGGGGAAATTTTTTCCTACAGCATTATGTTACCCTCGTGTTTCAAAGTTGTCAAAGCAGGCAAAAAGAAGAAAGAATGTTTTGATAAAAAAATTATTGGAGAATAAAAAATTGCATGTAGAGAAAGCTTTAACATATTATATTTTTTGCAAAGAAATGCTTGTGGCTTTGACTTTCAAACCCCAATTTTAACATTGTTAGTTGCTCTCATTTGACGGATTATTTTTATGGAAATGAAAAGTAGAAAAGTCAATTCAACTAGAATTATACTCATCAATGCATCACAAAATTAATTCTTGATATAATATAAAAATCAATTCAACTAGAATTATACTCGTTGATATGTTTGCTGACATTATTAAGTAAACCAAATGGTCATCTTCAAATATTTTTGTTTTCGAAGTTTGGAAAAAGATTTCTTTTCTATGCATCGAATAAATATTCTACTCTTCACAAAGTTAATAAGCTATATTAGATTCATGTCCCCTTGTACGCTTACTGTATTTTAATTGATGATTTATAAATAATCATTTCCTTAGCTTCCCATGTAAAATTGCCTTCACATTAACTAATTATACAATTGTGAATAAAAATTATCATCAAAAAACTTGATTGGGTATGTTTTCAAATGAAAATTTTATCGTAAAGCATTGAGTTGAAATTTCTTTCCAAGTTATGAACATCAATATTTAGTGCATACACAAAAAAAAAAAAAAAAAAAAAAAAATTAATTAATTAATACCAAAATCCAATTATTTGTGTAGATCAATTATTACGGACGGAAAGACTAGTTCTTGATTATTTTTTCACTCTGTTTTTTCGTTTTAATTGCAACCCAAGTCCTTGAACTTTTACATAAGATCAATTAAATCTTTTTGTTTACAGAATTGCCAATTACAACATTAGACCTAACAAATACATATATGCAACTCTTGTGGGACCAAACCGTTTCACGACATTCATGAAGTCAGCGTTAGTAACTAACCAAAATGAACATTCATTCAATCTTTTATTTTCATACTTATACACGTGTCTCATTGGGTCACCGTAACCCAATATCTTCATTGTATTGTTTAATAGATATCGATTGATGAAATCTGTGTCCACGTAATCAAGATAGCTTATCTTACCGTGTTCATACACGTAATTACGCATCTTGCCAAAAGAATCCCACCATGGTTCAATCGGATTGTGAAATAAGTGTAGTTCTTTCTTGAAAAGGGAAAAAATTACACAAGTCCAATAAGAACAAATATGATTATCATGAAGACATCACTACATACTCATTATAACATTTTGTCCATATAGTCCACTTCATGCAATTTTTGAAAACCCTACCTATTGCATTCATCACAAACAACAAAATCACAAAATCAATTAACTGCAATGGGTTATAGTACTTCTTCATAACAATCTCAACATTCAAGTATATGGATTTCTCACAAAGACTATATTTTGTACAATTTTACTCTTAAACTATAATTGACAACGATGACACATAAAAAACTTACCATAGACAAGTTCGAATAGTGATCCTCTCAGATGGCACGCGCATCCGACAACTTTATCGTCAAGTTCTCATGCTTCAGGCGAGTTCATTGTCAAGAATTTTTTGACAGTTTTTGTTCTCTTCTTCGTAAAGATCGTCCCTGAATTTTGCAAAATTTTGATGTAAGGGTGTTTTAAGTGTATGAACGAATTTACCTTCCCTTATTTTTGATAAAAAAAAAATGGTTTTTTTTTTTTTTTTTTTTTTGTGGTCAACTAACAGACGTTTGAATAGAAATTGTCCAAAAAGACCTCCTCTACAATGTTTGGAAATATTAAGGGTATTAGGCTGCAACAAATCAAATGTTTGCAAAAAAATCTACTAATATTTTATAGGTTTGGGGCTTTTGAAGGCATTATCCCTTTTCAGAATATAGAAAAGTGATTTGTACATCACTTTTTTTTTTTTTACTTACGTGTCACTTTTTAATTAAAATAGTGACATTAAGTTCGGTTTTAAAAAAAAAAAAATTGTCTCACTTGACTTTACACGATACTTTTTACTTCCAAACCATTTTTTCATATGATTTTTCAAAAGATCTTTAATTTTAGAGGTATTTTTTTGTAAATTGTCCAAAAAAAAAAGCTCTCCCATAATAATATATTTTGCAGAAGCAGATTTAGTCCTAGGCTGGTCTGGGCAATAGAACAGGCCAGATAGGCCCAATTCCATTTATTCTTTGGAAAATTTTCTTATTGTGTGTGTGTGTTTTTTTTTAACGTATTAACCCAGCATTAAAAATAAAATTACAATCATAGCTACACCCCTGATAATATGAGCGTGTCCTCTATGTTTCCTCTATCTCAATTAATGAAAGAGTAATCGACTATTTTCTGGGGTTAGACTTTGAGATATTTTGTAGTCTCGTTTAATACATAATATGAGGGTTATTCTTTGTAGGTTTTTGAGTATTCTATGAGATATTGATTGATTATACAAGTTTTTAGATATGTTATTATTCTCTATTTCTAAGTGAAATGTTGAGCAATACATAGAATATCTACTCATAAATCACAAATTCTTGAAATAGGTATATTATTCACGGCAATTCATAAACATGGATTCTGGTTTGATGCTATATGAAGTTAATTTGGATACAAACAAGTAATACTTGAATAAAACTATTGATTTCACTTTAAAAAAAGAAAGTATATCACATCTAGTGGAGTGAAAGATTAATTTTGTTGGCATTAGTATTCTTGAAATAGGTATATTGTTCAAGTTAATTTATAAATCATAGTCTAGTTTGGTATTATACGAAGTAATTTTGGATAAAAATAAGTCATACTTTGACAAATTTTGTTCAATATGGTATCAATTTAGAAAAATGAAACTGTATTATATGAATAAAAAACATATCATGGATAAGCTTCACGATCAGGCGGTTTTCGTAATAGAAGATACATTTGACAATAAGCTTGGCTTGTTTGGAGAGATTATCATAAATAATTAATATGTGTTGTTTACGGTACATAAAATATTCAGACAAAGTTGGACCTGTATAAAGAGCAAGGTATTGCAATTTAGCAGGAAAATCCGTCATTTTAACTACCACAATAGTGTATTTTATTGCCCATTTTCTTGTAAAGTAATTACTACCTGAGCCACTGAAGATGTGTTTTGACCAATAGCTATATAATCACATATTACATCTTGACTTTTTCATTGAGAATTGTATATGTGGCTACTACTAATCGGTATGCATGTCCCCCAATAATTAATTCTCACTTACCACGTCCTATATGAATCATCAAATTAATAGCAATAAACCCGATTTGCATAGGCTTATAGACTGAATGTCACAAAATAATACCTTAAGTGAGAGATTTAAAGTAATCTAATTAACACTATTGATGTAAAAATACCATTTTATGTGGAACAATTAAATGGGTCACTTAATTGTACATTTCACTGAGCCTATTATATATGGTATCTTTTAGACTGGTTTTATGGTATCAATGATATTAAATAGTATTATTCTATTATAGATGATGGAGTACAAGCTAAATTTTGACATTGATGTGAATGCTCGCCCATTTTCAACCATATGATTGGTCTAACAAATTGGTCAAAATAATATACCAATAGCAGATTTGGTCCAATAAAATCGAGAGTTAATGACAGCCCAATAAATAATATTTTTAAGGGAACAATACATAAATAAGATTTTTAGTATGATGAATTCAATAATAAAGTAAAAGATTTCAATATTCAAAAATAAGGTTTCTATTAAATTTTATTTATGATTTAATTATTTATTTATTTATTTATTTAATTAAATATATAAAAGTCATAAATTTGTACAATTTGGTCACAAATATATTTATTGGTCACATATTATTAAATTAATTAATTATAAATTGTTACGAGGTCACAAATCAAAAATTTTATTGGTCAAATTATTTTCGAAGTCACGGATTGAAATTTTAATAGGTCACAGATTGTTTCCGAGGTCACAAATCAAAATTTTAATAGGTCATAGATTAATTTTTTAGGTCACAATTCACGAACATATGAGTCACACTATTGTGACTGCCATCAAATTATAAGTGATCACCAATTCGCCACTGCCTGCACCAGTGGCACCACCACCGTCGCCCCCTAATAGTTAACAATAAGGTCACAATTCCCTAACATATAAGTCATACTATTGTGACCACCACCAAATCATATGTGACCACGACTTCGCCGCTACCTCCACCAACGGCACCACCACCGTCGCCGTCAAATAGCAACATCAACACCTCAAAACTTAACCCCATGCCCTTCCAGCACCACTATCACCACCCCAAAACCACCAACGCCATACACACGCACAGTCACCGCCACCACCTCCATCACCACAGCCCACATCGCACCAACACAATCGGTTCCACGCACGCAGAAATCACAGAACCACCACTACCCTAAAACGACCACCGTCATTCGCACGCACAGTAACAGTCACCGCCACCACCTCCATCACCACAGCCCACATCGCACCAACACAATCGGTTCCATACACGCAGAAATCACAGAACCACCATAGAACTCACACAAATCAACACATATACACCACAAATCGGCCGCCACCACCACCTGCACCAACGACCATCACCACCGTCGCAACCGCACCATCACCACAATCCACATCGCACCAACACAATCAGCTTCCACACACGCAGAAATGACAGCAATCGAATGGGCACAGCTTCAGTTCTACCATCGACCATCACTACCTTCAATCTACCTAACCGTTGATTAGTCGGAGTTTTGGGTGGGGGTTTGGTGGGGGTTATTGGTAGTTTACTAATGGAGGGTGCCGACGGGCCGCGACGACGGCGGCAAGGAGAGAGAGTGAGAGCGAGCGAGGGAAGGGAGGGGGGAGGGGAAGTGTGTTTATAAATTAGGGTTGGTTTATTTATATAATTGATTTGATTTTGTAATATTATTATATAATATTAAAATATTTTATAATATTATTATTAATACCTGATTTTTGTATAAATAAACTATTTATCCTATTTTTGAATTTGGATTTTTAAATACCTCCCTAGGTGTAATTTTCTCTATTTTTAATTGGAATTGAAAGCCATGCATTCCTATTTACAATTTTTTATTGAGAAAAATTATTTTAGGCTTCATGATGACGTGATAAAGTTGTAATAAATAAATGTCACTTATTTTTAATAACTTGAACTTTTTGATGAACAAAAATGATTTTAAATTTTTTATGACGACTTTGTTCAAAAATATTTTGTTTACATACTTTGAAATGAGAGAAAAATAGTTCTATTGTACTTTTGCATTTATAAAAAATATTATGTTTTATGCACTTTTGGAAGAAAATCATTATTAGAGACAAGATGTGTTCATGAAAGTTTTAGAATAAGAATGTGTGGGAAAAAAGTTAAGAAATTAAGTATTATGATCAGAAAAGATTGAGAACGCAATTAAAATGCAATGGATAATATAATTATCCAAAAAATAATAGGAAAAATACTATCTAGAGATTAAAAAAAAAAAAAAAGTAATCTGCTGAGTTGGTACATATAATCCACAAACTGTAAATGATTTGGATTGGCTGATAAATTTTGACTAGTCTAATAATTAGAAAAATGGACATAGATTATTTAAAGGAACAACTATTAAGAACCTGCTCAAACAGGGGCTTTGACAAGCCCATGTGACAGCCCTGTCACAGGCCCCAATTTGAATAGCAAAGTCCTAAGAACAAATTGTTGTCAACATTGTCATCGAAATTTTTTATAAAGTCCCATCACTATTATTTTAACAATATAATATAATTCATCTCTCTATTTTGCAAGTAACATGAATGATATTGTTACATGGTTAATTGACGTAAAACGTACTTATCTTTCAAATTTATTGTGAAAAACATTATTATTTTTCATTTTTTGACACAAAATATCCCTACTTTCCACATTTCTTTGCACTAAACGTCTGTTTTACAATTTTTTTTTAACTTAAAATGATCAATATACGCTCTTATTTAAATTGAACAAATAATAATAAATAAATAAATAACAAATTACAGTTGTACTCTCAAACTTTTTAAAAAGTACAAATTAGTCCAAAATCTTATTAAAACATTAAAAATGGGGAAAAAAAAAATCTCCCTTCTCGTCGGAAAATGTTCTCTTCACCGGAAAATACTCCATCAGTAACACCAAGGACCCAATTTCTTAGAATTCTTCATCTCCCTTCTGTTATTAACACAAAACATACATTAATCCCCAATACATTTTGTTGAAAACTTTTGTTGTACATAATAATTTTTTTAGAAACGACTTGCTAAAACGATTGCAAAATAGTAAGAAAAATATGCATAAACAAGGTCAAAATCCGAAAGAAGGATGATTGAGGCGAGAACTAGGCTCTCAGTTCTTAAGACGTTTTTACCCCGTCACACGATGCTTACGGTATGTGGTAAAACGTCTCCCAAGATACAACGGTCAAACACTTGCAGATGCAACACTTCGATTGCAAGACAGCGAACCAGAATAGAAGAGTTCCCTCTGTAGACTAATGCAGAGAAGAAGTATGTATGCAGTATAAGTTTCGTGATTTTTCTGTGTTAAAAATGAAAGTCTGAGGACCATTCAAATAGAGGAAAGAGTTGGCGGTTGAGCAGTTTTTATCCGGCTCTCCACTCATCATCACTTAAAAACTGTCAAAGAAAGAGAGGGAATTAATTGAATTAAATTTTATCCAAAAAATTAATATTGACACAGGACCACACCCCCTACCCGACGGCGCGCGCACGACTTTCGGATTAATCTAGACATTGTCTAAGACTCCCCCCTTTCAAAGACTATTGGTACCCCTTGGGGTCCAAACCTATTTCCAACTTTGGAGTTTATTAAGTGGTTTAAGGTTGTGCTTGCAACCAATGTGGGATTAGAACATTTTTCCAATTTATTCCTTTTATTTATTGTCCAACTTTCTACCATAATTTCTCATTCATATTGAAATGATTTTTCACAATTAGATATTCTACACTAATCTACTTGGAACGTAAAATTTTATTGAACATTAATTTCGATAAATCGAACATCGGATCCCACTTAAAATTGTGGTCAAAGTTAACCCAATTGACCCAACATTTCCAACACATTTATCCACAAAAATTTAAAATGCAACAAACAAAATATTTTTAATCTCTACTTCTCCAACAGCCAATTGACTCATCCATGGCTCATCTTTCTGAAAGCAAATGCTAGTAATAAACTGGATTGACTCATCCATGTTGTTGCTGTGAATCCATAGTGGGCAATCACCTTTGACATCCACTTAATAGCCTCTTTTCTCGTCATTATTAAAGATCCATCTGAGTTCATTTCATTATAACTCAATGGACATCTCTTTTCTCCTTGGACAAAAGGGTCACCTGCTCGTCATCCGCCTAAAAACCGTCATGCTCAAATAGAAAAACCAAGTGTTTTGTATGAATCAACGGGAAGGGACTCTTGCTCTTGAAAATGGGAAACCATCTTCTTCCGAGAAGAAGACACTAAAGCCTCTGCTCATTATCTTCCAAACAAACTCAAAATATTAAATCTTTGGGCTAACTTTCTAATTATTTACTGTCTGAAATTTCCAGTAAAAAAGTGATAAGAGGATCCAAGGAACAACGCAGTACACGGAAGAGATAGATTTTATTATTTTATTTTTTCATTTTTAATGTTTTAATAAAGTTTTTGGACTAATTTACACCTTTTAAAAAAATTGAGAATATGATTGCAATTTGTTCTTTATTTATTAATATTATTTTTTTTAAATAGAAGGGTATATTGATCATTTTAAGTTAAAAAATTGTAAAACGAACGTTTAGTGCAAAGAAAAGCTGAAGGTATGGACGTTTTGTGCCAACAAATGAAAGGTGCGGATATTTTCTACAATAAACTTGAAAGGTATGGACGTTTTGTACCAAAAAAAGGGAAGATATGGACGTTTTCCACAATAAACTTAAAAGGTAGAGACGTTTTGCGCCAATTACCCTTGTTACATTATACAATTTCTTTTTAATGAATCAAAGAAAAATACCCAATTAATTTATTATTTGATTCTACGAAATCGATTGGTTTCCCTATTTTCTCTAAAATCATATTCATTCATCTTTAAAATATTTCGATTTTTAAAATGTGGACTTTTGTTGGAAATTGAGTTGTCAAGTTAAAAGATTTTTATTGCATAATTATATACCTTTTTTTTTTTTTATAAAGATTATCCATTCATAACTCATAGTCGTCCAATAATAATTAGTTTAATTATTTTCTCCATACTAGTTAATTTTAAAAACTTATCTAGCGACGTATTATTCTTGATGCGAAATTTTATTATTCTATACAAGGATAATACATCATACTTACAAAATTTAATTAAAATTGTCAAAGTATCAAGACTTTAATGATTTAATTGTCATTATCCAAAGATGCGTAACTACGTGTAATTACCTACATGTATTATTGTCCTATCATAAATAATAGTAACACGTTTGGTAAAATAAATAAAAAATTGTTGAGGGAAAAAAAACGATAAATCAACCAATTGTTGATTATTAGGTCCATGTTCGATAGGGATTAAAGATAAAATTAATTTAAAAAATTAATAATTAATTTTAATTACTTATTTTATGAGATTCATAATTTTTTAACCGTATATTTTATTAAAATTTTAATTTTAATCGCCTAAGGCTAGATGTTAATGTAGTAAAATCAATGGGCAATTAAAATAAAAAAGGAACCCACCACATAAAATATTCCATCTTCAATAAAGAAGAAGTCAACTATCTAGAAAGGGCAACTACTATTATTGATTTGATTGAGGAAAACGCTAAATGAGTCAACTTTGGCCTGCCTAGTTGCCCTTATCACTAGTCCAAGGGCTGTCTTTGATAGCGAAAGTTTTCCATGGAAAATTTTCACCAATTTGGAGGTGTCCCTCACGCTCTTGAGTTCCTTGTTTTGGTGGAAATACTTTTCTCTTTACTTTGATGGGAAAAATAATTTCAATTCTTTTTTTTTTTTTTTATTGGAAAAAAATTTAGATCCAATGCTAAAAAAAATTATCATTTTAATAGATAATTTGCATGAAAAACAAATTCAAACGAATGGTATTCGATATAATAATTTTTTTATTTTTTTTAAATTTTAAATTTTAAATTTATCATTTTAATGGACAATCTCTATAAAAAAATAATAATAATAATAATAAATAAAGCCAAACGAATATCAAAATATTCAAAATTTCAAAAAAAATTATAGGATGAAAATTATATCAATCAAACAGAATTAATCAATAATTCATTGTAAAACAAATTATAAGTAATTTAATTTCCTGTAATTCATTTTTTTTTCACCTAAATTCCACATTTGCAAGCAAACAGACCATTAGTATTGGCAAATTTGGATTGTGACAATCAAAATTAGAATAATGAAATAGTAATAAGCCACTTGCCCTCAACAATACTGATAAACAAAATTATTCTAATGACAAAATTGAGATTTTTTTTTTTTTTTTTTGGCTGTAAAATATGATAAGATTAATTTGAAAAAAAGATGTATGTGATAACATTTTGTCGATCGTAATCACTATATGTTGCATTATATCTGGAAGGTAAAAGTTCTTTTATATTATTCAAGACGACTTTTCACTTATAAATTTACTATTACGGTGTCATTTGTATACACATTTTTAGTATTTTAAGTTGAAAATAATGTTTATGTTAGCAAATATTTAGATGAGCTCTAATGCTATTGTGGAAAAGGATCCAATTAATGACTGCGATCAAGACAATAGATATTTAAAATAGTTGAATAATGACAAACTAATCTTTGTTCGTAATAATTTCTTATGCGTCCCTTGGTTTAGTTCATATTGTTAGGTATTTTGTATGTTTCAACAATTAAATTATTTAAATCCTTAATTACAACAAAAAGAGGTGAATTTTTTTTTTCTAACTTGATATATTAAGTAGTTTTATTTTTATAAACAGTTACTTTTTAGGTTTATGTAAATAATAGAGCATGGCTCAAATGAAGAAAATTGAATTATTGGCTAGTAAATTAGTGCTCAAGTAACAACTAAGTCTCCAACCCGATTTCTTAGTCATGGTACCAAACCAGACCTGATTTCTTAGTCAAGTTAGCCGACCCCTTCCGCTCCACCCGGGTCCTACATAACTTTTATTTATTTTTTTTCTTGAGTTTTGCTGTTTGTATCACACGATGCACAACCCCTTCTAATAGGGATTGGGTCCGCGATTAAAATAATCATGGGTCCCACCCCTTATTGTGATGGTGCCGTGCACCGTGCGGTACCTGTAACACAACCCTTCTTTCTTTATCATATTTTTGTCATGCGTGTAATCTTGTATGCAGATAATTTGGTAGGATATGGCCAATGATAGCGAGTGTCAATTTTTTTTATTTATTTAAATTCAATTAACGGTATTCAAATTTATTGGCAGCACGTGTATCGTGTGAATTCTATTGAACAGACGTGGACATAAATGAATGGTTGAGTGAACTTTGATGAATAGGCAAAGGACACTGCCTCCCAAGTGCTAATAAACAAACAAAAGCAATTTGGAACTTCTTGGTGGATGAGAAAGCATTCATGGAGTAAATATCTCTGATAATGCCTGACTTTAAATAACAAAAAAATTATCATTCAGAAAAATTGTCACTATAGCCCTGTTTGATTGGAGGGCTTTTCCATGGAAAATGAAAGGTGAATTTTATTTGCTCAATTTTATCTTGTTCGATAGTACAAAAGTTGCCATCAATTCAAATTTCCACCCATCCCAATTCCTTGTAATTGAGAAAAACCTTTTTCCCCATCACTTTGATGGGAAAAGAAATTCCAACCTTTTTTTTTTATGTAATTGAAATAAATTCTAAACTCAATGGTAAAAAAAATTATCACTTTAATAGACAATTTTCATAAAAAAAAAAAAAACAAAAAAAAAAAAAAACGAATACCAAAAGATTAAAAATTAAAAAAAAAAAATTGGGTGAAAAATTATACCAATCAAACACATTTAATCGACAATTTTAGATAAAATAAATTCTAGACAATTTAATTATTTATAATTCATTTTTTTTTATTTAAATTTCATATTTACAATCAAATGGAATCTTAAAGTTATTTCCCAACAAGTGTCACTTTATATCATTCAGACAAATTAAAATTCTAGTTGTCACATCATCAAAATTGTTAATTTTCAAATATAGGAAGACAAGATAACGGAAATTTGGCATCCTTATTTTTAACTCTGTCCCCGATAGGACTGGACACTATCTAATTTGATCCTAACGAAAATCGAATCGGATACGAAATTTTCAAGTACCTAGTAAGTGAAATCGTCGGGGTCCAAATTTAATTATGAAACCGTTCGGGTTTGGTTCAGTTCGATTCTCAAATTCTGTAATATAATTAATTTTTTAAATATTCATAAAACTACATTAATTCAACTAATGATATATACAGTCTTACCTCTTGCAAAATAACATAGTCCAATCTTATGTGTTTTTCACATCTTCTTTGTTGAATTCTTCATATATTTGATTCTGAAAATTATAGGAAAAAGACGATAGTGAGCTTACAATAACTAAAAGAGACGCTGTCGAATTTCAATTCGATTTCTCTAGAATAAACGACACTATGATAGAATAATAAATTTGGATAAAATTTAGGTCAATTTGATTACGTTAGACTTGGACTGAAAATTAGAAATGGGGAAATCATATTTTTGGATTAGCAATTTTATTTAAAAAATAATAAAATAATTTAACTTATTTAAAATAAATAAATTTAAAAAATTAGAAAGATTCGATTCTTCGGTTCTTCATCTAGAACCGATAATCGAACCGAACTCGGTAGTTATCGATTCAGATACCCGTTCGGGTATTTAACTTAACAAGAACCGCTCAGTTCGGGTTTGGGTTCGGTTCGGTTCGGTTCGGTCCGATTCGATTCGATTCGAAAATTTTGTCTTGCCCTAGTCCCCGAGTCGGGACAGGGAGTAGGGTTGAAATTTTTTTCATGAAGTCTGGTGAAGTAAATCTCCATGTTTGACAATGACTAGAAGAGAATAATAAAATAATTAAGCTACTTGTACCCTCTTATTTATTCGATCTCACACCGTCCTCTCACATAGAGGTCGGGTCTCACGTCCAATAAATGCGTGGAGCCCGATCTCCATATGAGATGGCGGGTGGGATCAAATAAATCAACGTATAAACAAGAAGGTACAAGTAGTAAGGTTCATAATAAAATATTCGGAAAGAGTTGAATATGTATTTGGAAATAAATTTATGTTTGACTGTTTCCTGAGAAAAATTGACTTTTATTTGTGGAAAAATATTAACACCCAACAAGATTTTCTCCTTAAAAATCTCATCTAAGGGTCCGTTTGATTGCAAGGGTGGAAGATAGGTGGAAATGAATTAAATTGCAGGGAATTGAATTGCTTGAAATTGTTTTACCGGGAATTGAATTAAATGTGTTTGATTGGTATAATTTTCCACTTTTCTATTATAATACGTTTGGCTTTGTTTTTCATGCAAATTGTCAATTAAATGGATAAAAAAAATTTACAATTGAGGACAAAATATATTTAGATTGCCAAAAAATAATTAAAAAATATTTTTTTTATTTTTTATTTTTACGTTTGACTTTGTTTTGCATGAAATTTATCAATTAAAGGGATAAATTTTTTTTTACAATTTATCTTAGAATTTGTTTTTATTGCTAAAAAAAAAAAAAAAAAAAAGTGGAAACCAATTCTCACCATATAGCAAGTCATTGAATTTCACGGAATCACGCTTCAAATGGTTGTACCTTAAAATTGGATGGAAACCAATTTCATAAAAAAAAAAAAAAAAAAGCTATCAAACAACATAAAAATTTTTAAAAAAAAAATCGCCTATCAAACAGGCCCTAAATACCAATTTCCATCTACTTTTCTTTCCGCAAAATAATAAGACTGCAGATTTAACAGTAAGCCCCACAGCCAAAAAGCCTTAATCACAGTTCAACTTGTCTTTAGGACCCACACGTTTCTTAATTCATGTAAGAATTCTACTTCATTAACAGAAGATGGGTGCCATGCACCTTGACCGAATACACTCAACACAAGAGGGTCCACCATTTTTTTGAAAAAAAAATATTCACGCGAATCCCACTTCTTTGTGAGAATTTGTCAACCCTTATATCAGGTTTTTTTCTAGCAAAAGAGTTTTATCCTTCGTATAAATACTGGTTCATTCTCTACATCTTTCATATCTCTTTTCTCTCTCAAATTTCTTCTTATTTTTTTCCATTCAGTTCTACAGATACAGAATCCCTTTATCATGGTATGCATTTGTGTTGAAGTTCATAACTTCGATCGTTATTCTTGTTTAAGTAATTTTTTTAACTCATTTCTTTTTCTTTCTTAATACTTGTAGGAGACTACTATTGACGATAGCAGCGTCCGATATGAAGAGGTAAAGCCCAGTTTTCGCATTTTATTATTATCACTCTCTGAATGGGATCTTAATCTGAATAATAATTAACTTTTTCAGGAATATATATTGAATTCCAGAAGAAAGGAGCTTTTCACCTGCAGATGGTTGCCTGTGCATTGCGAACCAAAAGCCTTAATCTTCTTGTGCCACGGATATGCCATGGAAAGCTCGACATCAATGAAAGGTCAACTATCTTGCTTTACAAACCGATATTAGTATAAAGAAGACAACCTTAATATTGTCGAGTCCAACTTACCAAACGAGACATGATTTGGTGGAAAATATTAATAGGGTGTGGTTTGATTGGAACAGGGTGTGGAACTAGGCTTGCGATGGCTGGTTATGGAGTTTATGGAATGGACTATGAAGGCCATGGAAAGTCATCTGGGCTTCCTGGTTATATTCCTAATTTCGAGGATCTTGTTAATGACTGTTCTGAACACTTTACCAACATTTGTGGTACGTAATTAACTCATGTTCGAGTTTCTATCTTTAATCGTGTTCAATAAAATATTAGAATCACGAGGGTTTCCATCCGCTGACTGGAATTAATTGTATGCAGAAAAGAAAGGAAATTTGAAAAAGATGAGGATTTTAATGGGAGAATCGATGGGAGGAGCTGTAGTGCTCCTTTTACACAGGAAGAAGCCAAATTATTGGGATGGGGCTGTCCTCGTTGCTCCCATGTGTAAGGTATGTCAGAATTTTTTGGGTATTATAGTGTTACAGGGCTGCTGGAAGAGAGCAGCCTTCCCGATTTTTTTTTTTTTGGTCTAGACTTCAATTTTTTTTTTTTATTTTTTTTTTTCAAATTTTTTTGGCAATCCAACTTTCGTTAACTTTTGGTGCTCGTTTGACTTTATTTTCTATGAAAATAAATACCAAAAGGGATAAAAAAAAATTTACAATTGAATATAATATTTGTTGGGATTGTCAAAAAAAATTTGAAAAAATAAAATAAAATAAAATTTGAAGTTTAGGCCAAAAAAAAATCGAGAAGGCTGCTCTCTTCCCGATTCGAGGAAGAGAGCAGCCCTTCCCCAGCCCTGTATAGTATTATCCTTTCGTGACTAGTCTAAATGATAATCTATTGGGTACTAAAATTTGAATAATTCGAAAATTATAACTCTTTTAACATTGCAATTACCCAATTTTGTTAGTATTGAATTACTCTTGATGATCATAACCACAATGTCTTGTAGGAAAGACTAGTCAAAAACTTAAAATTACGTTGATGAATACTTCGACAAATAAATAAACGTTTAAGGCGGCTGAAACAATAACTCTGTGAAGGGGTTTGGTGAAATCAATATTCAAAGTAATAGAAAGACTGTTTTTGAAAAGTTGAAGCCTCGTTTGAACCCATTAAATTAAATTATTTTTTTTTTCTTTTCTATTTTAAATCACACAATCTTCTATAAAATAATATCATACGTAAATTGAAAAAATTTCATTTTTTTTAACCATTTATTTTTCAAAAAAATATTATTCCACCAATTAAAATTTGAAATAATAGGGACCAAAAGGGCTAAGTTCACACTTAAAAGAACAAAACAAAATAAGCAAAAGAATAGTGGGACAGAGGTCTCTCGAGGTATAGCTCAGTGGAGCAAAGAATAGGAGTAAAGTAATTTCTGTTGAGCTGACAGTTACAGTGTGAGGGTTCGATTTCTGTCTCTTACAATGAATGAACTTAGACTCTTTGTGGGTATCAATATGACGACTTTTGTACTCTGATCTGTTGAGATACATCTCACGATTTATCTCCTTTATAATACTCTAGGAGCAGAGTGGAACGGCGTGGTCAACCTTAAGAATAGTGGGACAGAGGGAGAAGCAAATGGTCAACTTTGTCATTGTCCAGTTGATTAAAAATTGGAATTTGCTAATTTATTTTGCAGATTGCTGACAATATAAAGCCACATCCAGTGGTTATGAATGTTCTGACCAAGCTCTCTCGCGTCATCCCCACCTGGAAAATTATTCCAACTCCAGATCTTATTGACGTCGCCTTCAGGGTTCAAGATATAAGGGACGAGGTAAATTTTTTTTCTTTATATTTTCGGATTTCACCCGACTTCTTTTTTTTTTTACTTTTAAGCAATAACTTCAGAACAAAAATGCTAATTATTTCCTTTAAAAAATGACAGGTTAGATCAAACCGATATTGTTACAAGGGAAAGCCCCGTCTTCTAACTGGAATCCAACTCCTAAAAGTCAGCATGGAATTAGAGACAAGACTTAAAGAGGTTTCACTTCCGTTCTTGCTTGTTCATGGGAGTGATGATAAAGTGACCGACCCATCTGTCAGCAAACTTCTCAATAAATCGGCTTCTAGTACAGACAAGAAATTCGAGTTGTATCCAGGGATGTGGCATTCTCTTATCTATGGGGAGTTGCCTGAAAATATTGAAAAAGTGTTTTCAGATGTCATTAATTGGATTGATGCCAAAATTGCTGTTGGGAACTCCCGGCTGGAAATAGAGCAAAAGCACGCAAATGACATCTTGCTCAAAACTTGAGCTGCTTTTCAACTTCGAACTATCTTTAGATGACTTCTTGGATAAGGGACGCGATGAAGTCTTTAAACTTCTCATTGTTAGACCTTTGCAGCATTTCAATATTGTAAAAAGCATTAAGGATCCGTTTGATACGTTTAATTTGCCATGAAACTAAGAAAATATTTTTCTAATTCCTACTTTTGATTATTTGATTAGCCAATGCTATGGAAAATGTTTGCTAGGTACAAATTCTTGATGCATAAAAGCTGAAAAATATTTTTTCACCTAAATGGTGGAAAAATACTTTCCAGTTTTTTGACTAATTTTTTTTTTTTAAGCAATTGGAACACATTCCAAAGTAAATGGTAAAAAAAAATTATCCATTTAATTGACAATTTACGTAAAAAACAAAGTCAAGCGAAAAAATTGCCAGATGAAAAATTATACCAATCAAACACTTTTACCTCTCAAACAAATTCCAGGCAAATCACTTCCTTGCCAAACATTTTATTTGCCACCCATTTTTCATCTTTCCATCAAACAGATCCTGAGAGATTTTTTTTTGTAACTTACAAGTATAATAAAATATATTTTTATTCATCACAATTTACAACTTAGTTTATTTACAAGGACGTGTTTTATAGATTTGACTACATTGTACATACAAACACATTGCAAAATTTCAAGAAATACAATGATCATTCCCTAAAGAAATAAACAAATAAGCCTTTAATGTGCACAATAGGATTATATATAGGCGAGACAATAGAGTGAGGTTTAAGGGTAGCAAACGAAAAATTACAAATAAAAACCAGAATAGTTGACAATGAAATTGGCTACCCGAAAACCAGACAACAATGAAGAAACCCCTATGAAGAGGAAGCCGGCGAATCCTAAGGCTATGGAAATGCCCGATTGAATGCAAAACGTGTTGCTGGCCGTACATGTGTCCGTTTCCTTTAAACTTCGGGCCAATGTCGCCCCTGCTGAGTTGGCCGATAGCAATACATATGCAAATACCTTCAAACAAGCACCAAATCAGTCACATTTAGAGAGCGCTACCATTTAAATATAGATATTGGATATTGCAAGTTCTTTAAAATAATATAAATAAAACACGCAACAAACTTAATTACATCACAGACGCTAATTCTGTCTATATTAATTCTAGACCCAAAAAAAAAATTTGTGTTCCTTGCAATCTCAAGTCAAATTTTGATCCCCACCACAAATCAAATGGTTTTGGGATTTCAATTAGTTTTAGAGCCCATTTTGGCGACGTAGATGACCAACAAATAAAAAGTACACATTTGACATTTATGTGTTCTCCCCAAATATAGAAGAAACGAAGAAAGTATGCTCCTAAAACTTACAAATAAAATCGGTTACACCACATTTTGAAGTCATCATTTTGTAGTTGGGCTTTAAGATGGATAAAACTTTTTTGGGTAACTTTTTAGTGTTTCTTTTACAAAAATGAGCTGCAAAGCCCACCATTTTGCTAAGGCCTTTGGTAGTCTCTCTACTGAGCTGCTCACCCACTCTTAACTAAGGCCGAACCTAAACCGAATGTAAGAATGATCGATTTGGGATCCCTGAAATACAAACCGTTTCAAATCTAATCCGTGTTTGATGGTAGAGTAATTGATAACTATGGCATTTTAATTTTTAAGTGTCAAGAGGCTTTTCACTTCCAATTTTTCTGTTATAAATTAACTTAAAGAATATAATTATCTTTTTAAGATAAATATGACATTTTAAGTTTCAAAACAAATGAACTTGTCAACTAGTGATAGTGGTAGGAATATATGCTTGGATGCCTAGGCCAAAAGCAATCCGGCACATCTGGGGCTCGGACCAAGCATGGCACGTGTTAGGCCAGGACGATCTAGCCTGTTTAACACATCTAACCAAGGATCAATTTGCTAAAATTTAAAAGATAAGAGCACCAATCTTACTTGGCACGTCTGGTGCTCGAACAGAGCATGGAAAGTGTTAGGAAAGGCTGATCTAACCTGTTTTACACAACTAACCAAGGATCAAATTGCTACAAATTTGAAAGGTAGAGTATCAATCTTACTTGACACGTCTAGACCTCGGACCAAGCATGGCATGTGTTAATCTAGCCCGTTTTACACAACTAAGTCTAACCAAGGATCACCGTGCTATAAATTAAAAAGGTAGAATACCAATGTTCAGTCTTTTGATTATAAGTTTGTTATAGGTGTAGGTGAATTTTTTGTGATATTTTGAGTTGGCAAACTAGCAATCAAGTTCTAAAAGATAAGAAGTAAAAATAAAACTAGTATATTGAAAAAATGTACCTGGTCGTGGCCGAAATCAAACCAAATCTGAATGATTTCGGGTAAAACAGTGGAAGCTCTCAAAATTTCCCAAATTGAAGCTCCAATTTCCAATAGCGAATATAATGCCACAATTGAATTTGCAACAGCTACAAATCTACGATTAAACAAACAATTCTTCGATCAGCCACCAGATAATGTTGGAGTCTTGCATCTCATTTTGACAACATGGAAATAAAAAGAAATGAAGAGAAATCGAAATTGAAAGAAAAACCAGCTGGGAAAGGAAGCTAGCTGTCACAGTTAGTTAGTTTCAGTTCAAGTTAGTTAAGTTAGCTGTTATTCTGTTATTCATTATTCTGATTCAGTTAGTTTTAGTTTGTTGATTTAGCTGCTCAATTCCTAGTATAAATATGACTTGTGATTAATGTAAATTCATTCAATTTTTTCCATCAATGAAATAAGAATTTCATCTTCACGTTCTCTTCCTTTTTCTCTCTCTGGTTGATTTCTCTTTTCCAGTTCAGTTTTGCAATTTTACAGATAAATCAAAATCTATCCTAAACAAGAAAAAGGACGTAAAATCCAGAGCAAATTTACTTGTACCTGTACGCTTCAAAATCTTGCCAGCGAGGTAAATCCGAGCCCTTGGAATTAGTCAACATGAAAATCGCGGCGGCAAGAGAGAAGCAGAAGGCAGCGAATCGGAAGACTAGAATCAGTATATTGAAACGGCGAAGCTTGTGCATAGAAACGGTGGACTGAAATCGAGTTCCCGGCAATGGTGGAGTTTCATTTCCAGTCGCCGCCGCCTGAGGCTGTGGTGATCTCATAGTAAAATTACAGTATTATTCACTTGATAATTGAAACAAGCAGTAGAAAGTGATCACCATTATTCATGATAAACGAACAATGATAACCTAGAAACTTCTGGAAGATTGCTTTATTGATTATTATTCTTGGTGCTATTAGGTCACGGGATATTGCGGTGCGTGACTTCCATTGATAGATATAGAAAGAGAATGTGTTATACAGGGGGGAAAACAGAGAAAGAAAGGACATACGGACATGCGGGGAAGGTGCACAAAGGAGAGAGAAAGCAAAAAGGAGCTTTTGAGACACTCCTCCAGAGGTAAAGTAACTGTGAAGCCTTTCTTTTTCGTGTCCTTTCCATATTCTGTCTTCTTTCTTAAAAGAGTATTTAGATTGTGAATCAACAGCATTTCGAAATTTATTATTAGTTTTCAATATTCGGTTGAATAAGCCTTTTGATTGCATCAAGCTGGTAGAACAGGATTTTGCATGTTTGATTAGGGCTGTAAGCAAAAATCGTCAAACCGGAAAATCAAATCGAAATCGCATTTTGGAAACCGTCGGTTTGGTGCCACGTGGACCCGTCAACGAAATGGTTTTGAACCAAACCAAACCAGTCAAAAACGGTTTGGTTTAGGTTTGAGAAATTTTATGGCGGTTTAAAACCAAATCGGACCGGTGAAAAATATATAAAAATTAAAAAATTAAAAAAATGAAATTTTCTAATTGTAACTTGTAAGATTTTTGTGTTGAACTTTTTATTTATTTTTAAATGAGGTTCATATATTCCATAGTCTTTTAAATTAAAAGTCTGAAATGATTCATCAAGCAATCCCACATTATATTCCATATAAATTACTATCATAAACAATCATCTACTTATATAAACTGCATAGTACTCCAATGATTAAATAAACTTCAATCAAAATCAAAATCCTACATTGAATTGGATATCCTTTCAAAAATTATTGTAACTTCTGGTTCTGTCGATTATAATTTGTAGAAATTTAAATGAAAAGTTTTGATCGGATCAACAACTATGTAATCAAAGTGAAAACAAAATAAAAATTTTGGATCTTAGAAATAAAATTATATATTGTAAATAAATTTATTTAGGTATAGATTTACCCAATTTTCTAATTTGGTTTGAGAATCAATTAATCAAATAATTATAAGAAGAGAGAAGAAAAGAATCAAAGAGAAAAAGGAAAATGCTAAGGTCTAAAATGAAAAAGGAATCTTATTAGTTTTTTTATAAAAGTGATTGGAGATTGAATCATGTATTTTACCAAAAAAAAAAAATCATATGAGAATCATCCGGTTCCCAATAGTTCCCATACTAGAACCGAGAACTGGACCGAAACTGGTTGGTTCTTAATAATTTGTCCCAAAATTAAATTATTTTTCTAAATGGTTCCGGTCCGATTCCACCGGTTTTTGAAAAAATTGTCCACTCGTAAATTAATGGTATAAAAGTAGATAGATAAAAAAAAATATACGGCGAAATCGGTGATTTAAAATCGGACGACGGGCAAAAAAAAAAATATACGGCGAAACCGGCGGTTTAAAACCGGACCAAACCGTTAGGTTTAGGTTTGAGTTTTTTTCAAACCGTTCAAAATGGTTTGGTTTAGGTTTGAGTTTTTCTCAAACCGGTGTAAACGGTTTGGTTTGAAAATCTGTTAAAAACCGGTAAAACCGGACCGCTTACACCCCTATGTTTGATGCTTTAAATTTTTTTAATACTGAATGTGATTAAAAAATAAGTGTAATAAAATTTAAGATAATTACAGTTACGATTTCAAACCTTTCAAATATTTGTAGTTTTTACTTTAATCTTTCATTTTTGCATTAGGGGTCCAAACCTTTTAAGTGCATGTGGTTGGAGGACAAAATGGATGAAATCCAACCATAGGTCCATAAGTTAACCGAAGAATTTGATTTTGACTAAATTTAAAAGTGTAACTTCAAATCTTTGCACCTTTTACCTTAATTATCTTTCATTTTAGCATTCGAGGTCCCAAACCTTTGAAGTGCATGCAGTTGGAAGACAAAATGGATGGAATCCAACCATAAGTCCATTAGTTGATCAAGGAATTTGATTTTGACCAAATTTAAAAGTTTAATTTCAAATCTTTGCACCTTTTACCTTAACTTTTCATTTTTTTTGCATTTGGGGTCCATCCTATCTTCCAACTGCACACACTTGAAAGATTTTGAATCCCGAATGCTAAAATGAAAGGTTAAAGTAAAAGTTGTAAAGATTTAAAAGGTATTGAGAACATAGCTACAATTATGCCTACAATTTATCAGTATTGCTAGGGATGTCAATCAGTCGAGTCGAGTCGGCTCGCTAGCTAAAACTCAAGGCTTGAACTCAACTTGAGTAAAACAAATCGAGTTTTTTTTGGGGCCTGAGCCGAGCAAAAGCTCGTAAAAAAATTTTAGACTTAACCCAAGCTTCCGATCGGGCTTTGGGCCGGGCTTTCTCTTTTTTCCCCCACATTTGGCTGCCTTATGCTGGCTACATTTTTAAGGCAGTCTGCTGCCCCGTTGTTTTTTTTTTTCTTCGAGCTTGCGTGGCTGCTCAAGCTAAGGCTTTTTTCGAGCCAAGCCGACGAACCCAATTGTCATCCCTAATTACTGGATATATATATACTAAATAGCATGTTTGTTAACGTTTATAATTATGTCTAAAAGTTCGCCAAACTCTATTTTTACTCAAAACTTTTTCTGCTTTGACAGACATAAATTAATTGCTTGTATCTTTATCTCCAAAGTATCTTTATATTCCATTTTTCAAAATTTGCTAAGCTTAAAGGTAACTCATACTTGTAGGACGTAAGAGACGTCGCCATAAAATAAAAATAAAAATACAGTAACATTAAAAAATTCGACCTCTAATCAACGAGGTACAAACTTATTCATGGGTTGTGAAGCAATGGTCAATATCAGGTTTCCTTTTCTAATTTTCAGTTTGTTCTTTCTTCATCCTTTTGAAGTGAGCAATGTCCAGAAATTCCAATATTCTTATTCCTTTAAGAGATGTTATCTTGATAGAATATATCCAACCAGAGACAGCTCAATCATCAGGCAAAACGGTTGTTGTCCAAGGCCTTGTATTTAAGGAAAGCTCCCAAAAAAAATTTTAAAAAATTTATATTTCTAATTTTTTGCTAAATAAGTATATTTTTTTAAAAAAGAGTTAAAATTAAAATCAACCATCGTGATTCTTTCCCTTCTTTCATTTTTGTTTTTCATATTTCCTTTCCTTGAAAACTTAAAGAGACCATTTATTTTTCCAATTTATTAACATACACTCTATTAGTATTTACTAGTCAGAGTTGAACGTGCATTACACGTTATTCTGAAATACTTTTATAAGTGTTGTAAAAGTAATATTTGATACCAATTTATTCGGAGGATTTAATGAATCTCAAATGAACTAAATAAAATAAAATTTGTGATGGAAATTTAAGAGAAAAAATTTGTGCTCTTAAATTCTATGATTCAAATTTTTTTGTGATGGTGAAATACTACAAATAAGCAACATTTTTATATTACATTTGATACATAAGAATTAATTGCTAATAACTAAATTTCAACATCAATTAATTCCTTTCTCAAACATTCATTTATTTTTCCCCATTTTTCAATTAATATATTTTTATATATCATTAGCTAAAATATGCAATATAATAAAATAATTTAAGTAGTGAAGAAATGAAACTTGTAATTTTATTAAATACAATATTGAAAAATACAAAATTTGACTCTCCAAATGTAAATAATCAAATTCAATTTCTATTTTAAAAAGTTGAAATAAAATCTTTAGTGTTTGATCTTAAGTTTGACTTTTTAAAATAAAGAGCATCTCACTTTTAAATAGCATCTTATATTTAATGATCAATCTTTAACAAATTTATTAAAATTTAAAATTTGAGTGACATATAAATATAAAATGAAATTTGTTAATCCTTTAATCTACATAGAGGCGATTTTCCACTGAGGAAGCATAGCGACATCGACTATTGTCATCCTGTCATGTGAAGGTATCTTGTACTTCTCACTCACCTCGCCAAACAGGGGCATTTCACTAGGATTCCGAGCTTCATATTTTGGCAGACATAACCAACTGAAAGTTACTAATTCGACCCTAAAATCACTTAAAAGAGGTGAATAGGTCAATGCTGCAAAATTAAAATCACCAATTAAAAACAACAAGACACTTTTTTATTGTTCTAGATGTTTAGTCAATCAAATCAATTTTATTCTATGTTGAATTGTCACAATTGTCAATAAAACAGTAAATAACGAAGGATTTGTTGACAAAGAAAATCAGTCATGTGATTAAAAATATCGGCATCAAACCAGTAATTTTCACTATAGACAACAAGAATTTATAGTGTGATCCAGCCTAGAAAACCCAATAGACTCGCAGATCCAATTTCGGCAATCTCCAAAACTCGTTGGAACGTACTTCACTCATACATGCTCACAATCTTCTAAAATTATCTACTCATGTGGATCACCAAGAACACATTGTTTCTTGTACTCTTCCTATGTTTTTGGTCCAACATCCCTCAATTTTCACTACACCATAAATTGCCTTTTGCAACGTGTAAAAAACGTTGTCATAGACCTTTTGTAGCGTTCGGGCGTGTGTTGCGAATTTTGATATTGCCGTAAATTGGACAGTTTTCACAACGTGCAATGCGCGTTGCGGAAAATGATTTTTCGCAACGCACATTTTTTTTTGCAACGCACATTGCACGTTGCGAAAAGGGTAAAACTTTTTTTTTTGAAATATTTTTTTGTCGTCGTCATAGATCATTTTATGTTTTTTTATTAATTCAACATTTTTTTCTACTTTTTTATAACAATTTACAAAATTGACCTAGCAAAATTAAAAATTTATACATTGTGAAACATTTTTGAATTGCAAAAAAATAATAATTTCATTACGAATTTGAATCCATACACTTCAAATATAAACAAACTATTGAAATAAGAGCAAACTCTCTTACACTTCTCTTTAAAAAAAATTAAGATGAAGTACATTAACCGAATCATCCCACTACAAGTGTCATTCCATCAACTTCCTCGTCTCTAGCGACTTGAACCCTGTAGAAATATCAAACATCATAAGCAAAATCAACTTAATTTTCATATGATTTACTAATAAAATACATGTACGAAGCATTTAAAGTGTACGAAGAAATCAAGAAAATATTAGAGATAAGAAAATTGCAATATAAAGTTTAGAGACAAGAAAATTGGTGAGTAAAGTTTAGAAACAAGAAAATTGCAATCACTTTTAAAGTCCATAGACAATAAGAACTATTGTAAAAAATGTGAAGTCCACAGACCTGCTTAAGAAAGTAATAACCAACAATAAGTACTATTGCAAAAATTGAAGTGGCTTATGCTTGAGAATTAACTTTCATTGTGGTAGTCGACTTCATTGTAATGCTAGAAGTGCACCCTTCAATGCAGGTTAAAGGATACTAAACTGGGTGTAAATAAAAAAAATATTAAAAATAGTTGGAAATAGTGAAGAAAATACCATTCCAATTTGGGAAAAGAAGCATCATGGGGAAAGTCGGCTAGTTCATCACTTAAGCTTTTAGCTTAAATGACTAATCTTTGCTTGAACTCAGCCCGAGTAAAGCCTACTACCAAAATAAAAATAACTAGATGCAAAGCCTTTATATGAAACCCAAGGCCCAGCAAGTAACTTAAAATCCTATTTACAATCCAATGAGAAAATAAAATCTTAAAACACTGTATAGCAATTTAACACAGGCAAAAAAGATCACTCAGTATTAAAAACAAAACTCGAAACAACAACACATAAAAAAATAGAAATGTCAGTTCTCATTTAACCAAATTTTTGAGTTAAAAACAAGGTTAGTCACCCAACATGGAGCATCTTATGATCATTTGGTCACCGAACATTTATTTGTTCCAAATTGTTACTCAACTTTCACTTTTTCTGTTCCAACTACCCCCGTTTGCTCGACTAAGGCCAGGCGCGACATAAAAAAATCATTAAATGTCTTTTTTTTTTTTCATCTTTCGTGTGAATAAAATCCTTTGGGAATTTAACATAATATACTAATGGATTTTCCATACAAACTCATATTTTCCATTAGCTGCATTTGAATCTCCATTGATATAGCATAGTGCCTAAGCCGAAACAAAAACAAAAATTCAATCACTAATTTTGAATAAAATAAGTTGGGGATCAAAGTAAAACAAGTTGGGTGACTAACAAATTTTTAATCCAAACAAGCCAATAAGAAGAACAATAACGAATGTTATCAAAAGAAAAGCCACAATTATGAATCCAAATCTGAGATCACCAATGTCTTAATCCAAACATTAACCATGATCAGTATTATCCAATATTAAAGTTAACAAAAAATAAAAAAGAATGGAGTAAAGAACAGAGTTAATACCCACTCCAAGAAACCGCCATTATTTTCCATATTCTATGATTTCCCAAGCTAAACAAATCATTCAACTACAAATGCGAAACAAAAACATAATAAATTAAACTGGAAAACAAATTGTATAAATGAACAGAAAATTGGAAGATCAAACCAGAGATAGTTATAAATCAAGAACATTTAGAAAAAGGTGAAGGGGCTCACATTATCATAGACAGGAGTAATATGGTTAAAAAGCGCCTGGCATTCAGCAGCTGCTAAGCATTGAATCGACTGGTGTTTGAACTGGAAGACTGGTCAACGATGCTGGCTGGTAATACATTAACAGCAAACACATTTATAGTTTTGACCACTTCCTTCACCTTTCTCTTCAAGCACTTGTGCTCTGCAGCTGAAATCCGAAAACCCATCAAACAAATTAGATGAAACAGAACAACCCACCTGGAGATATTCACAGAGAATAAGTCATCAGGTTTCTTTCTCTTCTTTCCAGCAAATATGTCATCGATCTCATTCAGTAATTTGGAAAAATAACATGTTATCTTTTTGGCATTTATTTGAAGCGTTGAGATTGTAATAATATGAGACTCCAGTAAAAATCGAAGCAGATTTAACATGAATCCCAATTCCCAACCCCAATTCAACGTTGTCCAAACTTCACATGCGAACTTGAGCTCCAAACTTCACAGTCAAAACCAGAAGCTCCAAATTTCTGACCGAACTTGAGCAGGAAACCAAAACCAAGCAGAAACCAAAGCTAAAACTTGGAAGAACCCGATAGTTTGGAGAAAACGAACACAACCAGAGCTGCAAATCAACACTACTCAGAAATCCCTAAATCCTTAAATCACATTCAGATTTAGAATTCCGAAATCACGTTCATAGGTGATAGACCTAAATCACATTCAACTTTCAGAAATAGAACTAAAATGAACACACCTTCAATTGGAGACTTGGAATAGACGACGGATACAGTCGGCAAACGACAGATGCAGGGCAAGACTGAACGGATCGGAGATCGGCAGATGCAAATGTTATTACCAGATTTAGTGGGCCGGTGTCCTACCTTGGCACCGTGCAAAGGTCCAGCTTTAAATGGTGGGAGAGTTTGTCGGTGACTGTGAGTGACTCCGGTTGGAACTTCGGAGAGACAGGAGACGACGAGAGAGAGAGAGAGAGAGAGAGAGAGAGAGAGAGAGAGAGAAATCAAGTTATTGTTGCGTAATGCTTTAGCTTTTAGGGTTTATTTTTCCAGTTTTTACCTTTTAAAATAATCATTTCGCAATGTTCACTGCACGTTGCGAAAAGGGAAACGTTCATTGCACATTGGGAAAAGTTCCTTTGGCAACATTCTTTTGAAAAATGTTGCTAATACTCAATAAAGTTAACCAATTGTAACATTCGCTTATTTGAATGTTGCCATAGACTCTTTTAGCAATATTCATTGATTGAATGTTGCCTTTTGAGTGTTGCAAAAGAGGTTTTTTGTTGTAGTGTTTCAACAACCTCTGAAAATTATTGAGATACATTACTTATGATGTTTAGAAAGTGGATGTTATGGATTATGAGATTTTATATTTTTCCTAACTTGTGGTTAATTGATCTCTAAATGTAGAATTAGCGTTTTCTCTTCAAAGAAGTTTATGAAGGTAGAATAGTGATTAATCACAATTTTCACGAAGTGTGGCATGTGTATATATAGTAGAGAGGTTTTGGGTAGTATGAGTCAAATAAAACTCTTGAAAAATGCGAATTAGGGTTTCTCAGGAAACACTAACGCTCAAGCAAGAGCCCAACGACAGATACTCTATTCGAGCGATATATAGGCAAGAGATAGGTTAGCAACAATGTTACTATTTTGGATGCTCGAGCAACAATTTGACGGCATCTAGCATAATCTTCGTAACTTTTCCTTTGTTCCATAGCCGACACCATTGACTCCTAACTCATCTATACAATCTACCAACAGATTTCTTGACTTTTACAACTCTTTTATAATAATCCTTTTGTTTAAAGAATACTCAACATAATTATAACCTAACACAACCCTAGACCCTTGACGAACCTTTTACGAGTTCAAATGGAGATAATGAACTTTAACAGGTCCGACGGACGAGGGCCAGGTGGTGAAGCCCTCGCCTTTTGTCGTCAGTTGATCTGACAGCAAGTGCAAATGATTGTGAGTCCTTTTCCTTCGAACTATAATCTTTGCATTCTAATGAAATCCAAGTGTTTAACTGGCAAGAAATTTATTAGTTTGAAGTAAACGTAGTTATAATTTCTACCCAAATTGTCTGTACAACATTTTGTGACCAATCTTTTTGAAAATTTTAATAACATCCTAAATCATTTTAATAATGTTATATTCTTGGTTTCAGATGCTGACCTGTGACCCCTCAAGAGTTCAGACAAATAATTGTAAAGACGATGATAGTGACACAAGAAGTACCTCCCACTTATTATGATTTATTCAATAATAAAAAACAAATCACCCGCATTCTTCTCATGTCATATTCAATTTATATTCTTTACTGTCTCATAATATGAGTATATACATTACATCCAATTTACCATACACGAGAATCCCAGTTGTTGTACTGAATCGTATCCTCCCCGCTTTATTCTATTCTGAATATGCAGCTTTCAGCGTATATATGTGTGTCAGTGTGTGAATTTATATGCTCAATTTGGTTGGATCATTTCCTGATGATTAGTTACTGAGAAGGTGAATCTTGGGGATTCTTGGTGGAAGAATCATGATCTGTTATCATCTTCTGGATCATTGCACTCGTCTCAGCCTCCGACATCTTATCTTCCTTGCTTTGAGATTCCTTGTATGCTTCGAAAAACCCTTTGTTTTCTTTCACTAACTCATTCCAAACTGCAAATCAATTTATAGGCACAATCAAAGTTAATCTTAACTTGTTTCGCTCTTAAGAACAAGTTTGATCAAATGAAGTAGACAACGTTGAACAATATTAAAGAAGAAAAATAAATTAAATCTTATCCTCGCAACACACTAGTCCCGTCTCCCTTATAAAAGTCGGGATTTTGTTATCCAATTTATTATTAAGTAGATGATTAGGTTAAGAGGCAAACCGGTGGAAGTAACAATTGGTTGGATATTTGCATGCTTGGAAAGGGCTTCCATGCACTCTTCTTTTGTCATTTGGAAGATCAAACACTTTTCAATCATATGTTGCACCTGAAACAGATCAAAACCGGTCAAAAAACAAGTTTAGAAGCCAAAAAAGATATTAAAGAAAAGCACAAAGAAGAAAAACGTGCATGAATAATCAATTATACATAAGAAGAAAATATCACTTATAAGCTGCTTGGATTAATTAATTACCATGTGTATGTATGATGCAGAAGAGTCTCCCATAACAGCATGCAGTTTTATGAATATCTGATCCTTAAATCACACAAGTTCTTGCAAGGAGATTATATGCAGAAGGGAGTATATAATTTGGTGATGATCAGATGATACAGTGCCAAAGAATGAGAAGAAATGGTAGGGGTGGGCCCAAGGTCCCACGTGGGAGATAAATGATAATTGGTGGAGAAGGGATTAGAGGAGATTTGTAAACGGCCACCATTCACACTGTCTTTTAAGGATTCTCATTTCTCATTAGGCATTCACTCCTCCACGTGATCAATGGGTCCCCTCTATGAGAATATTATAGTTGAGTTCTCAACCTATTGGAAATGTAGCATGTAGATCATCAACCTTTCTGATACATTCATAGAGACTACGAGGAATATATGGTCATTTCAAATTTGGGGTACGGTAAATATTTTTTCTTCATGATCTCCCTTCGGTATAGAGTACGAAAGAGAAACATTACTCATCGTATGATGACGATGAGTATGATTATGATGCACAAAGTGCAATCCTTTAGGTTTTATGTTGTATTCTTTGTCTTCGAATGGAGCAAGTATAATTTTATCGTACCTTAATCCAAAGGTCATGCCCAACTCTTCCATAATTTGTATTATATTCATCATTAATAAAACATTGTCTCCTAGAACGGTTTAATTAATAGATGGCAAAATAAAAGAATGTTGTAGCTCCCATAAAATATATAGTTGAAATTTTGCAATTTGTGATAAAATTTGATGAAATACGTGATTGAAAAATTTATAAAAATTATAAATCTCATAAAATGTGTATTTGAAAATAAATTTAGAGAAACAACAAATTTTAAGAAATGGAAGTCAAACGTGAGCTTTATTTTAACTATACATTTCGTGGGATCCATTATATATTTTCCATTACAATCTCCTTATAAAGAGATTATATAATGAAACCCGAATACACTAAAAATAATAAAAAAAAAAAAAAAATCAAAGTAAAAGATTCCTGCCTATAATCATATGAAGGAACACTCGTAATAATAAGGAGATAACCTTTTAAGTAAAAAGGGTAAATAGTTGTGGGGATACACGTACTCTTGGCCATTTCTAGGAATGCCTATTCTAATTCGCACCATTCGGGCTCCAATTTGGTATGTTAAATTGCGTAGTATACAAGTTGAAGATGTTACCAAAAGAGTTGTATGTTTGAAATTGTAAAAAATGGTAAATACTTAACATTGAAGATGTTACAGTTTTTAAAATCTAGTTGTTTTATGGTCCGACGGATTTAACAATGAATGAAGTGAAAAGGACGGAGATTTTATGCAGTCAATCCAACATTTATTGAAAATAGTACTTAATTTGTTTTTTAGCACGTCTTATTGTTATGGATTTACTTTTTAGAAAGTTTGTTTTAAATAGTTCCATGATGGCAAACATGGTGGTTACATGATACACATATTGCACCATATTATAATTTTGAATGAAAAAAAAAAAATAATGGATATTTATATATAGTCAATCCAAATTAAACAATTTATTGAAAATAAACTCTTACTTATTTTTGTTTTTTAGCAACGTTTCCATGTGTTGCCGAATTTTAAGAGTTTTTGATTGATTTTATCGACCCAAATTCTTACTTTTTGAGTGTTTGATTGACAATTTTTTCATAAAAAATATTTTTCAACTTTTGTTCATATGAATATATTTTCCTCAAAAATAAGGAAAATATTTTTTTTAGGAAGTGATAATTTTTATTTTTCATGTAATTAATTCACTCTTTCTCTCTCTCTCTCTCTCTCTCTCTCTCTCTCTCTCACACACATCTATTTAGTTTCTTTCATCTACCACCAATAATAAATGGACAAGTATAATATTTTTTAGGTTAAAATTAAATCAATCAAACACATTTAATTAATAATTTTCATACAAATTTCATAGTCGGCACCCTAAGAGATATTTGTCTTTTTCATAAGTTTGTCCTTTTTTTTCCTCATCGACAACCCCATTATAACGTCAGTCACTATAGAATACAAATGAGCAAAAGACATTCGCATCCAAACAAATAGATTTTCATATGTTATTTAGATATTTCCGTACCATAATTATATCCTCGTCAAATTGATGCACAGAGTTAAATAGGTAAGAATTGTTAAAATTAATAATACAGTTAAATAGGCAATTAAAACATCAATGAAATTAATTTATTTTTTAATATAATAAAACACTGGTAAATTTAATTTATACAATAATTTGCAGAATTAATAAAATCCTTTTTTTTATTATTTATACTCGCAATAATTAAGGAAATAAAACTACATATTCGAAAATGATTTATTTAAAACAATTCCCACAATGTGAAAGGACTCAAAGTATTTTATTTGAGAATTAATAAAATATTTGACTCGGTCAATACTAAGTTCATCTCATTTCAAGCAGTTACCTCGAATCATCTAATTTCATCGTATGAAAATCAGGAGATAATGTGAAATGAGCTTGTACCCAGTAAGTAAACACCATGCATGAAATACATGTTCATGATGTGTGTACGTGCATTGCTTTATTTCATTTTTCATTTTATCATTACTATTATAAGCTCAAATTAATGTATTGCCCTATATTGGTATAGCACAAGGACAAAAATGGTCTTTCGGACTCAATTTTGTCTCGCCTCGTTTTCATCCATACTAATAACTACTCCTGGCCATCCTGCGGTCTTGTCCCAAACCTGTTAAATCTCACGCGACATGTTGTTAACTACATAAGGAAATCGATGTATTTGTGATATTTTGAGGAGTTCAATGGTTGACCGTTAATTTGACAAACTTGTTTTTGTCTTTTTAATTCCATTTTTTTTTTTTTTTTTTATTCCCAATTGTAAATAAGATTGCTTTATATATATATAAAGCATGTGCGATTCCTAAATCTAATTAGATGGATTCGGTCTACAAAGACATCTTCTGCTACATTAATTATGTTTGTGGCAGATATAAAGATAAAGAAATTAAAGAATCGTGAAATAATTTTTTGAAACAAATTTTGTATATGAGTATAATTTTGAAATTGAGAAATGAAATACTTTAAAAGTTTTGAAAAAGGTAGTATCCATCCTAATTATCTCAATTATAGATGGATGGTAATGAGCTTGGTCAGCATGCGAGAAAGTGAACCGGCTTGATCCATGGGCGACTCGAGCTCATGTACTCATGAGCCTTGGGCAGAACAAAGCTCATCAAAGCAAGCTGAGCCGAGTTGAGACACTTGGTTCATGGTTTTACAAGATCGTGGGCCATTGTGATGTGCCATTGGAGTGTGCTTATAAAATTTATTTAAAAAAAAAATAAAAAATAAAAATTGAGCAATTCGTGGGGCAATCAGGCCCGGCCCAGTTTGTGATGGGATGGCCCATGGGCCAATACCACCCCTACAATGAATTATAAGACACATGGGTTCTTGTGTTTCTGTTGGCACAATTAGTTCTAGCTAGAGTCGCGCCTTTCGTCGCGATCCTTCGGCCCATGAGCAATCAACTAGTTAATGGGAACAATACAAAATTAAGGTTTTTAGTATGTCCAATTCAATAATAAGGTAATAAGTTTCAAAGTTCAAAAATAAGGTTTTTATTAATTTTTATTTATGATTTAATTAATTACTTAATTAATTAATTAAATATATAAAAGTCACAAATTTGTATAAATTGGTCACAAATACATTTATTGGTCACATATTATCAAATTAATTAATTACAAATTATTACAAGGTCACAAGTCAAAAATTTTATTAGTCACAAATTATTTCCGAGGTCACGTATTGAAATTTTAATAGGTCACAATTTATTTTCGAGGTCACAAATCAAAATTTTAATAGGTCACACATTAATTTCTTAGGTTACAATTAATTTCAAGGTCACAAATATAAATTTTAATAGGTCACAATTTCTCTCCGAGGTCACAAATCAAAATTTAATAAGTCACATACTAATTTATTAATTACAATTTATTGAATTTTATGGTCACAAACCAATCCGATCAAAATCTACCACCAATACTTGGTCACAAATATGTGACCACCGACCCGCAACCACCGCCTCGCCACCGCAACAGTAACAAACCCACCATCTCCATAGCATTGGCACAGTAAAGGAATCACCATCACGACTGACCACCTCCACCACCGCCTCACCCCGCGACCGTCCACACCACCACCACCACCACCACCACCTCCATCATCGCATCAACACCATCTACACCACGTCGCTACCACTACCAGATCCTCACATCAGCCCCAACAATCCCCACAGTCGCCACAAAACACAACCACCACCAGATCCTCATTTCCGAGACCACCGTCCATCTCCACCGTCACAACCGCACCAACAACCATCACCACCGCCCACATCGCACCAACACATTCAAGTTCCACACCGCAACAACCACCATCACCACACACGCAGAAATCACAGAACCACCAAGTCACCGCCGCCACCTCCATCACCACAGCCCACACCGCATAAACCACCATCACCACAGCCCACACCGCACCAACCACCATCGATTCCGCACACGCAGAAATGACAAATCGAACGGGCAAAGCTTCAGGTCTACCTTCGACCATCACCACCTTCGATTAGTCGGAGTTTTAGGTGGCGACGGGGTGGCGACGGCAGGGGATAGAGTGAGCGAGAGCGAGCGCGAGAGAGAGAGAGAGACCGGGGGTGGGGGGGAAATGATATTTTACATTAGGGTTAGAATATTTATATAATTTATTTGATTTTTTAATATTAAAATATTTTATAATATTATAATTAAAACCTGATTTTTGTATAAATAAACTATATATCCTAATTTTGATTTTGGATCTTTAAATACCTTCCTAGATGTAATTTCCTCCTAGTTAATCCTAAGTCTCATTTGGGTTGGCCCAAAAGAGCACATACATCATTACACATATTTACTTTTATCAACAAAATAAAGACAAAATAATATCATTTTCTGTCATATTTGAATCCAAAACCAATAAAAAATTGTCAAGTGTGAATTTGTAAAAAAATTGTCAAGTTTTTCCTATACTTATAGTGTTATTCAGACTAGAAAGAGTTTCTTATCAATATAGAAGTTAGAACTATGATTAAGCAACATAAATCAAATAAACATGTAGCGTCTACTAATATTCTCAATTGAATACTGGAGAGTTAGTGTTGGTTGAACAATTAATATGTTACAACGAGAGTGACATCCTTTCGCATTATGAGAATTTCATTAAACTTTAAATTGTTGTTGTAATATCATTGAACTTAAAATGTTGTTGTAATATTATTGAACTTTGTCAAAATGTTTTCTATCTATCACATTTTTAGAAGTTCGTTCGTTGGTTTGAATGGAACTATCTATGTGCTGTACATAATTCATAGGTGGCACAAATGGCCATCAAATTCTCCAAAGTCCCAACTGGTGATTGTCTGAAAGCTTTTTGACCAAATTTAGTAATGTTTCAACAACAATTTCAAATTAGGTGAGGGCTCCATGACGCGACCTAGAGTTTAGTTACTTTTGAAATATCTAACCTATTTACTCAATGAATTTTTAAAATATGATTTACATTTCAATTTTTTTTATTCAAGAGATTTTTTTTAAAATATCTTTAATGAATGATCTATTAATTTTTGAATCAGTTAAATGATATTGAGTTAGGTATAAGATCACAAGGTTAAGTCAAGATTCAAGATTTGTGCACAAGATTGAGGTTAGAATTGGCCTATTTTTATGTGCAGCGATAAAATATATTATTAGAGATGGTAGGGGGCGGGTTCGTGGTGGGTCAGGCCTTGTGCACAAGATTGAGGTTAGAACTGGCCTATTTTTATGTGCAAAGATAAAACGGAAAATTCATAATTCAGATGTATAGTTTACACCAATTCACAAATCAAGTACATAATTTAAAAAATTCAAAAATTAGGTGTATATATAATTAATTAAACACAATAAAGTCATAGATATATAATTAAGGTAACAAATTATTTATTGGTCACATATTATCAAATTAATTGATCACAAATTATTTTGAGGTCGCAAATAAAAAAAATTAGGTCAAGAATTATCTCGAAGTCACAAATTAAAAAATTTATAGGTCAAAATTTATCTATGAATGACATATTTTTAAATTTGTTGGCCATATATTATTTTTTTAGTCACAAATTATCAAATTTTAAGGTCACATTTTAATAGTTAGTCACAAAGAACCAAATAATTGGTCACATACACCCAAACACTCAATCCCAATCCCAATCCCAATCCCAATCTCAATTTCAATCCACCACCAATACTTGGTCACAAATCCAGCAAATAGTTGGTCACAGACAGTCCCCGTCGCGGCCACCGTCACAACTACCACCAACAATAACAATATCAATAACATGACACAACACAACACCACTGCCACCAACATCACGACCTCATCACTATCACGATCGCCATCCAGATCTGAACCCACACACCACCGCCGTCCCCCGCCAACGCCACAGTCGCCACTAGCATCACCACACCAACACCAACTCACCACGCCTTTAGCAACTAAGACTTTCCCTTCCACACCCCCATGGTGATGCTGTACAAGAAGTAGTCACGTCGGCCGCAACACCACCACTCAACAACCACTACCACTTCACTGCCACAATCACCGCCACCACAACCACCTTCACCAGTCGCCACACCAGATCCACCAACATCCCGTCATCGTCGCCACCACCATAACAGCCAACAACCAAAACAATCACGAACGAGAACAAACTCCCAAACCCGCCACCACCTCACCCCGTAGTCGCCACCAGATCCACCACCATCCCCTTCACCACTAACAACACAAATATCACCACACCACAGCACAACCACCACCACAACCTCCATCCCCGTTGCCGCAGATAGGAATAGATCGCGTCGCGCCTGTCGTGTAGGTCACCGGTTGTCGGTGTTAGGTTGGTGGTGACAGCTTGGGAGAAGAGAGGGAGGGGAAGAGACGGAGAGTGAGAGTCGGTTCTAGGTTGGTGGTGACGGCGTGGGAAAAGAGACAGAGAGTGAGAGTGAGAAAATGAAATTATTAGGGTTTTTTATTTAATTATTATATTTATACCTGATTTTTGAACAATAAAACTTGATCCCTTATTTTTTAATTATAATATTCAAACACTTGAAATTATGTAATTTCCTTGAAATAAAATATATATGTTAGAGATGACAGTGAGACGAATTCGACCTTAAACGGGGGCAGGGCAGTTTGTTGCCCCCTTTTTTTGAAAATTTCTACCTTTTTGAGAAAGATGTTAAGCTATTATTATTATTATTATTATTTTGTTGCCTTTTTGTTTATATATATATATTTCTAACACATAGTTAAATATGTAATTTAAGAATAACTATGATTTCTCAAACTAATAATTTTATTTATTTTTACTTTTTCACGGGGTGAGTTCAGGACAATTTTTTTTGCCATCTCTATATATTGTATGAAAAAACAAGATATCATATTCACAGGCGGCTTAAACAACTTGGTAGTCAGTCTTAGGCAAAAATATTGAAGAGAACCGTTAAAAAAAGAATCATAAAAACTATAATAAAAAAATTGTCACCAATAGAAGCACTAGTGATACCTGATGAAAATCAATAGTTGTTTGTGATTCGTATAGATTATAAACATCAATACTATCATTAATTTGGCGCACTACCGTCAATGTTCTCTATGATGTCGTCAACCATAACAAATGATGTCTTGGGCACAGATTGCCAAGAAGCCCTTATGATTTCTCCATTTTTTTGAATTTGTGAAAATCTATTAAAATTTACGAAATTTATTAAGATTTATATTATTTTAAAATCCATCAAAACCTTAATTGAGATACTTCCGTTAACATTAGGATGTGTCATACAAACCTCACTAAACCCCTATTTAAGCCTTATTCTTTAAAACTCATTTTTATTCAAATCCTTTTCAATCTTATATTTTTCAATAAAATAATTTTGTACGTAAATATATTTTTTCCTACTTTTTAATAACACTATATTTTAAAAAAAAAAAAAAATTTTTACGGTATCTATTCTAAAAAATGGCTCAAACTGGGGCTAAACTTTAAAAATATTGTTGAAATATCACTAGACTTTGTATGCTCCCAACCCATCTCTAGTATGAACAATTGGACAACAATTCGTGTCATTGTGAATTTCATTTGCCACATAGGCATTTTCATCCAAACCAACTAAAGGAATCTTAACGAGGGATGGATGAAGAACATTTTGACAAAATTTAGTAATGTTTCTACAACATTTTAAGCTTTATTAGGGTTCCGTGATGCGACCCAATGTTCAATTATTTTTTGAACAATGAAGCCTATGCATGTGTGTGTATTATCTAGGTACTACTTTTTGATATGCTTTTAAAATTTATGTTCTCTAAAATTGTAAAAAGGAATTAAGTAATGAAATCCGAATTCAATGGAGTTTGATTTAAGAAGACGAGTTAAAGTCCAACAAGTGAATGAATCTGTACAAGGAGAGAAAGTCATGTTATGTAGCACCATTGATTCACGTGATAGTGTGGTCCACATCTTACAATTTACAATTGGGTGCAACACATTTTAAAGAAAGGGTTTTGGTACACGAATGTAATGATTGACATAGGGGGATGACTGAACACTTACACATAGGGGACAGTATTTGTAAATTCACGCGGGACCCCACACATCCCATGTAAGGACACGGTCATTGGGGGTGTCATCCGTGTAGGTCAAGTTACATTATTCTTAAAGAAAAGTTGAATAGAAGGACATTCAAATGGTTGGAGAATTACAATTTTTTGTGTATTCATTTGGGCACATAGGGGAAGAGTGATGAATGCTATGTAGCATCAACCGTATAAATGGCAGCGAGGTCTACTTTGGCTGCAACACTTTCCAATTAATTATAGAGAGAAGGTAAAGTAAAAAATTGGAAAACAAGAAGTTTTACCAAGTGAATGAATTTGGACATATCGAGAAAGAACAATGTCATTTAACATATTAGTTTACGTGATAGTATTGTACTGTCACAAATGATTGCAACACTTTTTCAAGAAAAGGTATAGAGATGAAATTCAAATTTGCAGAGAAGTAAAAGTTTCTCCCAGATTGTGAATTTGGACACGAACATGAAAAGTACTACTATGTAACATCATCAATGTAAATGGCAATGGAGTATATATACATCCCAAGTTCGGCTGCAATACTTCTCAACAAAAATTGTAGAGAGAAAGGTCAAAGTTTTTTAGAGAGCGACGGGAAAAAAAAAATATTAAGCCCTTTGTTAAAGAGATTATTTTTAGAATTGAATTTTTTAGAAAATGTACAGTTGAAAAATAAACAAAAAAAACATGAAAAACAAAAATAATTTTCTTTAAAGATTGTGAACTTGACAATGAGAGTAGAAAATGAATTATTAAAAAAAATCACTTTCACACAAACACAATGTTAAATTAAATATCATAGAAAGAGAAACACTAAAATTCCAATATTACAAGAAAATGTGATGTTAAAAGAGAGAAATATTTGGGTAGGAGTGGCCCCAAGTCTCAAGGTGGCCTCATCTTATTGGGTGAGGTTGTGCCATCTGATGAGGTAGCGAGATAGTTGTACCATGTAGGATGATACCCAAGTATTTCTTGAGAGAGAGGGAAAGAGAAAAGTATTGTTGGGAGAGAAACATTAAAATTCCATTTAATAGAGTGAGAAAGGTAAATAGTCTAGAGAGAGAAAAGCATTACAATTTTGTTATATATCTATAATCCTTTTGTCACGCGTTACACGTACATACTACATTTGGGAAAGGAATCGCAAGAAATCGGCAACAGAAGGTCCAAAATTAAGATCCAAACAGCACCTTACGCGTCAAAGACAAACACTCCCAAAAGTACACCTGGTAAGTTTACAATAAAATTGTTACCTATTGAAACCTGGATACTTTTCTCATCCCTACTAATTATCAAAAAAAAATTGTTTTAATAAATATAAAATTAAAAGGTCAAATTTTAATTACCATTTGGCACTTGGACATGGTAGGTTGCACAGATTTCTACAGAAAATTCACGGTTGCCCATAGTTTTAACAATATGTAGCTTGGTTTTCAGGCTAGGGTTTTCTAAAGTAATTGATTATTTTGAAATCTTATTATTATTTTTAAAAAATTATAAGTTCTAATAATTATGAACCCTTATTTGAAATCTGAATGTTTATGAATATAAGGGTTATGACAGAATTGGAATTTTGGGTTTTGATCCTGGACCAAATTTTTAGTTCCCAATTTTAGGATTTTGTTTCTAATTCTGTCTGGAGATTTCCAAGTAGATCATGGTGTTTGGCCATTTGTAAGTTTTGCTGTAAACAAAAAGTGAATTGGTGGTACCATCTCTCACATCTAGGTTTGAATTAGGGTTAGATCTGGTAAATTTGATTATGCTTGCTTGCTTTTTAGCTTTTACTTTTAGGTGATATACATGTTTATGCCAACAATTTTGCTGTTTATCTATTTGATTTTATTTTCTGGAAAATCTGGGTGTAGGGATTGGAGCCTGAGCAAATTTAAGTCAAAGGAGTTATATCTTTTAGATCAGAATATGTAAGTTTCATGATTTTTAACTTTATTTGCATCTAAATATTTATCATCTACCTGAGTTCGTAGCATTTGTTCTTGGTTGCCGCGACCAGGTGCACTGCCTTTTTCGTCTACGACCTGTGGATCTCTTGTATATTGTTTTTGCATCATCAATGAAAGGCCACCTTACATCTTGCTATATTGGGGAAATGTACCTTTTGCAGTCGAATTAATATATTCGTGTTCAACAATTTGTGAATTTCTGGAGGAACTTGGACAGAGAACTTGTGTATTGTTTGTGTTTGCATGTATGTGAGAAATATGTGATTTTTGTCAAATCAAGTTATTGACCGAAGAAATAAAATAAATAAAACTAGTTTGTTTATCTGTTCTTCATGCATTTATGGTGTAATTCATTCTCTACCCCCCGGGTTGTTTCTTCATTTATTTCCATCTATATCAATTCACCCGTGGGGGAGGGGGTGGAACCAAGGAAAACATTGATGGAAATATCTCCAAATGGTCAAATTATATTTTCATAGTTATTCTTAAATATGGAAGATCCTTTCCATCTTACCCAGATATGTGACGAAACAAGTATAAAATTAACATTGTGCTTATTGCTTCTGCTGATGTTACGGGTGGGGGTGGGCGGAGCTAGTGAGGTAGTTTAGGGAGAAACAACATTATTTGTCAGTTTTATAAAAGTATATGTTCTTAAATTGGAGCATTTGGCACGAAAATATCTTAACATACCTACTGTTTTCATGTGTATGTAGCTTACAAAATACTACTTTTTATTGTTTTGAAATCAGATTTGTCATGTCTAAATTTCTGCCTTTACGATCGGATCTATTTTAAAGCATTCATAGTGAAATTTATATTCATTAATTAGTAAGAAAAGAATATACGGCCTTGAATTCATTGAATGATATTGCACTCTCCAGTTTAAGCTTTCGTTACCTTACTTTCGTTACTATGCAAATAAAGTTTCTTGTGGACATTGAAGAAGCATCTGGGATGGAATAAATATTCTTGGAGACTTTTCTAGTTCAAGTGTTTTTCGCACTCGACGTCATATTCCAGCAGCCCATACCAATGCTTCTGTAATTCCAGATTGTTATCAATAGAGGAAAAATTTCTAGGTAATAAACTTTCTCCTTGCTTTTCATTAATAACAAAAGAAAAAAATGTCATCTATTTTACCCTTGCCCTCCAAGCAGTATGGAGAACATTTTATTTCTTTAATCTACTTCGATTTCTCAGCAGTGATGGGGACAGAACTTGCTGGACCTCGGGTCAAAGAAGAGAAAATGGAAATTCCATCTATTCCACCTGGTTTCGAGTCACTTCTTCCCTTCACTTTGAAAAGGGTAGACGATGATAAAGGTTTTTCCTCAGCATCAGATAGTGTTTCTGAATCACAAGCAAGCCATTTAAAAACAGAGTTCGCATGTAAAAATGACTCAAGTATTATGAAGACCCTCAGGCGTAGATCTTCCATAAATTACAGCCAGTTCAGTAACAGCTCGAGTGATGATTCTGATTCTGATCAGGTTAATCGAGTTTTAGCGTTATAATATATGTCAAAGTTTCATTTTCTGACACGTGTAATCTGAATTAATAGTTTCTTATATATGTCCACATGTGCAGACCATGCCTTCAAGGCTCCAGCTTCCAAGAGGGGTTATTCGTGGATGTGAAGACTGTAACAGCTGCCAAAAGGTCAATCTTTCAAAACTAATCTTATTTCGTTTTAATTAATGGGTCTGCATTCAACAGAAAATATTTTGATCTACATGTTTGGCAAAGCTTAAAATAGAATTTAAACTTGTCAAACATATTTTTTATCCACACATTTCGGATACCACAACTTACTACCTATTTATTATTAACACATTTCGTACGACTCACAACTGACAAGTACTCAAAAGCACTTCCAAACAAGCATCATGTTGTAATCTGGCTCAAAAATATAAATGTATACACATATATGACCAAATATATCCCTCTGACGGCATCTTACAATCCCCAATTTCGTGAGTAATCAAGTTTACAACATAGCTTAGACTGTGAATGACTAAACCCAAGTTTTGCAAACAACAGTGCTTTCCTTATGTTCGTTAGTTTATGACAAGCTAGTAATTGCTCTAATTGTAAAGCAGCTGAAATAAATGGAACATATACAGTGTTTGATACATTCGTGAATTTTGGAGCAGGTAACTGCAAAATGGCGTCCAGAAGAAGCTCGCACGCCTGATCTTGTGGAGGCTCCCGTGTTTTATCCAACAGAAGAGGTACTTATTGATCTTACCATTCATTTTCATCTACTTCACTGTGATTGTACCTTAAATTCTTTTCTTTTTCACTCTAACATCTGACTTGAAGCTCGGATGAATTTTAGATCTAAAATGATCATAATGATGAATTGTCTTAATGAATGCTTTTCTACCAGGAGTTTGAAGATACATTAAAATATATCTCAAGTATACGCTCTAAAGCAGAAATTTATGGGATCTGCCGCATAGTACCTCCTCCTTCATGGAAACCTCCTTGTCCTCTGAAGGAAAAAAATATTTGGGAGAGGTCTAAGTTTACTACTCGTATCCAGCGGATTGACAAACTTCAAAATCGGGATATAGTGAGAAAGATATTGCAACTCAATCAACATAAGAGGAGGAAAAGGAGAAGATGCATGAAAAATGAAGTTGATCGTGGAAATGCTAACGAGTATATCAAGATTCCTGGTGATGTTAGACTATACGAGTCTGAGGGATTTGGCTTTGACCCTGGTCCTGATTTTACACTGGATACATTTCAAAAGTATGCTGATGATTTCAAGGCCCAGTACTTCAGGAAAAACAATAGTAGTTCAAATTCAGGAGGTAACAAAACTATGCTCGAGGAGCAGTGGCATCCCTCAATAGAGAATATTGAGGGTGAATACTGGCGGATGGTAGAGAAACCAACAGAAGAAATTGAGGTAATTTTAGAATATCCATCTTGAAAGATATTACGAATTAGACGATTATGTCATTTAACATTTTTCCTTGTTACACGATTTAATTTAATCATTCTTATTGTGCTCCCTTTTTAGGTGCTTTATGGGGCTGACTTGGAAACAGGAGTATTTGGAAGTGGGTTTCCTAAAAATTCTCATGAAGCTAATTCTGCTTCTAACATAAAGTACATCAACTCAGGATGGAACTTGAATAACTTCCCTAGGCTTCCTGGTTCTGTTCTTTCATTTGAAAGCAGCGATATATCCGGTGTTCTGGTCCCTTGGCTGTATATAGGAATGTGCTTTTCTTCATTTTGTTGGGTAAGGAAAAAGAGTTCCTCTGTGTCAGTTAAATGATGTTATGGCTTTTCCTATACATCTGTGCTCCTTAATCTATTCCTATTTCCTTGTGGCAAAATTGATTCATGATGAATTGATGATGATTCAAGTGTCTTCATATGATCATGCAATCATGACCTAGTGGCATGTTCAAATAACTGCTTTTGATTGAAAATATTTGTGCAAATTAGGGATGAAGTTATTTCCTGTTCAGATAGATAATTATTCTTGATTTCTTTAATACTAATTTTGTTTGCTTTTAAAAATGAAAAGTTGTACCTTTCAAAAAAGAGGAAAAGTTGTGACAAAAGATTTATGTCTAAAAAAGATGAGCATTTTGCAAAAAATCGAACTTGAGGGCATCTGGCCTGTTTATAAGTTACACGAAAGGAAGTGTTCGACATAGTAATTCTTTTCTTTATAATTAGTAAAAGAATGGTTAGTACTGGATCAATACAAGTGCTTTTATTTTTCTCCATGTCAATTATATTTCTAATTGCTAACAGCACGTTGAGGATCACCACTTATACTCATTAAATTACATGCATTGGGGAGCTCCAAAAATGTGGTATGGTGTTCCTGGATCAGATGCGTTGAAACTGGAGGCGGCTATGAGGAAACATTTGCCTGATCTCTTTGAAGAACAGCCTGACTTGCTTCATAAGCTGGTAATCATTTTTCTTTAAATAGAGATTCTTTTTGAGAAAATAGCAATATTAAAATCTTAACTTTATTTAGGAGCTTTATAGGGGGCTGATATAGATACTGGTTTTTTCATTTCTATTACCGACTTTCAAGCCCTCCAACCTTGTAAAGATTCTTTTGGCTGTTGCGATAATTTAAAATTTGGGCGACAAGAAAAGCTAGTTGGAGAAGGAAAATAGTGTTTACAAGAGAAGGAAATGAGTTAAAATAATAGAGATTCTGTATATTATAGGTCTCTTAACTCACAAAATACACAGACATTCACATTTAATTTCTGCGTGTGAAGGTAATGTCCAATTATATCAGGTGTAAGCTTATCAGCTCCTTCAACATTCAAGAACTCTTTTGCTACTATAGATTTCTCAATTACCATTGTTAAATATTCTATAAGCTATAAGCTTGAGGATTGTCCATACTAATTTACATATATTAGAGCGTGGATAGACTTGAAGTACTCCCAGTAGCCTTCCAAAGCTATAATTTTTTGACTTTATTTCAATGAAGCACTTCTTTAGTTCTGATCAATTTCAATTTGGCAAGCACGAGTCTTGAAATAATATTACTGGTTTTGACAAACATTTGTTCTGCTAAAAGTTTTGAGGTCGTCTTGAGAAAAAATTCTGATAACATTTCATGTTTTTCCTTTGGTTTTGTTCTTAATGTATTGTTTTCCAGTTCCTGATGCTTGTTGAGCAATGTCCTATTAAAAAAGTCTGGTACAAGTTACATTTCTTTTAGCGGAACATGTAACATTTATGTGTTCGACATAAGAAAAGATTATATCTATGTTTGGCCTCTATTTTTTCAAACACTCATTTTTCCAAAACTCATTTTCAACCACACATTCTTCCATAAAAGAATTTTACACGTAAATCCCAAATTTTTCCTTATTTTTTAACCATACATTCTCCAAAAAATCACCATTTCAAAACATGTTATCCCCCAAAAATTTTGGGGGGGGGGGGGGGGGGGGGGGGGGGGGGGGGGGGCTCAAACAGGGGGTATGTGCATTCGTGATTACTTGATATTTAAAGATTCTCCTCTTTTTTTTTGCACTACTATTTATCACAAAAAGTACACGTGATTTCTTTTCTTTTGTATTAATTAATTAATTAATTATTCATTAAAAAAATCTTCAAATGTCTGAATCTAGCATACAATAAATTTGCTAGAGTATTGTACTTCATTGCAATTCTGTGATTATGATTGGCTTGTTTAACTTCAACAGCATTGTGATCAAGACTGACTTGTTTGAGATCACTTTTCTTTGGACTGTTTTAGTGAGAAGAGTAGAAGAGACTATATAAATCTTTTCTACTTTTCTGATGTCTCCAAAAAGCTTGAGATAAGTGAAAATGCCGAAAAAACAAACAGGGAATTTTAGATCTTGTCATCTTTTGTTCTGTTTTTCTTACCATTCAACTCTATTTTGATGCAATCCAAATTTTCTTTCTTAAATTCGGATATCATACAATAAACCAGCTGGTATTCAATTTACCTAGTCTATATTCCACTTGGACACTCACCAATCAACTATCTCATTATAGTAATTTGGCTCTTATTGTTCTGTTGGTTAAGTGGGTGTTTAAAGTTCGCCCTCTTCCTGGACTCATTCCAAATTCATTATCATTCTGCAGATCACACAACTCTCCCCCTCTATCCTAAGATCTGAGGGAGTGCCAGTTTATCGGTGTGTTCAGAATCCTGGAGAGTTTGTTCTAACCTTCCCTCGAGCATATCATGCAGGGTTCAATTGTGGTTTTAATTGTGCTGAAGCAGTTAATGTCGCTCCTGTTGACTGGTTGCCCCATGGGCAGAATGCCATTGCGCTCTATTGTGAGCAAGGGAGAAAGACTTCCGTTTCACATGATAAGCTATTGCTTGGTGCTGCTAGAGAAGCAATAAAAGCAAATTGGGAATATAATTTACTGAGGAAATGTTCTTCAAATAATTTAAGATGGAAGGATGTTTGTGGAAAAGATGGGATCCTATCAAAAGCACTCAAGGTAAGTGCGTGCATCCTGCTGTTACCCATTTTTTTGGTTCATATGCTACTACCAAAATTGTTAAACTGAAGATCTTTCGCATTATATTTTGGCTAGGCTCGGGTTGAGATGGAGCGGGTGCGGAGGGAATTCCTATGCAAATCCTCACAGACACTGAAGATGGAGAATTCTTTTGATGCTTACAGTGAGAGAGAATGCAGCATATGTCTATTTGATCTGCATCTGTCTGCTGCAGGTTGTCACCATTGTTCACCAGATAAATATGCTTGCCTGAACCATGCAAAACATTTGTGTTCATGTTCCTGGAGTGCTAAATTCTTTCTTTTCCGTTATGACATCAATGAATTGAACCTATTGGTTGAAGCTTTAGAGGGAAAACTAAGTGCGGTATATCGATGGGCAAGGCAAGATCTTGGACTTGCCCTGAGTTCCTATTTATCAAAAGATAATATGCAAGTCCCTAGCTCAATTGGTAAATTATCTCATACCCATAACCTTGAAAGATTGGCTCCCCAAGAAATGAATTCACTGGCAGCCCCAGGTTTTTCAGAAGAGCATACAGACAAAGCAAATGCAGAAATCCTGAAAGTGAACAATTCTTCCTGTAATGATAAGGAAGCAAAACATACTTCACCATGCAAAGAAGAAATCTCTTCACAGTCTTCTCCCAAATATAAAACACCAGCACGTCAGCATTCTCGGCCACCACATCCTGGAAGCAAAGATATTATAGTCTTGTGTGATGATGAAGGAGATGCACCCCCTTCTGAAACTTTCGATGCAAAGGGGACTTCTGAAAAACATACAGGTCAGAAGCCATTTGGCCACGGTGATGTGACAAGTTTGAGTAATTGTGTTAACAGACCAGCGACAACTGCCAATAAAAGCGTGGTTGATATAAGCAGAAGAATGAAGTATGGTTCTTGTTCAGAGTACATAAAAGTTGAAGACCATGTAGAAGGTGAGATGTTGGGTAGGCCCAATCTTCCAAGCACTTCCTTTCATGGATCTTCTGTGACGGGTGCAGATGTTAATAGAGATGTTAAGAGCATTCCATTGAAAAAAGAGACTGCTGAGCGTAGTATGATAATTGTTTGTGGCTTGAGAGCACAAAGGTTTGCTGATAAAAAGCCAAGTAATAAAGATAGTCATAAAGTGGCGTTGGATGCTAATTTGGGGTCAATGAACAATGTACAAAATGTATCATGTAAACCATCGGTCTCTCAAAATAATTTGGACAGGTTTTGTCACCAGAAAGGACCTCGTATTGCAAAAGTAGTTAGGAGAATCAATTGCAATGTAGAAGCTCTGGACTTTGGAGCTGTGCATGCTGGAAAGTTATGGTGCGACACCCGGGCTATTTATACGAAGGGTATGATGCATAGTGTTCATCCATGGTGCTTCTGGCTCCCATGCAAAATTTTATTGAATTCAATGGAATGTGCTTGTTTGTTCTGTTCAATGCAGGATTTAGGAGTCGAGTCAGGTACATCAATGCTCTAGATCCAACAATTAAGTGCTACTACGTCTCGGAAATTCTGGATGCTGGACTAGATGGACCCTTATTCATGGTAATTAGATTTTTAATATCAATCAGAAATTTATCATGAAATTTTATGACCTACAGATTTTTGTTTTGCATCGTGAAAATCATTTTCGTTTTTGACTTGAGTAATTTGTTCTGCTTTCTTGTTCTCATTCTTTACTAAGCCCAGAATGCAAAGATAGCAGCGATATTAGCCAAATCTATGAATACCAAAGATTATGTTTCACCATAGTTCTTGAATTATTAATTTGATGTTCTGAGCATGACTAATTCAATACTGCGGTTATATTGCATTTTAGGTTTCTTTGGAGGATAATCCAGGCGAAGTATTTATTCATGTTTCGGCTGCTAGATGCTGGGAATTGGTACAGGACAGAGTAAATCAAGAGATTATAAAGCAACATGAGTTGGGAAGAAAAAAGCTTCCTCCTTTACAGCCTCCCGGGAGTGTAGATGGCATGGAGATGTTTGGCTTTTCTTCACCTGCAATTTTGCAGGTAAAGCCCTTTGAACTAGTTTTACTGTATATGTGTATCTTTCGGAGGGGACTGGCTGGCCAATTTCGGACAAAATACCCTCTAATTTCATGAAGCGCCATTTTTTTCCTCGTGCATTTCTATATTTATCTTTACTTTTTAGTTATAGAGTTCGCTTGTGAATCAAGAGTGGGAATTCTGCATCAGAGAAACATTGATCGTGTATGCTTCGAAAAATGATTCATACACGAAACATGAGGTGTAATTTTTCTAAACATGGCCTAAATAGTAATAATCTAGTCCCAGTGGCAAGAAATTTGGATCCAAATTCACACTAAGCTCACATTTAAATTCTTGAGTCTCTTAAAATCAACAGAAGATGGGAAAGGAAAAAAGATGAATATTTGTATGATAAATTTACAGTAAACAGAAGTCGGAACTGGAAAACTCAAGTGACTTGGATGCTATTAAATGTCAAATATATAAATATTTTTTGAAGCCCACAGAAAATATGAATATAAATTTAATACTAATAATACATGCCCATGAAATATTACTAAAGTAAACTTGAAAAAATGATTGGATAAATCTTTCTTTATAATTGAAGGATCTAAAAATTCTGCTTGATTTGGTTTATCTACATAATATTTATACACACATGCATAAATGATACATGCACAAGTACATGCAGACGTACATATGTAATATGTTTTAGCCTACCTAAGCACCAAAACCTTACGAAATAGGAGAAAGCGTCAAAGAAAAACGGTTGTTCTGTTTACAAAAGAACAGGCTTCTTGTAATGGTATCTAAGATGTTAAAGCAAAAAAGGGTGACAATAAGGATATCTACAAGGCTGAGAATAAAAACTGCTGCAGAAAAATCTATGAAGAATTAGGAAATAGAAACAAGTAATGCTATTTACCTCTAGTGATGCTAAGCACCGGTATATGTGGCATTGAGGTCACTGCCACGTTGTCCAATTAATTTGGAATGCATAGTTCATTGGACAATGTAGCAGTACCCTCGTTTAATACCACTAGAGTTAGATTGGTGCTAAACTCTTTATGGACTACTTTATGTTAAAAAAATTATGAAGAAAGCTAGTAATGATTTGGCTGTCTAGAGTAAAATTTTCTGCTGTTCTGAATTCTCAGAAACTTCTTTTAGAATCTGTTCTTGGGTGAATCATAGTGATTGCTAAAAGGTGGACTGTTATTTTATTTCAAATCTAATACTTGCAAGTGACTAGATAAAGTTTTCCTCGGATTCTTTCAAACTGTCTCCTCTCTCACAATCTACATTTCCTTTCTATGCAGGTACTTCAGGGTATGGACCAAGATCGAGTTTGTATGGAATACTGGAAATCACGGCCCTTGGTACAGATTCCTCAACATTCTCAAACTTTAGACCGATGTGGTAAGTACATTGCCAAGTCTGAACCCTCTAATGATCAAGAAATGTCCGAAAGCCACCCATTACATACTGGGATTGATAGAATACTTAATGGCCTATTCAAAAAGGCAAGTTCAGAAGAACTGCGTGCACTGTACAGTATTTTGAATAGCAAAAGTCCGACTAACAATCGAAGTTTAGTGACCCAGTTGCTTGACGAGGAGATTCACAAGGCACCCTAGATAACTTTCCTGGCCTTGTGATAAGAGTCTCGATTCGCCATTGATCTTTGGTGCGTTACATTTCTAGGTCACTCTCACACATACATCTTGTTTAGATATATTCTCCTGAATTTTGTTTTGGCTTGTACCAGAAGAGCCGGTTTTGTTGGATAGGTATTCAGAGCAATCATCTCTTGATTCACTTACACAGGGTAATAACAAAAATGCAATTCTTTCTTTTTGTTTGTGTATTCATTAAATTTAAATAGTACACATTTTATTTTCGGGATAAAACGTTTGGAGGTTGGGGCAGTGTAAATATACGGAAGATGATTAATTCAGTCTAAGTGCTTATTGATTCGATTGAATACTGGGATTTGACTGCAAAATATGAACAAATCTCTCAAAATAATTTATCGAAAAATCAAACAAATCTAAAGGGCAAAATGAACTCCATGTTTAAATACGATATTACATAGGGAATAAATGAAGCGTCAACCTGAACGAGCCTAGCAACGGTCGCTACCCGAAGGCAGTCGATCAATCACTCCTTCAATGGCCTATCAACCACAGCATGTTCGGGGACGGATGGTTGTTCACACGATTTAGACATTGTTGTGACTCCCCACTCCCCAAAATGTCCGGATTGATGAAGCATGTATTTTAAGGCCTCAAAAATGCATAGTACGTGGAGAAAAATCGCCGGGCATGTGGAGGAAAATCGCTAGGTTTTTTTAGGAACTCTTATGAAATCTTTACTTAAAACACCGTTCTTTTACACTTATATTATGTCGCTCTCCATCTACTTATTCTCGCATCAGATATCAAACGGAGAGAGAGGGGGAGAGAGTTTTGTGGGTAAACCAGGTTGCAGAAGTGGCTAGCACCACCTTATTCCACTAAGAAAGTTGAAGAGCCGTGTTGTAGTAATTTGTCCTCCTTGCTAAGATATGTCACATGTTATCATAGTATGAATTCACTTTTCTATGAATCTTGGGCATATGCATTTTTATGTGCTTTCCATACCACATAGGTAGTGTCTAAACCAATATCGAGTCTGAGGATTTTCTCAGTAACTATTCTCATGAAAGGAAACAATCGAACTTTCACCATGTAATGAACTAATTTGTTAATTTTATTATGAAACATTCTTTTTTCTGTGATGGTGTTTGAATTTGGTGTGATGTATTTGGTGAGGGCAAGATCATCATTGGTCAGACGACCAACCAATTTTTAAACTCATTTGTTAAATTTGGTATGAAAGTTTCCAGTCTTTTTTTCTGTGGTGTTGTTTGGATTTGGTGCGCGCAAGCTCTTTGTTGGTGAGATGACCAATCAATTCTATGCTTTCTGCAAGAGCTAAGGCATGTTCACTTCATACTTCATAGGGGGTAAATTGATAGGTAGGTCCAAGTGTAATGAAGTTGTCAACAATTAAGGATGGTGAAGTCATGGTGCCTCTAAATGGCTTTGATATCAAAAAGAAAATTTGAAAAATAAGGCAAAAATATTTTAAAGAAGCAGACAATACAAGATATTCATATTTATATACAAAAAAAAAAAAAAAAAAAAAAAAAAAAAAAGGTAACGTGTATACACAAAATCTGTAAATCGATATATTTTTTCATATCGTTGGTTGATTTGTTTGTAATTTACTAGACTTGAAATAGCTTCTATACATTTACAAAAATTGATTTGCTCTTATCTGAATCCGATTCTCATGAACTATATGGATAGAGTTCCACATCGTTAGACTCTCATCTTGGTTCGAATTTGTTGACATTTGAAATTTATATCCCCAACATCTATCCATTACTATGAACAATATTGTGTGAGTTTGTAACTTTATCAATCCGATAATCATGGATCAACCAATCATTCCATTGACTCACACTCTCAATGATGTGTCGGGCTAAAATAGGCTAAGTGGGATTCAGACAAATTAAAAAGGAATGTGTGTGAAATTAGTGCTTTTATTTTTAATTATTAATCTGATTTGATGTATCAAATATGCCCCTGGTATCTTCTCAACCAAGTAGGGTGGGAGTTCAAAAAGACATCAATTGTGAGAAGAAAAAAATGCATTTTCTTTACCGTTTGTTGTCAGTATGAGAGCCTAGTGTGAGAGAAACCAGTCAACAATCACAGCTCTTGTCTCCCAAACGGTCCAAAAATGCATTTTGATGGGTGGTAAAATGAGAAACAAATAGGGTATGATCACAATTCATTAAGATTGTCTAAAATTTAATATTTTAAATCTTGTGATATTTTGCTCAGATAATAAACCCCTGTTTGTTAGGCATTTCTTCCTCATTTCTAGAAAAATTATTACTGTTGCACAGTGGGGGCCACCGAAAATTTGACTAGCATGTGGATAGTGGGGCCCAATAATTTGATAAAAAGGGTACAATTCTTCAATTTTTTTTTTTTTGAAAGTAATGCACGTCAAACAGGAGCTAAATAAGGGACTATTGCAGACCATTAGCATCCATATTCTATCTCTAACTTTATCCATATTGGTTTTGAGCCGAAGGACAAAAAGTTTGAATTAATTAATTGCACAAATTGTAATAGACGTCCCTAAACGTTTTATTAATTCGGGTGCCTAAACAACCAAATGGAAACAACTAATAACTATGGCTCTTGGCCTAAAACAACTTTCTTGGTGTAAGGAAGATAGGAGCAAGAGGAAATGCCTAGATGAAGTTTCTAGTTTTGGAATGTCATGAATAGATCGAGAGGTCGTTCTACCTCTTATCGCCACCTTTATTTTTTTTTTCATTTATTTGCTCAACTTCTATCTTTCGTTTAATGAAATTTTTATCTATTTTACTGCTGAAAATGTAAAATTTGATTGAAAAGAAGAAGATTACAGCCTTGTATTTAATTAAAGTAAGTATAAAAATTAAATAATTTCTCTCCTTCAATTTCCCATCACTCGGGGATTAAAACTAAATTTTTAGTAGATTGTGATATAAGTTTTTGAAATGTGTTATTGAAAAATTGTGGGACCTATAAAAAATGTGGTTGATATTGATTTGTTTGACTTTGACTTTTTATTAAAATCAGATTTTAAAAGAACCAAACAGAAACCTAAAATTTCTTGGCCTATTTTCTATGAGGAGTAGGGGAAATAGGTGGGTGGAAGGTTGGAGGGGTTGGACTGTCATGAGTAATCGAGAGTAGTTCTGCCACGAGGAGAATACGGCAAGACACGACATAGATGAGTCGACAAGGTGGGAGGGTGGGAACTGGGGATGAGTGCGATATAGTCGTGTATGAACTAATTTTTGCCTTTCTTCTCTTTTGTTTTTAAGTTTTTTTATTGAATTTACATAAGTTTACAAAATTTACTGTTCAGACAATGTGAAGTGAATTGCATGCGACTTTTTAAATTGTTCATTGGAAATTAAGTGCTATATGACATAGAAACTTCGGACATAAATGTTTTAAAAAAAAAAAAAAGGATGTATTTACTACAATAGCTAGATAGAGAACTTCTACTGCAATTTCACTTAATTAATAATTTAGGTTGCCCGAAGAAGTGAAATATCCCTACTTGGAGTTGGATTTTTATGAATTAACATCATGTATTCCTCTAATAATTGGACTCTTCTCCTTTAGTTAATAAATTCTTAATTTTGGAGTGTGAAGTGAGGTGTTATCGCATACATTAGCAACATTTGTATTTCTTGTTCATATTTATATGAAAAAAAATAAAAAAAATAATAAAGGGCAATCATTTGGTTCGTATTGTGGCCCTCGTCTACTCCATCCGCACTAACGGAAACTATTGATTAGAAAAAATTTTCTAAGAAAAAAATTAAGTGAAGTTTTTTTTTTTAAGATATGTGTGATCAGCAGATGAAACGTGCTACATCATTTATTAGGTCCCTGTTTGATTTAAATAAAAATTAATTTTTTAGAAAGATTTGATAAAAGTTGATGGAATGTATGATTGAGAAGTTATGATTCTCATTAAACGTGTAGTTATAATAAATTATTGACTTTAATTGAGATTTTAATTCACTTTTTAAACTAAATCTAATAGTGTTTAGGTATTATTCTCAATACAATCTAAAAACGTTGTCGATAAACAATTATTTTGTGTTATAGTCCACGCTCTTTATTAAAGGTTGAACCCCAATTTTAAGGGTCCCCCAACGTCCCGCTTCTAGAGTATTGTGGAGGAGGTAAATCACGGAATGTGTCTCAACAGATCAGGGTACAAAAATTGTCATACTGATACCCACAAAGAGTCCAAAAAAGATAGGAATCGAACTCTACTTGTATTGATTAGGTGAGAAAATTCTCCTAAGTGATTAATCATGATTAATGACAAATAAAACAAAGGTACATAGTATAAAATTCTACAAATGGAATCATTAACATTCTAAGGCTGCTACCACTATTTTTTTTTTTTCCAATTCCTTGGAAAAAAAATGTTAGGTCCATGATGGATTGAAAGACAAAGTAGGCCACTAAAATGTCAAAAATGGATATGTACCTCCTTTGTACGTTGTCAAAAAGTTAAAGGCATCTGTGTAATACCGCCTTAAATTTGTATTTTTTGTTAAATAAATTATAAATAATATATCTATCTGTTTGAAATCGAATGAAATAATTGAGTGTTACTCCATGTCCAGGGCCACATCTTGGATCCGTGGAAATCCATGGTCCATGTGGCCCTGGACGAGCAATTTTATTCGAAATAATTTAAATCATCAAGCACCTATATGCTTTTTATTTACTAATTCATCCTTCAAAAATCCATCTTAAAAAATATGTTAGAAATCAAACTCGTGATCAAAAGTCTCCGCACTCACCTACTCCATGAACTCGACCATCCCATGAGAGATTATTTCATGCTCTTTATTAATTCCTACTTGTATTGAGTAGGCAAGAAAATTCTCTTAAGTGATTAATCATGATTAATGACAAATAAAACAAAAGTACATCGTATAAAATTCTACAAAATGAAATCATTAACATTCTAAGGCTGCTACCACTTTTTTTTTTTTTTTTTTTTTTTTCCAATTCCTTGGAAAAAAATGTTAGGTCCATGATGGATTGAAAGACAAAGTAGGCCACTAAAATGTCAAGAAAGGATATGTACCTCCTTTGTACGTTGTCAAAAAGTTAAAGGCATCTATTTGATACCGTCTTAAATTTGCTTTTTTTGTTAAATAAATTATAAATAATATATCTATATGTTTGAAATCGAATGAAATGATTGAGTGTTACTACATGTCCAGGGCCACACCTTGGATCCGTGGAAATCCATGACCCATGTGGCCCTAAACAAGCAGTTTTATTCGAAATAATTTAAATCATCAAGCACCTATATGCTTTTTTTTACTAATTCATCCTTCAAAAATATGTTAGAAATCAAAATATATTTTTCATTTCCCTTCATGTTGAATTAATTCAACATGTTCGATATATTGAATTAAACATAATTAAAAAAATAATAGACAAATATTCCATATTCTTCTCATCTCGACTTTCATAAAAATCTTAGCCAAATATCCTTCTTGAATCCAAACCATACTCATTAGAAATAGATACTAAATAACTCTAGAATCTCAATTTAAAATAAAGAAAGAAATAGCTCAAGGACAATGAATGTTATAACAAGATGAACCATCTTGTGTACAGCCCCTCACAACAAGAAGGGTTTGCGCCTTTTTTATTGGTGCGGGCCCCCCTGTTGTGAGGGAACTGTAACTTGTACAATCCATGTAGACTGTACAAATAGTAAAATCTCTAACAAGGTTCCTTAGCAATATGTAACTGAAGGCTCCCAAATATGGTGAAGTGGGCATTTAGAATTGAAAGAGACAGAGACTATTGGCACGGGCCCTCCCTGTTGTGAGGGAACTGTAATTTGTACAATTCACATGGACTGTATAGACAGTAAAATTCTAACAAGATTCCTTATCAATATGTAACTGAAGGCTCCCAAATATGGTGAAGTGGGCATTTAGAATTGAAAGAGACAGAGACTTTAGCCTTATCTTATCCTACAATAAAATTGCACAAAACCCATTATTGGACCACATAAAAACCTCCACATTTGCAAACTCATTCTTATATCAAATCATACACAGCGCTGTACAAGTGACAAAAGGGTATATAATTGAGACCAACTTGCTGTTTAGTAAACCAATTTGTCACGTCAGTGCTAAATGCAGTGGAAATTTTGCATTCGTGTGTATAAGCTGCTACACGTGTTAGAAAGAAAAAAGAACATGCGAATAAGGCCCACAAAAGTTGACAAATGAACAACCTTAACTCGGTATCTAAATTCTGTCTGGTAGAACTTCTAGATCGAATTAACAGAGCTACACATATGAAATTAGGAAAATACTACTTGTACAGGGCCACATGAGTCCTGGCCCCCAGGCGTCCTCGACATATAGCACCCCTCATCAAATTATTGGACTCGTCCAAAGACACTGATCATGCCTTTAGTAAGATGACGAAGAATCATTCATTAGGATAGCGAAGTCTCAATTTCAAAACTTCCTTTGTACAGACTAAAATAAGACATTTGTATAGGTATTGATTGTTGCCACATTGCAGCAAACCCACATTTTGCTCTCACGATTTAACAATTGTAGTTCCACCCTACATTACAAGTGGAATGAATTTTTTGAATAAATGTTATATGCATGATTTATTTGTTGCTACAATTGTTACTAAAATCAAATTTAATATAATGTAAGTAAAAATCTCAAAAATCAATGGTAATTGATTTCAAATTTGATTTTGCTAACATTGCTGCCTTTATTGACTTTTTATTGAAGGTTTTGACCGTCTTCACACATTATTTGACATAATCAGAGATTATAAATAGTAAGTAAGCTCATGTTTGGTGGAAATTAAAATTAGATTTTTAGTAAAATTTGATAAAAAATTTTGAAATATGTGGTTGAAAAATTGTGGGACCCATGAAAGATTGGTTAATATTGATTATTTGACTTTGACTTAAATTAAAATCTGACTTAATATCAGGGGCTAAATCTAATATGTTTCAATTATGTCAAAAAACTAACACAAAGTTTTTCTAATGTCAGTTAATTACAATCGATGGGAATCCAACGTTGCAATTTAGTTTTTATTAAAAAAAAACATAAATTTAATAGCAGTTAATGACAACTGGATAATTTTATTCGATTATCATTTTTTACTTTCGAAGATAGCAGTCAATTGACAACTGGATAATTCTATTTGATTAGCAATTGAACTCAGTTAGAAGCCAGTAGTACCGGACTGAAATTTGTAATTTTGAATGACATAGCTAAAGCAACACAATATAGAGCAACCATTGAGAATTAATTGTCACCAGAATTTTCAATTTTTTTAGATATTAATTTGATTTTTTAAGTCAATAGATTAAGTTGATTAAGAATAAGAAACATTGGAGTATAATGTATCGAGCTTCAACATAGTTTTTTAATTTATATAATTTTTTTTCAAATTATTTGACTTTATGATTAGTAAATATATAATTTATATATATATTTTCAAATTATTTGACTTTGTTGTGACTATTTTTTTTTTTTTTTTTTTATCAAGTATATACTAATAACTATAGGAGAATATACCTTCTGCAAGATCTACTGTGCACGCGGCACACCGTGTGACCTTGCCATAAGCACACCTTAGGTACATCAACTTTGACATTCTGTAAGCTGGTAGTTTTCTATATTGATTTTAATACCAATTTTTTCAATGAATGGCTAGATCTCAACCGCACGGAAGAATGTCATCCAAAATGTAAAGAGAAAATGTACGAGTAGATTAATCCATCTGCGTACCACCATATTTGTTTAATTCATATTAAATTTTTTTCAAATTATTCGACTTTATTTTTACTAATATTTCATATTAATACTCCAAGAGAATATACTTTTTTACAAGATCCACTGTGCACACGGCACACACGGAATGACCATGTTATATGCATACCTACCATGCAGGTAATAAGTTGAACAAATGACCTATTAGCTTACTTCGCTCTTATTTCAAAAATAAAGATTTATTTTTTAATTTTTTTTTTTTTATAAATAAGCTTCTTATTTATAAATAAAAGTTTATTCACAATTCATTAATTTATGGATTTAATTCCAAAATGGTTCCAGAAATAAATAACTTGACTACCTCGTGGAGGTCGATACATAGTCCTACAATATGTATTTGCTATTTAATACATAATATCAAGCAGAATTATGCAACATTACGATTAATTTTTTTTCACTTAAGAGTGTGTTTGATATTGATTTTAATAAGAATAGAATTTTTGGAATAGTGATTGATGGAAGAATGTGTGTTGAGAAAATGATGAAAAGTTTTAGATTTGTGTGTAATATTATTTTATTTGAAAAATGTGTAGTTGAAATGAAAAAAGAGAAAAAAAAAATAAGAATGAGAATGAGAATGAAATGGGGGCCAAACGGGTCCTTAATTCCATTTTTTGCAGTAAATTCTACCCTATCAAATGTGTCATCTCATAATGTGGATTATCCAATATTTGCATAATGTATACAGAATTTTCATATAATATATCTCATTTGGTAAATACTAAAATTTAAGTTAAAGTAAACAATTAATTTTAATCACATATTTTATAATTTCTTTATTAGGATTTATTAAAATTTAATTTTAATATCAACAACATTTTTCTTGGATCCCACAACTTTTTAACCACACATTTCAAAAACTTCTATCACATTCTACTAAAAATCTGATTTTAATTCTTACCAAACACCTTCTAAGCGTAACTTTTAACTTTAAACTTCTTTTTTTTTTTTTTTTCTAATTATTGTTATGTTTTAGAATAAAGCTATATGTACATTTCATGGTGTACACAGGAACTTACACTCCTTTCATATGGATAGGAGTCTACGAATATTTTATTGTGTGTGGACTCTCCTTTATGTGAAGAAATGTAATGTATTTGATGATACATTATGTACATGTAGCATGATTGTTTATTTTAACATCAATAAATTGCCACCTCAACCGATAGAGTGGCTCCATACCAGCTTTCTCCTATAAATAAACCCCAATCTTCCCAACCGACGCCCGTAAGCAAAACCCAACAAGATATCATATCGTATAATGTGCGATAGCCTCAAGAGCGACTACCAACTGTGCGAAGAGCTTGGCCGTGGTAGATTCGGCGTAGTCTACCGCTGCTTCTCTCCATTTTCCGGCGAATCTTTTGCCTGCAAATCCATACACAAGAATTCCCTTTCCGACGACCCCATCGACCGTCAGTGCCTAGACAAGGAGCCCAAGATTCTTCAGCTCCTTTCTGGCTGTCCCAATATCCTTCAGCTGTACAAGATCTATGAAGATGATGATTATCTGCATATGGTGACGGATTTGTGCGACGGAGGTGATTTATTCGACCGGGTCTCGTTGGGAACGCCGTTTCCTGAACAGGAGGCGGCGGCGGTCTTGAAGCAGTTGATGATTGCTATTAGTTGTTGTCATCGCTTGGGGATTTCCCATAGAGACATCAAGCCGGATAATATTTTGTTTGATTCTGCCGGCCGGTTGAAGCTGGCGGATTTTGGATCCGCAGAGTGTTTCGGTGTTTCCGAGGAGGGGCTCATGACAGGAGTGGTGGGGACTCCGTACTATGTGGCGCCGGAGGTGCTGACGGGGAAAGAGTACAATGAGAAGGTGGATGTATGGAGTGCCGGAGTGATTTTGTACATCATGCTGAGTGGGGTGCCGCCCTTCTATGGGGAGGGACCGGCCGAGACTTTCGAGGCTGTTTTGAGGGGGAATTTGAGGTTTCCGTCTAGGATTTTCCGGTCGATTTCGCCGGAGGCCAAGGATCTGTTGAGAAAAATGATTTGCCGGGATGTTTCCCGGCGACTGTCTGCCGACCAAGTCCTGAGTTAGTATTTTTCCTTCTCAACTACCGTGTTTTTGCTGCTCTATTCTCTGATTAACAAATTCTGGTTTCGATTTGTCCTTCACACTGTCTCCCAAGAAAATTAAAAAGAATTGAGTTTAATCTAGACTCTGATATAATTTTGGTTGGTTATACGCAGGGCATCCATGGATCATTAGTGGAGGAGACACCAGATCAGTGTCAGATCAGACCTGAAACACAACGACAATTTCAAATAGCTGCTGGTGTACATACTCCATCCCATGGAAGGATTATATGGAGAAAAAAGAATGTTCGCGATGCAGTACGGACTTTAAGATTGTCAATATTGTCAAGTATTGTAGAGTTGATCCTACTAAAGGAGTAGCCATCGGGGTCGAAGGCTATCCCCTTAATGTTGTGTAAGAGAAGCCAAGGCCATCCCTTTTTCCTTTTTCCTTTTATGGGCTTACCTTCTCTAGAAGAAGAAGAAGAAGAAGAAGAAGAGGAGGAGGAGGAGATTGTATATATATATATATATATATATATATATATGCGTAAATGATAGATAAGTGAAGTTATGTAAATGGGATGGTTGAAAATCCTCTCTATTTTCATGGCTTTCCTGGGTTTTGGAATCCCCAGTTTCCGGGGGTTAAGGAAGTACTCACTCTAATGTAAGAATCATGTACTTTACGCTTGAAGTTTGAAGTTTATCATGTTTTTCACTTTTCAGGTTTTTGAAATCTTGGGTTAGAAATGAAAAATAAAAATGAAGGGGGTTGGGTTGGTACCTCAACTATCAAGAATCCCATAACCTGTTCGAATTGGCATATTCCTTGGATAAATTTCTTGATTCCGTTTTAAGGAACCATCATTGAATGAAGCAAAAGTTGGAGGGTGGCACGTAAAAGAGTCCATTTTCCAAATTGACTTTACACTTTACAGCAACAAAGGCAGGTAAATTGTACTAACAACTTTACAGGTGATGATATGACTCACATGCCAGTATTTTAATAGCTAGATTAACTCTGTATGTATTTTTGGAAAAGATCGTGTGAGTGAGATGTTGCCATCAGTTATACATGTAGATTAAAAATGATAAATCAGGTGGTACATATTTCATTTCTCATAACTTCAAAGCTGTAGTACTCATGGCCGTACTTCTTGCTTTTCCTTCCATGTGAAGGAATAATTATATATATATATATATATATATATATATATGAGTACTACTTCTTGCTTTTCCTTCCATGTGAAGGAATAATTATATATATATATATATATATATTTGCTGTGTTTACCAGGGCCGATGTGGCCCTGGTGATAGCAAGGTTCAGGAACAAAATGATGGCATTTTGCCACCTATAAAGTACAATAAATGGATAAGGATCGTGTCTGGGAGAAGTCCCTACTTGACAATTATTCTTAAAAATAATAATTCTCATACTTATTTCTAATCATACATTTTTATAATAAATTATTTTTAAATAAATTATTTTTTTATTATTTTTTAATCACATATTCTTCAAAAATTTACTATACAAAACTCATTATTTTCAAAAAAAAATAAAAATAAATAAGATTCTATTAAGAATTTATCTTGTAGTACATAATGATGTACCGAAGGAGTGCCACAATAAACACATGACGGCCCCCTATTGGAGGGCGCCTGTAACAGCAGTCGTCCTCCCATAGGGAGCCGCCATGTATTTATTATGACACAACTTCGATACACCATTATATACAAGTAGCACGATTGTTCTATTAAACAGGGGCTAAATCATGCGACGCTGTACTGAACAAACAACATACAAAATATAAATTCTCACACTTTTCATTCGTATTCCAGACTTAATTCTTCATGTTAAACATGTTGCAACATCTCCAATATACATGTTATTTGTTATTAAAAAAATTACAAGATAAACAAAATAGAACGCATTTAAATCTTCAATTAAGTTGATGTGACAAATAACATGTACTCGTACACTGTATTTATTAGACATCAATAACACGTATACTATAAAATTTTAAATTATTATTACATAAACTAAATAATTACGTCTATTTTGATAAAATTAAGCTCTTGTTTATCTATCATTGTTTCAAAAAAAAAAAAAAAAAAAAAATCTCAAATCCACTTTTAACCATACAATTTCATAATAAAATATTTCACATGTGAACTTTAAACAAAAAATATTTTTTTAATAATTTTTTTTTTCAGAATTTCACTATTTTAAAATTTGTTTTTATTGAATAATGGTAGGGAGCAAGAGGAAAGAGTCATAAATGTGGGGAGGCTGCCAAAACGCATGTGATAATGTTTGGATGGGAGAAGGAATCTTTGGATCATTTGAATAGACCATCATTCAAGCATAGGGACCAGAACCTCAAATAGTGTTCACATCTGTCTTTAACGATAACTTATCACGCCAATATATCAGACAGGTACCAGATCTGCAGCAGCCACTAGTTTCCTATTCGTTTGAGCCCTATTTTTATTACAAAAATTCGAGATGTATAGAATTGTCTTGCCAGAAGTTAAACAGAAGTCTCCATGAAATGAATTTCATGTATAATAAAATAATGGGAAAAAATGACCCACCCCACTCTTTTGTGTCTATTCTGTAATCTTTATATACGTACAACATTCCTCTTTTTATTAATACTTTTTTCTCTCTTTTCTTTTTAACACTACATTTTTAATAAAATAATATTACATATAAATATAAAAAATTTCCTTATGTTTTAGTCTCAAATTCTTCAAAAAATTAATATTCTAAATATATTTTTTTGTTATGAAAAGAGAGAAAATAAAAATTAATAAACTTGTATATTTTATTAAGAATGAAAATCCTATATTTATAGAGAAGAATCAAAGATACAATTGTAATAATTTTTAGGGTTGTAGAGGGACAATTGTCATTCATTAATAAACTTATCATTTACAACACTCTCACTTAAAACATAAAAGAAGGAAAAATGATACAGCTATTCCCCCTGACGTTGATAATTGAAAATCCTTGAGTCAACGCATTCCATTTTCATTGAATATAGATATCGACAATGTTTTTGTGAATAAACCGGTCACATTGTCACTTAAACGAATTTATTAGACATCAATGTCGTCATTTTTCTGAAACTCATGTGTATGAAAGAATTTTAGAGAAATATGTTTCGTCTTATCACATTTGATATAACCTCCTTCGAGTTATGCAATGCAAGCTGTATTATCTTGATACAAAATTGTTGGATTATCTTTTGTTGAAGTTAACCCGCATGACGCCTTGAATATGATGCGTCATGTTCCTTGACCATACACATTATCGGTCTGCTTCATGGATTACAATAACTTGAAAATGATTTAAGGATGTTGCTGTCGAGGATTGCTTCACAAATCTCAATGATATAGATGTTCCATCACGTATAAACACATATCATGTTTGTGATTTAACTTATGTATAGGTCAAAGAAATAATCTACATATGCATATTCCGTTAAAGCGGAACCTGACTTTTGAGAATAAAAAAATCACAAATCAAAAGTACCCTTTAGGTAACGAAAAATATTTTTAATACAATTCTAATGTCTTTGAGTTGGTGTAGAGTTTTATCTTGTAATGAGATTTACAAAAAAAATTATGTCGGGTCAAGTATAGTTTGCAAGACAAATTAATGTTTCAATTGCACTAAGATATGTATTTCAAGACCAAGAACCTTTCCTCCATCTTCAAATGAACGAAATGGAATTTTTTCACATCAAGTGATCGAACAATCATAGGTGATGCCAATGGATGTGCATTATCCATATAAAAATGTTTTAAGAATTTTTCTATATATGTAGATTGATGAATAAAAAATTATTTGCAAAATGTTCAATTTGCAATCTGAGACAAATTGATTTTTCTCAAATTTTTTATCTCAAATTCATTTTTCAAATAATCAGCAATTTTGTTGAACTCTTTAGGAGTTTTAATTAAATTTAAATCATCAACATAAATTGCCATGATTGCAGATCCAATATTTTTTTTTTTATGAAAACACATGGACAAATACAAAAAATATTCACTGAGGCGATTATATCACAAGCATTTAAATTGTTTCAATTCATATAATGATCTTTGCAATTTAATTGAAAACATGATATTTGTTATGAAAAGAGAGAAAAAGAGAAGAGAGAATAAAAGTTAATAAATTTGTGTGTATTTATAATTTCTAGGGTTGCAGAAGTACAATTGTCATTCACTAATAAACTTACAATTTACAACAATTTGTTTACAAAAAATAAACTAAAATGTTACTTCTAGTATTCTTTGAAATTTGTTTCAAATTAATGCATTGTTTTCTTGTCTCATTCATATTGCACTCTTGAGTTAAACGACATTTTTTTTTTAAATTTTTAGGGTTGATTACGTTTACACTCTTAGTCGCCTACACAACATTTACTTCTATTGTAATGATAATTGATACGTATGCATTTTTCATTTAACAGCATTAGGGATGGACACTAATTAGATTGGGTTGGGATCGGGTCCAACCTGATCACTAAATTGACCAGTGGCGGACCCAGAATTTTAGAACTGGTGGGTCGAAAATGAAAGATATTGAGATAGGAGGGGGGAGTGAAATTTTTTTTTTTGGAGGCGGGTAGCAACCAAAATGAAAATTAAAATGATACGACCAACCCTGTATGAAAAAATTGATTGACCAATTACAGCAGTCGACAAACTCATGGTGTTAGTATTTTACCAATTTCGAGGGTCTCCCTTCAAAAAAAAAAAAATTTCGCACCCCTAAAACCAAACATACAACTAAACCAGCAAAACGGACAAAAGAACAACACCTTAATATCAAAATAAATCACAACATTCAACAACTCTCTAACTTAATTAACCATTTTCCAAGCCAGATTTAGTTTTCCATCTAAATCTGGTCAATACTATTTTTACTTTATAGATGTTATATCTTAAAATCTGACAACAAAGGTGCCTTTTAAATAAAAAAAAATGAAATTTTTTTTTTTTTTTTTTTTTTTTTTTTTTGGTGGGTCATAGGACCCACCAGGTGGAACAAATTTTGAAACTTTTTGGAAAGAAAAAAGAAAAATAGTTATCAGGGTAGTTAAGAAAAATATGTTGTTTATATAATAGCTTTCCGGTGAAATACAATTTGAAAAACTGATATTGGCACTAACAAAATAATGAAAAATGTTTGCAAGCTACTTTTATTCATAAAATTTAGCATTTTTTTTTTTTTTTTGGTATTATTGTGATTTTAGAAGAACTAGCTTTTGTTGTGCTGAAGTCAGTTTCAAGAATAAGCACCAAGTGTTTGATAAATTTTTATTTCAGAACGATGGTATGTTTCAAAACCTGCATTTTAACTTTGGGTAACAAAAGTGATATATTGTCGTGACAACAGGCCGTTATTAAAATGAGTATAGATTATAATGAAATATTTTAATAATTATCGTTGATACTATTCTAGATTTTTTTTTCATTTATATAGAATAATTGATATCATTAGATATTTTTCTAAGAAAACATTATTTACTATAGTTATTTTAAAATAAAAAATATTATCTATTAAATCACAAAAAATATAAAATTACATAATAATTGTATTGTCATATAGTAAAATGTTATACAAATAAATTAAATTAATGTAACAATAAGAGTTAAAATTTTATTGGGTTTTCAATTTATTTTGGAAATATTTGATAATTAATGTAATAATAAGAGTTAAAATTAATATTTTATTTTAATTGAAGAAGTTAAAAGTAGAATATGAAAATTTATATTTTATTGCTTCTCAAAATCTGCTTCCGTGATACAATATATATATATATTACGAGATGGATCCTCGTACTCATAAATTTGACACACTTGTTTGACAAATAATCGTGACTTTTAATTTAAGTCAATCAAACGCTCAATATCTTATGGATCTCAGCGATTATAATCAACTCTTCCATTATCTTAGTAAAATTTATTATTAAGAGGATCCATCCCGATATATATATATATATTTTATATCTATCAAACATTAAAAGCAACTCTAAAATAAATCCCAAACTGAACTTGATTATGAATTGGTTCTTAATTAATTAATTCACTTCGGGCAGGAATTATAGGCCGAGAAACTTGATAAGCAATCTGGTTTTGAATTTGCCCAGAAAGTACGGTCAAAAGGTTAGAAAATGCAATTCATTGAAAACTACATTCCTTGTGACTGTTGACTGGTTAAATAAATAAAAATTGCCTTCTAGATGGTTCATATTATTGTGCCCACTCGTTGGAAGCTAAAATTAAGATCATGAAGATTAGTCCCAGTTTGGGCCCCATTAAAATTTAATGTATTTTTTTCTTTTGATTTTTAATCACATTTTTAAATAAAATAATATTACATGTAAAATTAAAAAAATTTTCTATTTTTTTAATCACACATTCTAAAAAAAACACTAATTCAAAATACATTTATCCTAAAATTAAATTTTAATATAGCCCAAACATGAGCTTAGTTATTTTATTTATAAGTAGCGTTCTAAAAATTACAGTTAGGTGTGAAGTTTGACATTGTTGTCGAATTACTTATTTTGTGGAAGTGGAAAAAGAAAAATAAAGATTACCCTGTTTGAATCTTGATCACAATTAGGTGTGAAGTTTGACATTGTTGTCTAATCAAACCTTACGTTTTTTGTGGAAGTGGAAAAAGAATAAAGAATACCCTCTTTTGAATCTTGATATGGGGAATATTTTTAGCATATGCCTTGGAGTTCTTGATTCCATGTAAAGCAAAAAATTAGACCGGTGAAAAAATTAATCATAAGTTAAATTTGAGTGTAAAGTCAAGAAGGCCATTTTGTCCAATCAATTGAGGGTGATGTGTGTCTTTGATTCCATGTGAAATAACAATACAATGACCATTATCTCTTAGTTATTCCCCTTGTACTGAAAAATAACTGTCAGGTAGTTCACAGTTGCTATCAATGCAGTACTTGTATGATGAATTTTTTTTTCCAACACCCAATAAAAATGCACCAAGTGTTCCCCTATAATTTTTTTGACATTTTTTCTCTGTACACATAGCACGGTTCATTATCTCTACCCCACAATCGATACCACCACATTGTTTATGGAATAATTAGACTAGATTATTTACTGTTTTTTCTGCGTGTAATTTGAACACAATGCTTGATGGATATTCTGTATTAAAATTAAGCCTCCGAGTGAAAATTGATATTTATAACGTAATATTATTATAAATTGATCGCACTCGACCGTAAATATTAAAAATATTCTATTATAAAATATGCCATGTGCATCGCACTTGACCGTAACTAATATACATATAAATAGGGCCGACACGTGAATGAGAAGGTTGAAAATCCCATGTATTTCCATGTTTTCTTGGTCTTCAAGTTTGAAATATTGGATCCAGAATTGAAAAGGAAAGGAAAAAGAATAGAGGTTGGAATGAAGAATTTTGATAAGAGAGGTATATTATTAGCATATGCCTTGTTGAAGAATCCCTTTATTCATCCCATTTTAACAAAGTCAACAACTGAAAGCCATGTGAAAGTGTTTTGCTGTTATCAAGGAAGAAAGGAGGGAACTTTATATAAGATCAATAATCATTTAATTTTACGTTTGGTACACGTTATCTAAAATTTATTTTTCTTTGACTCATTTCTAATTACATATATTTTTTTATTAAAATAATTTTACATCTGAATCCATAATTTTTTTTTTCTAATTTTTAATCAATATTCTCCAAAATATCATTTTTTACAAAATATATTTTAAAAATTCTACATCAAATAATAAGAGAAAGTTACATATTCTTTTATATTTATCGGGTGAGTATAGTATTAATATAAGGTATGAAATTAAATATTTTACTTTTGGATTTATTTTCTATTAATATTTAGTATTTCATCTTAAAATATTAACTATTATTAAGATAGATAGTTCAAATCTTTACATGCTGGTTTATATGTCGATAATCAATCTATGTGAAATTTATCCTTAACATGCTCCCACAAATTTGTGGTTCGTTTGAACAAAATAATTTTCAAATTTGTATGCTCATTTTTTTGTCTTAATCGAAGTGAATTACTCTTTGGAATTTAATGTCATCTGATTTCATATTGAAATTTAGAATAACCTTGTTAAATGAAGTAGTTCACTTTTATTTGATACGGGTTTTATTCTTTAACATTTTCCATACACTTTTCTCAAACCTATATATTGAAAATTGAAGCAAATATTTATTGTGCTTATATAGTTTGATCAATAATTAGTGAATTAAAATTTGAAATTTTTTTATGAACCCGCAATATAGAAATTTGAACTGGATATTGCAAATTAACGAATGGATAATATTAAGGATGGTATATTTCAAAATTCATAAATAGAAAAATTATATCAGAATTGTATCTTTTTTACCTCATATTCTATTTAGGACACATTTAATTAATTGAATTTTCTTTTTGTTTTCTATATAGTGGTCAAATTATTTCGTACACGTGAGGATCAAAATATATTTTCCCCTTGGGTATAGAATTTTCTTATTTATTTCTTCCTAGTATAAATAATTAATCCACACGTAGTGGTTTGATTAGAAAAAAAAAAAAATTGAAAAAAAAAAAAAAGTATCTCAATTTCAGAAGCAATGATCATAACATGTTTGGTATGTCGGATGAGATAGAACCAAATTAAAAACTACCTACTTTACCTGCAAACTCAAATATATTTTCAATAAAGTATATTTTCTTATCGGGCCAATTTATTCTGATGGGCTAACCCGACAAGACCCACCAAGCTGGGCCTACTTTTTTGGGCCCTTAAGTCACTCTTATAGTTTATTTTGCTACATTCATATTACATGTCGCAATGTCATCATTAACTACAGAAATTCTTGTATCAGCATTTCATTATATTAAAAAAAAAAATATTATATGAAGCCTAATTTATTAATATAGTTATGAGAAATGTAGTGAGTTTGTCCTTTTTCCATTTATATTTCCTATGTTTTTTTTTTTTAGATTGTCATTTTCTTGTAGCTTTTAAGACTTTACTCATCTCGAATCCTTGAATTTTAAGTCTTTGCTTGATGAATAAAAAAGAAGAGTAACACAGGTAACATAGGTAGCTCATACAACATGTAAATTGTGTAAAACGAGAGATAAAAAAGGTAATGTGTTACCTATATAGAAAGTGAATTTAACGTAATATGTAGTAACACGTCTTACAAAATAACCTTCTTCTTTTTTTAATAAAAAGCAACATATTTCCGCGTCTGAATATTGTTTTGAAATTTAGAAGATTGAAATACTTAATGTAAATGCATTTTTAAAAATATATAAGTATATGAAAGGTGGTTGCCCGTAAACAACGAAAACAAGGTAATGATATATGTACAACCGGAGTTGACAACCCCTCACATGGGGGGCCACGATTTTTTGTTCATCGCCCTCAATGTGAGGGGATTGTCAACCCTAATTGTACAAATAGTAAAATTAATTTTTTTTTGTAGGTTTTCTGTCAGTTTTATCCATTTCTTCATTTACTACCATTATTTTACTTATAGAATCAGCCCAAAATGGCCTTTAATATACTAACATCACTATTCATTCGACTTTCAGACAAAGCCCGAGTTCAAAGCAGATGTTAACATACCAACCTTAGCATCATACGAGCTCTTTATATGAGATCCAAGTTTGTACATTGCTCGATTGTTTGCCGAAGTAGGGATTTTAATAGCAGTTTTAGATGGAATTCATATGGAAGTATGGCGGATGTTGGGAATGATAAGGGATGACAACGGTTTGGTTTGGGATCGGTTCGGTCACAACCGAACCACCAATTTTTTTTGACTATACCATAACCTCACGCACCATAATCATGTAAGTTGGTTCGGTTCGGTTCGAGCGGTTAATAACCACGAAAATAAATTATTTTTTATAGGTTCAGTCGTCACTTAAAAAAAAAAAAAATATAAAAAAAAATCAATGAAAACAAAAACGCAATATTAAGCCAATTTAACAAATAATATCCCAAATGCAAAATTCGAATTTAACAAAAAATATTATCAACATAACAATACTAAACAATATCATAGGTGGGTTAGATTAGTAACATTAGTTGGATTTAGGCGAGTATGGGTCAGAAATGAATTTTGGATTGGACATAATAATAGAAAAAATAATGAAAAATCGAATTGTCCAATTAATTTTTTTTAACGGTTAATCGGTTCGGGGCGGAGCAATGGCTAAATACCATACTCGTCCCGTTCCGTCCTGAACCAGTTCATTAAAATCAAATATCATATCCACCCCCATTGTACGTCATCGGTTCGATTTTTTTTTTTCCATTCGGTTCGATTCAGTTCACCGCGATTTTCAGTTTGATAGTTTGAATTATCATCCCTAGGAATGACATGCAATTTGCTCTAAAATTTACTTACTCAGTTACTCTAACGGGAAAATTTTAAATAAAGGAAATTTTATTGATAAAAAATTGAAAGTTTATCTGAGTAAAGTAGGAGTAATTTGTAAATAATTATTTTTAATTTAGATTATGAAAGTTAGGGGTTTAGGGTTTAAAATGATTACTTTTTCTTAATTCGAGGAGCAATCGGATAATCCAGACTTACAAAAAATTATTAAGCATCATTGGAATTATGTTAAATGTCCTCTCTCCACCAGCTTAAGAAAAATTGAGTAAGAAACGTCAAATATTTGTTGGTATATTAAGTTCAAAGATCTCAAAATGATTTGTCCTTGTTGGGGCTGCTAACCCTTTTATTAAGGAGGTACTTTGCTTGTTTGTGAGTATGATCTTCAAAATATATTTATAAACTCATGAATGAATGGGAAAAGGGCTGTTTTTATTGGGAAGGTTTTTTGTTTGTGAATGATGTAATATGAATTTCATTAGGCACTTCTTTAGAATGGAGAATGAGGAAAGCTTTCCTGTGTTTTATTGTGAAAAAAATTATTTCTACCCTTAATTTGTGACAAACTTCATTATGAAACAGGTTGCAAAGGACAGAATCCCACTGCCACCTGATAGAACACTCTGCCCTTTGTGCTCTCAAAAACGTGCAAATCCATCAGTAATGGCTATTTCAGGACTTGTTTTTGCTATACTTGTATATTTAAGTATGTCAATCAGGTGAGATTCTCAAACTCCAGTCATTAGTGTACTACTGCTTTCAGCTTCCAGATAAATTTCGTAAATAAGAGCTTTATTTGAGTCCTTGACAATAAATACCTATGGTGCTTTTGTCTACTAATTGTGGAGAAAAAGGGCACAATGATGGGCTTGATTTTTTACCATGATGGGCTTGTGGGCTTGGATCATTACACATTGAGTTGGGCTGATCTGTTGGTTAAGTCATGTTTCTCTGAAACACGCTTTTTTCCTTTAAAAGAATGGATGCATCTGATCTTGCCAAGTGTCATCTCACTTATCGTTGATGGAAGAACTTCTAGTGTCTTCGATACTTAATAAGATTCTAGGGTTTGAGTAGTGGACGATTCATTCTCTCACTCTCTCGAATTCTCTCTCTGTGACTGCTATATCTTCCTCTCTCTCACATGAAACTAAAAGCTTCTCTTTAGATCTGGAAATCTATGATTCTGTATAGGCATTGAGTGATTTGTATAGAGTCTGGTGTTGGTATCCTTGTGTGGATATTTGTATTGGTCAGAGAGGCATATGTTGATGAGTCTTGTGTGATTCTGTTGAGTGCCATCGAAGTGTATTCTGGACAGTTTATTGATTCTGGTTAATATAATGATTTCTTTCGGTGGCGAAAGCTTAAAAGTGGATTAGGAACTTCGGTTCTGAACCTCTTGCCTTAGGACGAAAATATTGTGTTTTTGTTCTTATTTTCGTACTTCTGACATTTTGATTCTGTTTTTGTTATGTAAAATGAGCTAACAAGTTCGATCTAATCCTGACACTAATTTTCTTCTTAGGATGGGGTTTAAGATGAATAGCTCTCTCTAAAAGAATGGGGATGCTTACTGAATTTCCTTTTTGAATAAGGGGAAAATTGCATTGTATAGAAAAGTTTTTGATGTTGTTTATTCGGGAAGAGAACAAAATGGAGTTTTCTTACAACAATCCAATTTATAAGTTCTGTATTATGTTTCCCCAAGGCAGTTCATCTTGCCTTTCATTCGCTTTTCCTAGCTGTTAGGTACAGTCGTTTGGTGAGGCTTGAGGTGAGAAATTAGACGATTATTCACAAATTTCCAGGAATTAGAAATATTGATGTTTGTGTGCTGAACTTCATTGTTTCTCGGATCTAACCAGTCGTTGATGTTACCTAAAATTAGTTTTTCATTTCTATATATGAAATGATGGATTCAAATCCTTGAGGACATATTTCAATGCCTATGAAAGAATAGTCCCTAGTGATTTTCATCTCGATGCCTCTGACAGTCGTTAAATCGTGATTCTCTTCTCATTTTTATTACAATATATTGGTTGTGTTGCCTCTTCTTGTTCTGTAATTATCTTCTGATTATAGAAGTTTCACTGGTATCTTGATTCTGTCTCTATCCATCCACAGTACAAGCGTTAAGGCCTGCGACAGTAGACCAAATCAGGAGGCTTTTTCACGTTATGTAAAACATATTGATCGACCTCGAGGGATCTCAAACTCATTTGTCTGGAGTTTGCAATATGCTCAAACTCGAGTTCTGGCAGCCTCAGGCGCAAATTAAAGCACTGCATACAAAGGATGGTGTTGAGAATGTTGATTTTAATTCTCTAATCTCTCTCTCCAATCACTCGAGGGAAATAAGTGCACTATTGATTGGATTTTTCCACTTGTACAGAAAAAATGGCTACAGAAATTTTACACACACTCACATGGATTGGTCCCACATGATAATAAAAAATTGCCCAAAAAATCTTAATCCCCCTGCTGTGAGGTATCTGTTATACCCACAACAGCTTTGCTATTGATTTAGCAATCATGCTAGTGGTTCATAAATATTCGAGCGGGTCCCCCCCTCTCACATGTGAGGAGGGCCCGCATGTACATGACCCCTCTCCATGTAGAGGTGTAAGCATTTTATTATGTACCACTATTCATAAATATTCGATCCCCCATGTGATTGTAGTTCTACATTTTATCTTTAGCATAATTCATTGATTTAGTTCTCTCTTTAGCCGGTTATACATTGAGATTGATTAAATACTTAAAACTTTTATCGCATAAAAAATTATCTGAAATATCATAGCAAAATACTCTTTTCTCATGGTTTGTGTAAATGCTAGTTCTGGGGTTGAGATGATTTGTGTTAAACGTTATTTCCTTATGATCAAATAGAGATATTGTTGTATTCACCTTTTGATGAATAAAAATGAAATTCTGTGAAGCCTTTTAGATTGCTGTTAGACCAGGTTGCAAGAAAATAAACATTGAAATTCAAATAAAATTAATTTATGTCCTAAACTTGGGCAAATCCACTGCCGCTGCAATTTCTAACCTTAATTCAAGCTAGTTCCTATAATTGCTTTACTCACTCGGAATTCCTCTGCAACATATGCTGCCAATAACTCCCTATGGTACCAATACTGGGAACATCATCCGACCCATGGCTCCAAGTTTGTTTAGAGGACAAAGATTCGTTAAACTCTTTACAAGTGAGTGCCTCCAAAACTGGCCTATTTCCAAAGCTTTTTGAAGATTTGGACCTCTCAGAAGAATTCCCAACAGAACTGGGACTATTTTCATTCTTGAATGATTTTTCAGATTCAACTAACCAGCTTGAAAGACTAGTTTCAACAGCAATTTCATTATCAGATTCTAGTTTAGGCTGCTGAATTGATTGCTTAACAACAGTCTCCAAATTAATATTCTCCTTTTCTTCTTCTTGATTCAATAACGTAGTACTTGCTGTTTTCACCTTAACAAATTTCTTTTGGCCAAGATTTTCTACAGAATTAGCAGGTTTTAATGGACTAATTACCTCCTTTTCTCCCACTTCAGCAGCAGAAACATGTTTTCTTGAATCTATTGATAAAGAAAACAGTGATTCAGAGGACTCTTCTTCCTGTATGAACCCACAGTTACCTATTCCTCCATTGACATTCCCTTTAAAATGATCCAAAGAATTGCATTCTTCCAAGTCCTTCTGTACACTTTTTCCATCACAACAAGCACACTTGAGGCTATGGCATGCTTTCTGCTCATTAGTAGACACGACTGGACAATACAATGAACAAGATTCAAACTTATTCAACATACCATTGTGGTTTGGAGGATATGGCAAAAGGCTTGATGCAGTTGAATCTGAGTTGTCCTCTTTGCCTGTTTCTCTCTCTCTTTCCACTTTCTCGTTTTCGTTTTTCACCAAATTACTCTCAACAATGTTGGTTAGGACTTTATGGTTTGGAGGATATGATATAAGGCTTGACACAGTCGAATCTGAGCCGTCTTTTTCACCATTCTCCTTCTCCATCTCATTTTCATTTTTCACCAAACTACTCTCAAGAATGTTGGTCAGGCCATCCTTGTTCCAATAATCAAATGTAACTTTCTCTCTGGTACTACTATTCAGCTGCTCTTCATTTATACCTCTGATTAAAGATGAGAAAATGAACCAAATATAATAAACAAAAAACAATAGCGGGGAAAGTTTTAAGATAGGTTTTGCAACCAGACAAGACTTGACAATACGGTACAAAAGATTTTAGCTTATTTCTTTCCCTTAATGCAGTCGAGTACTGTCAAGTCCACCGTATCAAACAAGCTACAAATGTACCAGAAAAATCAAGAACTAGCTCAAAGCAAGTGATAACTTACACAGATTCTGAAATGGGATTTACAATCTCCCCTTCTTTTAGGGATTTAGCAGTTAAAAGCTTGACAGCTTCTTGAATTTCATGGCTGCGCGATAAAGACTGGATATAGAAAAAAGAGAAAAAAAAAAAAAAAAAAAGAAGAAGAAGAAAGAAAGAAACTTTAAATATATGGTTCAAGACGAACAGGATTTTCCATTATATCTACTAAGATTGAGTTCAGATTTTACCTGATTGTTGAGAGGAGTTTCACCACATGCCTGTATGGGCTTTTTATGCTTCCAATTGCCAAAACAGCCAGCAAAACATCCCATCTTGAGCCACAAATGAGTTCCCAAAAGTGGGTTTTCACTTTTTCTCCAAAAGTTAGTGCAATCCTGTTTAGAGGAGATGGGGGGGTGGGGTTGGGGCTTGGGCGTGGGAATGGATTTTGAAATGTAGGGCATGTGATGAGTCAGATACTTTTGAAGAAGTTGAAAAAATATGACCGTTGGCTGTTGGATACTTTAATGAAGACAATGTTGAAAAAATAATGACTCACAGTGAATTTTTTTATTCACTGTGGGACCCCTCTCCAGCACATTGTAATTTAAAAAAAAGTGAAATGTAGCATTATTTAATCAGATTATTTATTATCTATCTGGGTGTGGTGGGGATTAAAATTATTTTTTAGTAGATTGTAATAAAAAAAGTTCTTAAAATGTATGGTTGAAAAGTTATGGGACCAATAAAAGATGTGGTTGATATTGATTGTTTAACTTTGACTTAGATTAAAATTAGATTTTAATTGGAACCAAAGAAAGGCATGTGATATCTCTTGTTTGAGCTCCATTCTTGCCAAAAAAAAAAAAAAAAAATTTTTAAATAGTGTATTGAATGAGAAATGTGTGGTTAAAAAGTAAAGAAAAATTTTTAGATTTACGTGTAATATTATTTTATTGAATAATATGTGGTTGAAGTGTGGTCAAATCACTACTGAAAAATGTATTTTAATAGAAAAAATGTGGCTCAATCAAGGTAGTTAACTCAAATAGATAATAAAATCATTAATACTAAGGAAATGTGGATTAATTATTAAGTTTAATTGGTAATTGTTATACATATAAATTACGTGGCATACACATGACAAAAGGGTCCCCACATATTTCAACTTGGCACCGATTGTTCAATTGGATTAAGCTATTTAATCAAGCAACCCCGAATTGGGTTTGGACTCGGTCCATTTTCATTCTCTTATGTATATAAGTGATTCATTCACAATCAAATGTATGTTTTTTTTTAAACTCTAACCAAACCCTTCTCTCCCTTCGCCTGCACTCTCTTTTCTTTTGTTCGAACGTTGAATTGATCCTCGAAGTGTAAATAGTGCTGGACCTTTTCTCAACCAACAGTTTTTGCATTATAACAGGATGTTAGTGTGTAGGTGATGTCGACGTGGAGGGGACGATGTCGAAATTTTGTTGACGCATTTTTTGAGGATCAATAGATTGGTGGCGTCTATGGAAACGATACATTAACCATGTCATACCACTAAAAAAAAGGCCACAGGGAAAATGAGAGAATTTTTCAGTCAGTTTCTCTAAAAAGGCAAAAAAAAGCAACCAAAAATTGAAGAAAAGGGGCTACTAGAATTGAAGTTCAAAACTGAGTAATTTTTGAGGATTTTCTTTGATATTCATACTAAAGAATATGTCGTTGGAAGGATGAATAATAGAGTTATCAGCAAGCTAAAACTAGCAATTCTACCATCTTCTTCCAAAATGGCAGCCAATTACTATCAAATTTGTGATATTCTAAACAATATTCGAAGTATTCAAAGGAGTACGTTCTCTTTGAACACAGAACCAACCCATTTGTGAAGCTTTCAATGTACAAACACATGCTGATGACGAAGCTTTGGCCAAAATGGAGCTTTTAGGGAACCTGCTCGACAAAAATGCCTCGTTCAAATTTATGTTCCGATGACCCCCAATTCAACGATGATTATAGCGACAAGATCTGACAATCAAGGCAACTACCGGCAATATATGGCAACCCGGCAACAGCATAGTACAAGACGTTGACGGTTGTGTGTTCAGACAAAAAAAGGTTGAAAAATGCTACTTAACCCGCATGGGTGACCGCATGTGAGTGTGCGGTCCCCATGTGAATAAAATAATATTTTCCTGCATGTGAGTGTGCTGTCACTCCTGCGATCAACCATGCGGTTCCTGTAGCATGGCTCAAAAAGGTTTTGCATTTCAACTTTTTCCAGACTTTTGCTGACTTTTACAAATTCACAGCTCACTTGTTGGAGTGGGTCAACCCACTTATTGGTTGGACTTTCTTTACAAGTCACGGGTTAGTGGACTTCTGTTGCTTGGGCCTCATGACTCCTTCATTTGTTCTATTTGGAAATAAGCATAATTGGGCCAGCAGCTTTACTTTCTTCTAAATTACCACACATCCTACTTTTAAAAATTGTGGAAATTACACTCCATCCTACTTTAAGAATTCAATATTCTAAAATCGGGTGGGAAATTCCATATTTCACATTTAAATATAAATATTAAATATATAATTTTCATCTCAAAACCCTAATCAACTTAGTATCTCCTTTCTTTCTCTATATTTGCTTCTCTCATTTCTCTCTCTTCATACCCGCCGCCGTCTCTCTCTTCATACCCGCCGCCGTCACTTTCAGGCAAACCATCATCGGCCAGAAGAAAGTCACTGGCCAGAAAAACAGACTGCGGCAGTGCAGTGAAGTGAAGTGAAGCAACTTGTCGCTGCAGCGGCGAAAATCTTTTTGGAAGGTGGATTTTGTATCATTGGGGTGAATTGAGGACAAAAATGGGACCTCGGTTGACGAATTTAATGGAAGCAACAGATGACGAAGCCTTAATCATCAAAAATTTTGACTCGATTAAGGAGGGGAATGATCAGATCTGGCCTGCTTTGAGGAGGCAGTGGTGATGAGGCACAACGAAGAGTGGTGGTTTTGTAGGGGTGGATCTGGAATTGCGGCTGCTGTGACTCAAGTTTTGGTTAGTATGGTGGTGGCAAGAGATTTGAAATCTGGAATCGTGGTGTGGTGGTGGCAAGAGATTTTAAGGTTGATTTGAGTGACTCAACGCTGTTGTTGATGGTGGTTTTGGTCGGTGACGGCGACGTTGTTGCAGTTGGTGGCAACATTGAAGTGGTAGTCGCAATTATTGGTGATGATCACAGATTATCTGGGGTGAGTTTTTATTGGTTGTGTGCAGTTGCTGGTGGTGGTCGTGTGGCGGTGGTGGTACAGGCTGTGATGGCGGCGTCGGGTTGGTGGGGTTGCAAGCTATGAGGTGGAGTTGTGGTGGTTGTCTAGTGGTGGTGGTGGTGGTGGTGGTGGTTGTGGTGCAGGTTATTGGTGGTGGTGATGGTCGTGATGGTCGTGTCGGTGGTGGTGGTATGTTTGGGAATTTTTTGGTTGGTCATGGTGGTGTAGTACGATGAAAGGTGGTTGTCACAGATTATTTAGTTGACTGTAACCACTAAATTAGTTAATTCGTGACTAATAAAAAATATGTAACCAGTAATTTGAAAAATTTGTGACTAATAAATAATATGTAACCTAAAAATTGTTAATCTGTGACTAATAATCTGATAATTTGTTACTGTATAATAAGTTGTGACTTATAATAATTGTGATTTGTAATCGATGAACAAACTGTGAGTTATGAAATTTGTGAATCGTGATCGTAAAATAATTTGTGAAATTAAAATTATGATTTGTGACCTCGAAAATTATCTGTGACCTATAAAATCTTTCATTTGTGACTTCTAAATATTTTGTGACTAATTAATTTGATAATATGTGACTAATTAATTTGATAATATGTGACCAATAAATGAATTTGTAATAAATTGTGACTTATAATAATTGTGATTTATGATCGATGAACAAATTGTGACCTATGAAATTTGTTAATCGTGACCGTAAAATAATCTGTGACATAAAATTCTGATTTGTGACTTCAAAAATAATCTGTGACCTATAAAATCTTTGATTTGTGATTTCGAAATAATTTGTGACTAATTAATTTGACAATATGTGACCAATAAATGAATTTGTGACCAAATTGTATATATTTGTGACCTTTATATATTTAATTAATTAAACCCCTGTTTGGTAGCCATTTTTGGGAGAGAAAATGTATTTTTGAATAGTTGATTGATGGAGAATGTGTGGTTAAAAATTAAAGAAAAGTTTTGGATTTGCGTGTAATATTATTTTATTGAAAAATGTGTGGTTGAAAAGAAGAGAGAAAAATGCATTTTAAGAAAAATAGCTACCAAACAGGGGCTAAATATATAATTAATTAAATTTTTAATAAAAATCTGATTTTTGAAATTTGAGACTTGTTTTCTTATTATTGAAATAAACCATACTTATGTTCTTACTTATGAATTTTTCCCTTAAAATTTTGTATTCTAAAATAGATGGAAAGTTTCACTTTTCAAAAATTAGATATTTTATTTTAATCAATATTTTTATAAAATATATATTTTTACTGAATATATATACTCCAATATACACACATCACAAACCCTAATTAATTCACACTCTCTTATCTCTCTCTACATCAATCCGTTGCATCCTTCCATTCTTTTTCCACACAACCCGTCATCTTCGGCAATCTTGAGCTCCTCACCTTTTCGTTGTCGTCGCCCACCGTTTTCACCCAACCCATCACCCACCATCTATCCATTTCACCCTAGAAAGAGCGAATCACTCTTGACTGTATTTGTGAAGCAAATCTACTACCAGAGCGCACGAAGTAGTGTTTTATGTGGTGGTGGTAGTGGAGTTTGTGTAGTGGCGGTGTTGTGGAGGTAGCTGTGGTGGCGGATCTGGCAGTGGCAGATTGTGAAGTAGATCTACGACCTAAGCGCGCGAAGTGGTGTTTTGTGTGTGGTGGTGGTGACGGTGTTGTGATGGTGGTTGTGGTGGCGGATCTGGCGGTGGTGTTGTCGGTGGTGATGGTGTTTGTGTGGTGGCGGTGATTTGTTTGAAGTGGTGGTGGTGGTTGAGATAGTGGTTTTAGTGACGACTATGGTTGTGGTGTTGCTGGAGGTAGTGATGAGGTGGTGGTCGCAAATGTTGGTGCTGATCATAAATTATTTGGTTGATTGTGATCATTAAATTGGTTAATCTGTGACCAATTAAAAAGATAAATTGTGACCAATAAATAATGCGCGACATTAAAAAATTGTTAATTGTGATCGATAATTTGTGACTGTCTAATAAGTTGTGACTTATAATATGTGTGATTTATGACTACTAATAAATAAATTGTGACATATAAATTTTTTATTTGTGACCTAATTTTTATTTCGAATTATGACCGTAAAATAATTTGTGATATATAAAAATTTTGATTTCAAATCGAAAAATAATATGTGAGTAACTAAATTGTTAATTTGTGATCAAATTGTATAGATCTGTGACCTTAATATATATATATATATATAATTAAATCATAAATAAATTTTAATAAGTATATGATTTTTTTAGTTTTAAAATCTTTATTCTTAGTTTTGAAACCGATTATACTTATCCCCTTATTTATGAATTTTTCCCTATTTTCTTTAGCCACATGCTTCTTCTAGTTGTCAAAAAGTTGGGCTCATTAGATAAAACAATTTGGTGGGCCAAATATTTTAATTGTGCCTCAGAATTTCGTAGTTGGTATACTTCAATTCATGGACAATTGGTCCTCTTATTTCTTTTTGGGCCAGGGAAATTGCTTCTCCTTCTAGATTACAAACATATTCACATGCACTATGATTACATGCTGAATAGAATGGCACAACAAAACGAGACAGGAAGATGATTCTTTTTAGAAAATTTCAAAGGGGGAGAATAATGTAGAACCAGTCAGCCCCCATAGCATACAAGTCAACATCAACTCATACAACAATGAGTAATCTTTTAAGAAAATGATACTCTACCCGCATGGGTGATCACATGTGAGTGTGCGGGACCCATATGAATAAAATAATATTTCTCGCATGTGAGTGTGCGTTCATCCCTGTGGTGACCCATGATGTTCCTGTAGCATAACTCATCTTTTTAATGATTCTACCTTTATTCATTTTCTTACCTCTGTGGCATAAAATTTCTTTTGCTCATGTCAAATCTACTTTGGCATTTATGTTGGATTTGTATAAGTTTATTGCAACCATCTAGAGATACCAATCCTTACTTATTTGCCTGACAGAGTGAATGTAGAATTTCAACTGCTCTTTGCCATTCATTTTAGCCTACATTTTGTAAAGTTCTGTACTAGGGTTGGGAATCTCTTCATTTGGGCTGCTAGTCTCTAGAGCACTCTTAATTGATAATTTTATTTTGATCAACTGTAACATTAAAGGAGACCAACTACTGAAATGCTTAACGAGTTAATTTCCATTTAGCAAATGATGTTATGCATTTGGTTGCTTTAATAAGGAAATTAGTATGAATTTCTCTTAGCAGCAAGCAACCTTATGGAAATTTTGATGCTTATGAATTTCCATTTTTTTTTTAATTTCTATTTTTATTTGGGTCAAATAATTAGATTTTGATAGAGCGAGATTTAGTATATCAATATCGAGCTCACTGAGTAGCTAATATTTAATTATGTATATTAGGTTTGAGAAATGTTAATTTAGATAAGAATGAATCAAGTTATGGTCAATCAAAGAAAGTTATGATTAAATGAAATTTTAAAGGAATTGGTTTTTTTTTTTTCTTTTGGTTTACAGATTACGACAATTGAGATTTAAGAAGGATTTTAAATCATAGTTATAATTAATCTAAACTCTAGTGGCTAACTCCTAATGTTATCACACTGGGCCACAATTTCATATATTTAAGCTTATCACCAACTTTCTAGATCAAATTAATTAGCATGCTAAAAGATTAGTAATTTCATTTTCACTAGGAGACTGTACGCCTATTTTTACCCCATGTCAATTTCTTCTGAATTAATCAGAACTATCCATTACCATTTGGTTGACATCCACTCACATGTAGTGAGATCCATGTGAATAAACAACGTAAAAAAAAAAAAAAAGCGAGACCCCCCAAATGTGAGAATCTGTCAGGGAACCACTTCCCTGTAAAAGTAGCAAGACTGATTTCTTCTTCATATCCGATTTAGTTACAAATATATACAGACTATAGAAATTAAATTATTAGAATTATTCTTGGTGTACACTTAACCCTACCAAACACCTCACATTAGGGGTGGGATGAATTATTTTTTGACATTTTTTATTTGAGTGGATCTCACACTTTGTAAGATATCTGTAATCTTTTTGTAGACAATAATTTTGTACAATGAGAATTATTGAAATTATTATCTCCCTTGTCTCTTTTTTTGTGCATAAAACAGTTTTCAACTTCGTTTCATGTGTAAAAAATGATAATTGTTATGGTTTTCAAATTCAAGTCTACTTGTCATTGTGGATGACTATGATTTGTTATAAAAGTTTAGGAAAATGCCTTTTGTACACCATGCTTTACAGCATGGTGTACAGTCCTCTCACATGAGATGGGGTCCCACCATAAATAAAAAATTTGTGAGACCTCCTCTTGTGAGAGGGGACTGTACACCATGCTGCACATGTAGCATCCTTCGAAAGTTTAATCCAAATACTGAAACCAAGATTTATCCAAATTTGACTGGTGGTTTTTACACTATTTCTCAATTTCAATTGCACCGAGACTTTTTTTTTTTTTTTTTTTTTTCAACTATAAATATCCTGCAAAATCCAAATCTTAGTCACATACTTTTCCAAAGCAGAAAGCAACTCTCCATTATTAATAACGTTTAAGGCAGCTGAGGAACTTTGGAAATTGAAATACACTTTTGATTATTCTTTCAAAAATTCGTTTCATCTAACAAGGTAAGATACTTTTTTACAAGTAGATGTTTCCATATGCTTTTATGTTCAATAATTTATGCATGAATTTTCAGTGGACCTTCGAGTTCGCCCTAACGAAATGTGAAATTCGTCGGGAATTCAAAATGAGAAATAATGGATATCCGTATCTCGTGTGGTCACCGATATACTCTATAAAGAGAAATGTGGTATGAATTGTTTATGTTATTGCTATATAATTGCGTATGAAAACTACACGTATCTTACTGTGTATTTTTTTAAAATACTCACTCTTACTATAATTTTTCAGGTTAGTTCAAATCGATTGGAACTATAACGGAATGGTGCAACGGACTGTCAAGAAACTTCAACATGCGAAAAACATTAAGTTTTACTGCCTTTAGATTTATTAGTTTGATTTGTTCAAATATTATTATCGAATTAGTTAGTTGAGAATGTAAAATTTTTAAAGATACAATTTCAATATTCAAATTTAAATTTACGGAGGTTCCAATATTTTTTTTATTAAAGAATCTTATATTTTATCTTTCCGCCTTTTAAGTAAATAAAAGTAAGTGAATGTTTTAGTAACACCTCAAGTTGTATGAAAATTGGGGTGTTACATATTGATCAATAGTTGAAAGGGTATTAACTTACTTAAAACCTAATTAAATTATTTGCTGGTACGAAGCTCTTCTATCTGTTGCATACTTGCTGATTTTAAGAAACTAATACAGTCCTGCTTTTGAAACAAAAACAAAGTGACAAGATGGTTAAAGCAAAAGTTTCATGATACCAGAAGATATCCACATTTTCTTTTATGGAACCATTATCAGGATCTGGAGTTCATGGTAAGTTACTAAGTTTCATGCATTGGATTGGAGTGAGGAGCACACGAGTTCTTTTTCTCCATTGGGCACGAATGCAGATGGCTGGAAAAATTAAGAATTATGACTACACAATCCACGACTCTAACAAAATGTCAAATTGAATTCCCAGCTTGAATTTTTTTTACTTTACTTTTTACTTGCTTTGGATTTTATTGCCACTACCATCTTTATCTCAGAGATTATTGTGAATGGTAATTAACAGATGGAAAGTGCTCGACCAAATGCCTAATCGCAGCATTGAAAGCGAGCCCCAGCTCGTGTATTTCTTATTGTTAGAGACATTATTTTGAACTCATTTTTCCTTGAAAAAAAGGGAAGAGGCTAATTATCAGACGTGATTGCCCTTGCAAAAGAAGCCTTTCCTGGCCTCATTCGCGAGATGTTTATTCTTCGCCTCTCACTATCGTCGAGCCTAGCTGTAAGATCTCGTTTATCTGGGGCCATTTATAAGACTTTGATAGTTCGAGAGATATTCGCGGGATGTTTATTCCCCACCTCGCGAGATGTTTATTCCTATATTCGCGAGATGCTTATTCCTTACCTCTCACTATCGTCGAGCCTAGCTGTAAGATTTTGTCATTCCGAGGTTGCTTATAAAACTCCAATAGTTCGAGAGCTATTAGCGGGATGTTTATTCCTCGCTTCGCCAATGTTTATTCCTGGTTTCCCGAGATGTTTATTTCTTGCCTCACCAGATGCTTTTTCCTGGTTTCACGAGATACTTATTCCTTGCCTCTCACTATCGTCAAGCCTAACTATAAGACCTTGTCATCCCGAGTCTACTTATAAGATTCAGATAGTTCGAGAGTTATTAGTGGAATATTTATTCCCCGCTTCGCTAGATATTTATTCTTGGCTTCATATGATGTTTATTTCCCTTTCGCCAGATACTTTTTTCTGGCTTCACGAGATATTTATTCTTCGCATCTCACTATCGTCTAGCCTAGCTGTAAAACCTTGTCATTTTGAGATCGCTTATAAGACTCCGATAGTTCGAGAGCTATCAGTGATATGCTTATTTCGCGCTTCGCTGAATGTTTATACTTGGCTTCGCGGGAAGTTTATTTCCTATCTAGCTAGATTTTTTTCTGGTTTCACGAGATGTTTATTTCTCACCTCTCACTATCGTCGAGCCTAGTTGTAAGACCTCGTCATTTCAAGGTCGCTTATAAGACTTCGATAGTTCGAGAGTTATTAGCAGGATGTTTATTCACCGCTTCGTCAAATGCTTATTCATGACTTCGTGAGATGTTTATTCCTTACATTTCACTATCGTCTAGCTTAGTTATAAGACCTCGTCATTTCGAGGCCAACTTATAAGACTCCGATAGTTTGAGACGATCCATCAACTCGATATTCATTCCTCGCGTCATGAAATGTCTCACCATATGAGTTGTTGCATTACAGATGAATTTATAATCAAGAGAGCTCACCATGCCTTTACATCAGCTTATTACAAGCTGCTATATGCTCAGAGTCGCATCTCTGCATTAGCTATAACATAACTATATCTATTTTCAAGGAGTTTATCACGCCTCTGCATTGACTGCATTACAACTGCTTATTTTTCATAGCTTTGCTTCTATTTAAACTATGCCACATTTACTTATTTTCAGAAAGTCTATATTATCTCCTATATGGATAAACCATCTACCAAGCAGGAAGTCCTTGACATGGATCAACTTCATCACAAAGGCTTATATTTCAAGTTAGACCCGCATATAAATATTAGACTCAGACTTGAAGGACTATTGTGATTACTGATTGCATAGGCATTATATTATTGTTGTCAAGTATGCATGCCACATCATTATTAGCATGCCTCATAACCCATGACACTATTTTCATTACTGCTAATACGTGTACCATGTTATCGACATTATCATTTTATAGTCATCATGTTACTTCACACTAGCAAGTTTGATATGATAATCATTTTACCTTATTCGAAGGGGCAAATGGATTCCAAATTTATTTTATATATGTGCGATGGAGATATTATATTATATTACAGGTGGGTTTAGTCCATATCACAGAGGAGATGTTGTCGAAATTTTGACAAATTATATGCAATATCTATCTTTCAAGGCAATTTGTAAACCCTCACTTATTTAAGCTCGCATAGATATTTTTGAGGCAGTTCGTAAGTCCTCACATTGGAGCTGTTCATATTTCTGAGGCAATCTGTAAGACCTCATCTAGTTGACTACTTATATTTCGAAATCTGACCTGCACAAGAATGTACAATTCAAACTCAAGGGACTATTGTTATACCTATAAATTACGTGACATATGCATGACTGAGGGGTCCTCACATATGTCGACTTGACACCAATTGTTCAATTGGATTGGGCTATTTAATTCGGCAACCCCAACTTGAGCTTGGACTCGGCTCATTAACATCGCTTGGTTCATTTTCATTATTTTATATATATGTGATTCATTCACAATCAAATGTATGTTTTTTAACTCTAACTAAATCCCTCTCTCTCTCTCTCTTGTCTCTTGCACTATTTTTTTTCTTTTGTCCGGACATTGACTTGATCATCGGACTGCAAGTGGCCACGGACCTTTTCTCGTCCAACAGTCTTGGCATTCTGATGGAGTGTTCAGCGTGTAAATGATATCTATGCATCAGCCCCCCTGCAATGGGGGGGGGGGCAAATTTTTCCTTGTCCTCGACCCTAGACAGGGGCTTTACTCTTCTTGTAATTCATATTCCATTATTGGAGGAAGGGTACATGTATTAAATATGGAGTGGGCTAGCACGTGGAGGTGTCGGCTTCCTTTACATGTAAAAGTTCGTTTGGTTTTTATTAAAAAAAAATATTAACTATTTGATTATGAATTCAAAAGGTGCTGTAAATATTAAATTGATAGTTGATTTTGTATTAAAAAAAATTATTTATTTAATTGAATTTGAAGTTAGAAAGTTATTTGTATCTATTAATGTGTATTTGTTAATTTTAGAGCTTCATTAAATGTGGGTTTTTCGTACTTTGCTTAAAATGCAAATTTACTGGATGTTAAACACTTAAGCTTACTTCATTCAAAAATGTGATCTTTCATTTAATTCTAATAATATATTTGCTATTTGCTGAACTTAAATTAATATTAATCTTTTTGAAAAGATATAATTTTAATGTACACTTGGATGATTTCTTTACTTGAGTTTTCTCATTTATCTATGATCTTATGTTGGGTTTTGATACTCAATAATTTCGAGCGATGATGTAAACTAGATTTTATATTCAGTCGGCTTTAGCCAAATGACTAATCGGTACATCGACACTAAGAGAAGAACGATCCAACTCCAGTCTTGCTCGATCCATTTGAAACAGCCTAATTTATTAGAGCTGCTCATGTCCCGACCCGTGTATTTGGATGGCTATAATGGGTTATCCATTTGAGCAATCCATGTGGGTGAAGGTTTGTGCCATTGCTTAGTTGTTTGGGCCTCCTTTAATCTAACCTAACTTGCCATATATACTTGGCCCTATTCTATTTGTGCAGAACCCGTGTCTTTCTCTCCTTCACGCCAAAAAACGCCTACTCTCTCTCTCTGAGAAACTCTCAAACGGCCATCTCTTCTTCTCCATTTGTGGTTGATATTTTTGTGATTCTTGGTTCCTTGTGTTGTCTCTAAGTAGGTGAAACATAAGCAACCATATTTGGGGGTGCTATTGGTTGGAGTTGTAGGTTGTGAAGCTCTTGGTGTCGGTTGAGGCAAAACTGAGCCCGGAATCCACGTTCAAAAGGAGATTAATTCTCACAATTGGTATCAGAGCAAGGTTGGTGGTGGATTTTCGGTCAAAAATCGACCAGAAACCGACAGAAAATAGAGCAGAAAAAGAGAAATAAACCTGTCCAGTTTTGTGTGCGAAAATCGAACCTGCAAACGCGATTTCCTGCCAAACTAGAAGGATTTTGGAGAAACGGAGACCGAATTTGGAAAGTGCAGGCAGAGGCGCTACTGGCTGGGTGGCGCGTCTGAGCTCCGGCGCCGGCGACGCGTGGGGATTTCGACGTGGCACGTGGGGGCGCGTGAGGCTTTTTCAGGGGACAGGGTCTGAAGACAGTTTGTTCCTAACGTGATTTCTGACATTTCTGTGTTGTTAGTTTTCGATTTCAGGTACTGTAGAAAAAGTTGGACGCTTTTACCCTTGGTGGATCGCCGGTCGAAACTTCTGAATATTTACTGAATTACTTTAGGCCAAGATTGCGGCCCTAAAGCAGTAAATTCGCATCTCTCCAATTTACGGACCTCAGAAAATGGTCTGCTCTGGTAAATTGGCTGAAACCTTTACATTACCACACTAGCAGATCATCGTGTGGGGTGATCGCATATGTTTGGGGGTTGCCATTGCTTGCTAACCATTGTTTGATGCTATAACCTAGGATTACTTGTTTAATTTCTAAGTAAAATTATTTGTTTATCGTCTTTAGCTTAATTATTTGAAACGTTATTGCGCTATCTCACATTAATTTAGAATTGTACCCAACCTTCCTATTCTAGTTTCTTCCCTTGACCTGAGAACGTGATTCTCATAGAATCCTGGGGTTCTAGAATAGCGTATTATTGTGAAACCATAGGAATCTTGTTACTCTGTGTAATCTGTGTGTCTTGTGACTTTTACAAGTTTAAGTTTGTGTTCTGTGCATTTTTTGGTAAGATGTCGACACATTACTTTGAATTGGGTATCTTTAATGGTAAAGGAGATTTTTCTATTTGGCAACAAAAAATTAAAGGTATTCTTGTTCAACAAAAGTTTAGAAAGCTATTGATAATTCTTTTTCTGAAACCTTGACTGCTGCAGAAAAATAGAATTTAGATGCATTGGCATATACTTCTATTATTTTACACTTGTCTGATACAGTTTTAAGAAAAGTTGGTAAATTAAAAATCACCAAAGAACTTTGGGAAAAGTTGGAGAGTTTATATTTGTTTAAATCTACTCCTAATAAATTGTATCTGTTTGAACACTTTTTCAGTTTTAAAATGGATCCTTCAAAGGACCTTGATGACAATTTGGATATTTTTAACAAACTTGTTCAAGATATCGTTAATTGTAATGAAAAGGTGTCTGAAACTTATAAAGCTTTAATCCTGCTTAATTCTATACCTGATTCATATAGAGAGGTTAAGAATGTCATTAAGTATGGTAGGGAACACCTTAACACTTGAGATTGTCATAGATTCCATTAAGAGTAAAGAAATGGAAATTAAGGCTGAAAAAGAAGATAAGATGAATGGTGAGTTACACGTGATGAGAAGTAGAATGAAATTTAAGCAAATGAATTTGGGTAGAGGTCAAGACGGTAATGATTCGAGTGATGAATGTGGTAAGAATGGCAAGGGATGGGACAAGTCTAGTGTTAGACAGTGTTATAGTTGTGGTAGAACTGGACACTTTATTAGGGACTGTCCTAAGAAGAAGGGTAAGATGAAAAATGAGGCGAATGTGGCTATAAGGTCGAGTGATGACCCTAGTAATGTGGTGATAAAGGATTATCCCGAGAACTTAGGATCTATTGTGACTTACCAATTAAACATGAGTTGAGTGATTAGTCTAGTGAGCTTGATGGAGCGATGAGTGGAGATATGTGTTCTCGAGGTGGGAGTAACATGGAATGAGATAGGATAAGTGTGGTGAGATCTTTTTGTGAGGTCATTTATGCATTTGTTGCATATGTGTTGACCGTGTGTTGATTAATTTGGTATAAATCTGTTATTCTGTGTGAACGTGTTTGAAAAAAATCTATATGTTATCCTATAATATATCGGCATCACATGTTTTATTTGCTCTTGGCTGTCACTGTGATTATCTGCTTCTACTTGGGTGTTCTTGACCTTAGCCCCGGTGAGTATACGGAGCAGGTATGGTATGTGTTTCAGGACGGAAACACGAGGTAAGGTTTGTGAAACTAATTTTATTGGTTACCTTGATTGTGCAAGTATAAACTGTGTTTTTTGTTTGCTAACAAGTTTATTGGGAATCAAGGTGGAGAGTGTCGGGTTTTGATACCCAATAATCCCGGGCGATGATGTAAAGTCGATTTTATATCAAACGACTGATCGATACATCGATACTAAGAGAAGAACAACCCAACTCCAGTCTTGCTCGGGTCATTTGAAGTAACCTAATTTATTAGAGCTACTCATGGGCCGACCCGTGTATTTGGATGACTATAATGGGTTACCCACTTGAGCAACCCATGTGTGTGAAGGTTTGGGACATTGCTTAATTGTTTGGGCCTCCTTTAATCTAACCTAACTTACCATATATACTTGGCCCTATTCAATTTGTGTAGAACCCGTGTCTTTCTCTCCTTCACGCCAAAAAACACCTCCACTCTCTCTCTGTGAGAAACTCTCTAAGGGCAATCTCTTCTTCTCCCTTTGTGGTTGATATCTTTGTGATTATTGGTTCCTTGTGTTGTCTCTAAATAGGTGAAATATAAGCAACCATACTTAGGGGTGCTATTGGTTGGAGTTGTGGGTTGTGAAACTCTTGTTGTCGGTTGAGGTGAAACTGAGCTCGGAATCCACATTCAAAAGGAGATTAATTCTCACATCTTACATTAAGTCATATGGTTATATAATTTTTATGACATATTTCTTATTTGTTCCTCATATTTACTGAGTTGTAAAACTAAGAACATTTCATATTTGGCTGATACGATTATATGTTAGTTGAACCTTGTTCAATATGATATATTAATGTTATCTTATAATACATTTTAAATGATGATGATAAATTTTTTATTTTATTTTATTTTATTTTGGATTGTAATTTACCTTTCAATTCATGTGTTCCACACCTAGAAAAAACTCTTGACTCCACCCCCTCACACTAGATGCCTTTAACCATCGTCTCAACCTGATGAGTTAAAAAGAACGGGATGATAATTTTCGTCAACTCTCTTCACACTCTTAACAATAAAATGTAAATATACCCTATGTAGTAACATTTTTAATGTGTTAAATTTGCTTTTTATTAGTCTTTAAATCCTTTAATATTATGTTTTCAGGAGAAAAAAAGTTCTGCTCAAAAATTGGAATGGCACTAAATCTGGTTTAAAATGATTCAGTACTCTTTTTTTGTAAAAATAAGATCATCCACGTAGACCTCAAAAATGAAAATTATTTGTCAAAGTCAACGATAGTTTTTTTCAGTGTTTTAAAAAGCGTAAAGTGTGGCTAGACGTGAAGTCGAAGCTTCAAGTTTTACAAGTTTAAGCGAGCCTAGACGAGGTTTAGGCGTAAAAAACGTTTTCTTATTTATAATATTATTTAAAAATTTTAATCATTTAAAAAAAATATTTAATAATTAAAATAATACATATTAAACATCTACAATTATAAAATACAATATTTACTTGATAACTCCCACCTTTAGTCAATTATAAAATTTTCAACTTTTCGAAATGTAAAAATTAGAATATTTTTTATAGTTTCAATTTTCAATTAGACAAGTCCTACTTAATAGACTTATAGGAATTTCATACATTCTTTTGGAGTTTGTAATAAAAATGAATCTCAAAATCATAATTATATAATGTAGATAACACCAAAACTTAAATCTTATTTAACTATTTAGATAAAATCATTTTTAACTTTTGTACATATAAAATCTTTTAAAAATTTGAAATTAAAATCAAATGAAAAGTTTTTTTTTTTAAAAAAATAATAATAAGTTAAGATCAAATAAAAGACTTAAAAAAAACAAATAATAAAGCTCATCTACGAAAGACGAAAGAAATGAAGGAAAAAAATCAGCATTTAGGAATTGGAAAAAAAAAAAGCGTCTAGACACGAAACGAGACGTTTTGCTCAAACTTCAAGCCTAGGTGCCGTCTAAGCGAGTTTTTTAGAACACTGATTTTTTTCTCCAAAATTCAGAAGGTTTTTCCCTTTTTAGGATTTTGGTTGTGTTTTGAAAGCCAACTTCTTTAGTAAGGAGAAAGATGGTTTAATTCATGCGTCTTTTGACCCCAAAAGTGTTTCTCGATCGTGGATAGTCTTTCAATTTTCAAAATGTCTCACCACAGATGTGCTTTTAGTCCGATGTGATTTTTTTTTGTGGTAGTTTGGATTTAAAATTTTTGATTCCTTTTCCATTGTGCAATAACCTTATTTATAGTGTTTTATCGACATTTTAATCACTTTTGTGAATCGACTTTCTCTCATTATTATGTTGGAAATCATAATTAAATCCCATTTTCAAAAGATTATCAATGTTAGTGCAGTGAAGTCAAAGTTGATTCTGTCAAAATTCACAAGGCTAAATCGAGGCCTTTAGTCATATTGATGAACGAGACCTTCAATCATATTTCTAGCCAATGTTAAATGTTCTACACATTTCGTAGCTTAGAGAAGCCTCGTGTGGCCAAAGCATCTTTCTCTCTATCGTGCTTTGGTGGCCGAGGTGCAAATGTTCATGGACACAAGTATGCAATGGGGACCTTTTGTGATTGACATGGAAATCAGGTGTACCATAATTGATTCATCATGTAATAATCCTCATGTATCGACCCCTTGTTTGAGCCCTATTTTTTTTGGTCCAAAATACATTTTGAAATAGTATTTTATTGGAGAATGTGTGGTGAGAAAGTAAGAAAAACTTTGAAATTTACGTATAAAATTATTTTATAGGAGAATGTGTTATTGAAAATGAGTTTTTGAAAAAAATGGGGACCAAACACAGGCATAATGTGGAGTGAAATAATAAGATCATTACATGGGTAAATATGAGATACTTTTTATTGACCTTATCATTCAATGTCACCTAATACGAGGATCATCCCCAATTTATATATATATAATTACTCTTTTTGTAAACTTTCAATTTTAACATTAACAATATGAATGAATATATTTCTATTGAAAAATAGAACTTGTTTACATCTTTGATAAGAATTTTCAAAGCAATCTATTTGTATAATTTGAAATTAATATATATTATTTCTAAATATATTGACACAACATTTTTGCCCTTTCCACTAAGGTGAAGAATAAATGCTCAACCATGATCGAACACAATGTATTACTTTGACAATCACAATCTTTATTTACAATTTTTTATGATATTTTTTGTCGAGCTTGTTATTTCGACCATAGTTGAAAAAGACTTGAAACGTGAGAGGATTATAATTGAAATGCCCAAAATGTGGAATGAGTTTGAAGGATTAGGGAATTACTATACTCATTTTAATTTTTTGTCCAATGAAATATATATTTTATTAATGGATCATCGCCATATGTAATAATCAGCCTGATCACTTGCTCACAATGGGCAGGATAATTGAGAGAACCATAATTAAGATTATTTTGCCATGTCAGTGATGAAATTTTTTTTTTTTATCTCCACCATCGTAGTTTATGATGACAAATAACATTAATCAACAATAATATATAGCATAATTCTAAATGAATATATCTTATTACACATAAATTGAAAATTCACTTATCGCAAATTAAAAGTTATACTCTAACTCAATTTTGGTAAGTAACCTCAACTCTACTGTGTAGCTTGCTACGTGCAAGGAACATTTTCCTCTTTATACATCATGATTTTACATCTACCTGCTAATTCATACTAATCACGATGCAATATTATGCTAGACTAAGTTATGTTACATTCATTTAGAATCCTCCACTAATTGGATTAATGGATTGCCCAATTTTGCATATTTTCATGGAGTTAAAATAATATGTCAATGTCTTTAGTGTACCTAAGTCATCATTTAATAGTTATTTTGCTAGCCAACCAAACCTATTCCTAGCAATTGGAAAAGTTTTACCATTGATCTCTATTGCTCAATTAGCGAGATAGTCTCGAACTTTAAAAAGAAATAATTTGGTTTGCAACTTTTTATTATAGTCGCATAATCAATCCAGAGAGATGATAATAGTCTAATTTTTTGTTAAATTGTCATTGTCTATTACGGAAATATGTCTTCAATCTATAGACAATGTTTTAATTTAGGAAGCGAAATATAACTTGTTAAGATTGTTACAAAAATGATTTTAGTTGCTCATTTTTAAAGGTTGAGTTTTTGAGATTTAAAAGTTGATTTTGAATTCGTCAGCTAATTTTATGAAAAAAAAAATTAGAAAAAACTAGTTGAATATACTTTCTTTCAAAGCACTTTCGAATGGAAAACTCTTTTTAATTTTCAAATAAAAATTAAAATTACTCAAGAACTCTACAAAAAGTAAAAGAGAAAAACAAAAACAAAAACAAAAACATATCAAAGTGGCAGGCATTAGGACCTTTGCTTCCTCGTAAGTTTATCTCACGGATGAATTAGTGACTCTACTTTTCGTTGAATTACTGAACCCCACTTTTTACTTTTTCTTTCACTTCTTTTTGGCATTTTCCCTTTAACTATTTGTGAACTTAATGCAATGTCCCGAATTAATTATCCTTTGAATTGTGTTATAATAATTTCAAGAGGGAGATATACTTGGCCCCTTTATTTCAAATTTTATTGAGTGAAATAACATTTTTTTTTTTGAATAATATGTGATTAAAAAAAAATCGATTTATGTGTAATATTATTTTATGAAAAATTATGCAGTTAAAAATGAGAGAGAGAAAAAAAAAAATAAAATAAAATTTAATTTAATTTAATGAGAGCCAAATGGGAGCTTGATATTTAAAAATAGTACTATAAATTACTTTTTTTTTTTTTTTTAAAATTACTTTCTTTAAACACAAAATTTCAACTACTTTCTATGAAGTCTTTTTTTCCCCCAAGCAAAACTAACTTATCTTTAGTATTATGTTAAATAAAATATGGGGAGCTTTGTGTTTTATCTTGAACTAATTTATTAGAGATAGTTTATTAATTTGGCATTAATTTGGAAAGAATTTTATAATTTTATAATTTGAGAATTTGTTTTTGCTTTTACTATTTTTACAGGAAATTTTCAGAGGATATAAATAAATGAATAAATTACTAAACATTAAAAAATGATTCTAATGAAGCAAATATTTTTTATATGTAGGTGTAGTAGGACCTTGTTAAAATTTTAAGTTACTAATACATTTAAATTTAATTTTCATGATTTTATACATCATACTTGTTCGGAAAACTCAAAAGTTTAGTCAAATACCGTTTTTTAAAGTAAGAGCTTGTTTGTTTTTTATTAAAATCTGATTTTAATTTAAATCAAAGTCAAACAATCAATATTAACAACATCTTTTATGGATCCCACAAATTTTCAATCACAAATTTCAAAAACTTCTATCACAATGAATTTACTAAAAAAAATCTAAATTTGATCCCCACCAAATATCATCTAACTTAAATTCTGTTAAATTTTAACATGTGACACGTAATATTTTTGACTTGTTCACAATGACAATAATTACAATGAAAATATTTTATTTATTATTAGTATCTTGAGTTGACTAAAGTATTAGTAATTTTCAGATAATTCCATTACTCAATACCTAAAAAAAAAACCCATCTAATGAGAGATTGGATAACTCACAATCTAGGATAAATTGCTATTAAGGCGCGAAACAGTTAAATTGCTATTTCTCAGTAGTAAAAGAAGATATCTTTCTGTTGAAATTGATAATAATGACAACCAATTGAAAATCAATCATACTTAACCTTTACTATACTTGCACGGAAACTCTTAATAATGGGTTGTAACCTATTTTCCGGTAAACTTTGAAGATTACATTCAGCCCGTCAAGATTAACAAATTCCCACTAGTCGATGTGTTTTCATTTTTAATTAATTATAAAAAAAAGTTATGATGATCAAGAAATCAACATAAATTTTACGAGAAAGAAAAAACAGCTCATAATGATGATGGTGGGAGTTGTGCAGGACCACAGAGTATATTCCACCTGCACCGGTTAAAGACATAATCTTGTAGTAAGTAGCAGTAATCACTTAACCACACTCAAAAAATTTTAGAAAATCATATTTCTCTGTGATTGTGAACGAATGCTCAGATGATTTGTCATCTCGGAAAAATTTATGGGTATCTTCCCAATGCCCTCTCCCAACTTTGACTCTGATTCTTTACTGTATTTTGCTGGAAATAAGCAAGAAAATGCGTGAAACTCCTTTGGGATTTTCTGAAACACCTCTCTCTTTATTCTTGGTTCTGCGGTGGATCGATTGCTTTTTTGGGTTCCTTTCTTTTCTTGTTTGTACTGAAATTATTCGATTAGAAAAGTAAAAATGATTGTGATGTGTCTCTGTGCATGGTTCTCTCTTGATACTCCTGTTTCTTGTTCATTTTCTTTTTCGTCCGTGACTATTATTAGTGAGTCTGCCATGGCTGGGACTCTTTTGTTTTTCTCGTTTCTAGCTGCACTTTTATTATTAATATTTTCACTTTTTTTCTGGGAACCTTATCTTCTTTTATCCTCTTATAGTCTTATTTTTGCATCTTCAGTGATGTTTCTTGTATGTTCTTTTTCTATTTTTATGTTATCGTAGAGAAATCGGGGGTATCTGATGGTGTCACTTTTATTGCAGGTAGAAAAGGGGCAGTTCAGTGACTTGTGATTATACAAGTTTTTAATTTTAGATTAAAAGCCACCCGACAATTCAAGCTAATTAATCACAATTAATGGCAATTTTATAATTGAAAACATGAAATGGGAGTTGTTATGCAGAAAAAGAAAAGTTGAAAGTAGGTACATGTGATTGCAATTAAAGTTAGTTGGGCACATGAGATTTTTTTGAAAGGTCTCCGTTTCTTGAAATTGAACATATGATCATTTGTGGAAAAGAGATGGAGCCTTTGAATCCAAAATCTCTTGAGAGAGTGGTTTCACAGAGAGCTTTTCAGATGGGCAGTTCATTCCCATGCCAAATATGTGTGGTGGGATTTCTTTGTGGGGTTTGCCTTACCTCATTGTTTCTGGCTGCTCTTACTTCATTTGGTGCTTCTGCCTTTGTTGGTGTTTCATTTTCAACATTTTCGACTGAAATTCCCTCTTTGAATTCTAGCCCAGTAGCTATCAGTAAGTTCAATTTTCTGCTTATCTCCTCTATTTGAAGTCCCCCCCCCCCCCCCCCCCCCCTCTCTTATTATTGTTCTTGTTTAGCCTTTTTTTTTTTTTTTTTTTGGACTGAATTTTGGAGTTCTATTTTGATTTGGATTAAAGCATTGCTTGTTGCTTGTTATAACATTCATGTGTTAAAACGTATTTGAATTTCACGAGTTATTTGAGGTTGTCTAAATTCATCCCATGGGCTACAGTCAAAGTACCAAGGAATGTTTCTTAAATGTGAATCTGAAGTAACTTAAAGTGGGAATCAATGCTTTGGACTTTAGACAATTTCATGATAATCAATTCACTTTATCCAATGGCATCCTTTCTTTGCAAGTAACTCCCAATTTCTCGTTGACGTGAAGTAGATGGCCATTTTTTGAAGTTGTGTTAGTCACTGATGTGGTCTAGAATGATGGGTAACATTTGGCTTTCTTATTGTGGTCATAATAAGAAATTAGGAATTACAACATTGGAAAAGCAGTAAATCTTAGTGAGTACTGGTCCAGACACAGAGCGTGAAAACTGACAATTTTGAGAATATGTGAACAAAAGATAACCATTTTATAGATTTCTACTGTTTAGTTGCAAACCTTTGAAATTTTTGCTTGCTACAGTGTATTTAGTTTGTTTACTGTTAGTCTTGAGAATCTCCTTCGTAGAATCATTTCCCTTGAAATTTTGGGCTCCTTAAAATCTACAACCCAGCAGAAAGTTATTAATAGCTTTCTCCTTTGTGATTTTTAAATTAATTTTGTTGGGATATAAGAAACTGAGGCCACTCTGTTCCACAACTTTCAAATTTGACTACGAGTACTTCAATCACTGTTTGTTGGATTAACAAATAATACATTACTTTGTTATGTGGTAGATGTTACAGGTGGAGACATTAATGTGATACAGAGAGAAAGAGAGATAATTATGCATTCACGGGAAATTACTAGCCCTGGAATGGACGAGAAAGTGTCTTCACTATATTCAGCATGGAGTGATTTACTTAGTAAATCGATAGATGAGAACGGTCAATTCTCCCGGTGGCCCATTTTGAGAAAATCCAATGTACCAAAAGCCCCTCATTTGGAGAACTGCAAGTTGAGTGCGGAAGTAAACCAACGTCTTGATAGGCGACTTCGAAATGAGTCTTTCCCGCCTTGGACAATTTGGAAAGGACGATTGGATGACCTCCCACTGCCTTTAACTGATGAGCAGCTGAAGAACTATAGGGATCAGATGATATCTGAAGGATCTTATCCTCCCTGGGTAAGTATCATCGTGTTTTCTAATTATCTTTTGAAGATTGACTTGACGAATCTCAGATAATTTGGTAGGGATATACCTTTCGAAGAAAGAATGATCCATTGTTTGCTTGAATAGTAGCATGCAGCCTATGCTGTTTATGATGAAATTGTTTATCAGTTAGGCCAAAGAACTTGGTTCTGCATCATCGATTGTAGTAGTTAAGATCTAATCGTGCCTTAGAGTTGTCGGAAATGTGAGTCTCATGTGGAGGAGACATGGGGAAAGGGAGTGCGTGCTCCTCCCTACTGTGTAGTGGAAGAAAAGAGAAAATATTTACATGAAAGTGTAGGTGTATGTGATCTACTGTTAATGTGAGACAGAGGGAGCTCAAGCAAATTGGGAGTTTGAGGCAAAAACTTTGTACGGATCTTTTCAAGAATAATAAAGAAAAATAAAGAAGGCACAAAACTAGGGGTTGAGTTGCCTCTGTTGTCAGATAAATATGATCACTTTTCTTCTTGGAATCCGCCTAAGATAGGTTCATTGAAACTCATTCTTGTTAAAGTACAAGGCAAACTTTGACAGTTGATTGTATGTTCAACTGATTTCTTCATATTCATGTAAATAAGTGTCAAAATGTCCACTTGTTCTTGGTAATTAAACTAGAGAAAGTCGTCTAAACTGCATCAAGTTAGACCCTATTATCTCAACTAATATTTACATTAATCCTGGCATTTGTTACTAATCTATGGATGTTTACAGATCACGGGATCTGACGAAGAAAACTACCCACTTACCAGGAAAGTGCAACGTGATATATGGCTTCATCAGCATCCAGTAAACTGCAGTGATCCTAGTGTAAGGTTTCTAGTTGCTGACTGGGAGAGATTGCCTGGATTTGGTATTGGAGCACAAGTTGCCGCAATGTGCGGTCTTCTTGCTATTGCAATTAATGAGAAAAGGGTTCTTTTCACGGACTACTATAATAGAGCTGACCATGATGGCTGTAAAGGTAAAACCTGAGGAGTTAACATATATGATTGACCAGTTCCAAAGTTCTATAATACATTCTGTTTTTTGTGTTGAAGTATCACTTTTTCAGTACTACACGCCAAACATGTTCTTAATGTTTTGTGTAGGTGCTAACCTTGTATAATCAGCATTATTTACTAATAAGCAAACCGAATGAGTTGTGCCTCCATCTTCTTCAATGAACATGCTCTTCCCAGTTATTTGTAGTCTTCCACACTATGATATGAAATTTAAAGTTGTCAATCCTAATGTTAAGATAAGCTCCATAATCGCTCATTAGCATGACATCAAATTACATGATTACATTGACAATATCTGAGTTAGTCTTGAAAATTGTGGATGATTCACCATCTAGAACAAAATTGAATTCTTACTTTGTCAAACTACATTTTCATGGTTACAGTACTTCACTTATGAGAAATTTTCATGGTTGATAAAAAACTTAGTCATTTTTCTACAGGTTCATCACGCTCTAGTTGGTCTTGTTATTTCTTTCCTGAAACCTCCCAGGAATGTAGGAAGCGTGCATTTGAGCTAATGCAAGAAAAAGAAGCCTGGGAAAAGGGAATTATAACAAGGAAAGGCAATTATACTACAAAAGAAATATGGACTGGACGCATTCCTAGGTAAGATGTTATGCTTATTATGAGACCGTCTACTCTACCTCAATTTCTTCTGAACACAAAGTGTACCATCTAAAGAAGCCTAACATATCAATTTTGCACTTCAGGATATGGGGAAATCCTTGGAGTATCATGCAGCCAACGACAGAGATAAATGGGAGTCTCATTTCTCATCATCGCAAAATGGACCGTCGGTGGTGGCTAGCACAGGTATATTTAGTGTAGTAATAATCATGTGATTCCATCTTGTTTACTTCAAAGGCAGAAGTATTGAATAGATACATGGTTTTTGAGGCTCAACTGTTGCTGCTTTATTCTTGAGCACATATATATATATTTTCTTCTCTTACTAATTTTCGTCTGCATCATACAATTTGCAGCTCTCCAAAATTATGAACTTCTCTTTGTTTCCATCTTCATGCCTTCTATAAGTCATTTTTCAATAATGTAGTATGAATGGGAGTTCTACCTTAATTAAATATAAAAATTTCAAGTCAATAGTTTTTTCGGATCTTTGCCTGATATAATTAACATCTTTATCAGGCTGTGCGCTACCTGATGAGGTTTAATTCTGAATATACATGTCACTTACTAAACAAAGCACGACATGCTGCATTTGGATGGGAAGCTGCAAATATGGTCCTTATGTCATCTTCCAGAGATTTTAGTGAGGTTTGTAATTCTTAATCCACCGGTGGTCACTGATATTTTAGTGGAATTTCATATTGGTCACTCTTCCCAAGTTCATCATTCAACTTAAATTTGTTTCAAATGTGTCTCTGAATTTATGCATTTGTTGTAGTTTAGTTATTCCATGAACGTCTGATAGTTTGAACAGATGTGACAGTCTAATTTGCAATAACTTGACTGCCATGTCATTTTTTCCAGGAATGGACGGAACGATTAGCTTAAAAAAAGTTTTAAGTATTTAACTTCCAGGTCCAACTTGAAATAAATTGAAGTTTAGTGACCACCCCATTCCATAATTTGAGAGGATTTATTTTTGGTTTTTGTAAGTGGCTTTTCCCTTTTCTGCAGGAATTAGAAGATAACAATGTATCTGATATCGAAAAATTCGTGTGGTCAAATCAGAAACCGTGGATTCCTCACCCTTTGTTAAGCATGCATGTGAGAATGGGAGATAAGTCGTGTGAAATGAAGGTGGTTGGATTCAACGAGTATATGCATCTAGCTGAACGAATCAGGGAGCGCTTTCCTCATCTTAACAGCATCTGGCTATCTACTGAAATGCAGGTTATCTCAGTCCTAAATTCGTTGAAACTTGGAATAAATGGACTAGGAATGTATGGCCAAGCTTAAAAAGTGTACTTATAAATAAATAACAAGTTTTAGAATAAACTTTTTTGATTGGTAATGTTTGAAATAAGTTATTTATTTAGAGTATTTCACACTAAAGTAAGAGTTACAAAATACCTTTTTTTTTTTTTTTTACTTCCGAGCGAGAAAAAACTAACATATCAAAATAAGCGTGGAAACAAAAAGTTGTAATTTTAATACTTTATAAGCTTAGTCAAATATTCTCCCTGCTGTCATCTTACAGTAGTATTCTTTAATTTCAGGATGTGATTGATAAATCAAAATCTTACCCTCATTGGAAATTCTACTACACGAACGTGACCCGCCAAGTGGGGAACACCAGCATGGCAACTTACGAAGCCAGTCTTGGCCGGGAAATAAGCACAAATTATCCTCTTGTTAATTTCTTGATGGCTAGTGAATCTGATTACTTCATCGGAGCATTAGGTTCCACATGGTGTTATCTTATTGACGGAATGAGGAATACTGGAGGAAAAGTCATGTCCGGTTACTTGAGTGTCAACAAGGATCGATTTTGGTAGTACCACTGCTAATCAGAAGCTTCTAGTTTCTATGGCATCGTCCAGTGTGAGGTTCACACGGTCGAGCCATATAAAGACTGCCAGCCATTGTACTTGCTTGAAATGTGAGACGAAGAAATGGAAGTGTACCTTTTGTGAATAAGATCATTTTAGATGTAAATTCTGAATTATGAAACTCTTGTATGTTGTGAAAGAGAATTTATTTTTGCACCCCAAACAAGCTAAAAGACTTTTTACGTGTAAATTATATGTACATAGGCAAATAGAAGCATATTGTATATATTGTTCTGAATGTACCTATATAAAAAAGAAAAAATATGTTTTCATTGTGATTAAGAGTTATTTGATTACAAACAGTCACATTGAATACAAATTTGGTTATAATTAGTCACATATAACACGTCAGTGATTTGATTACATACAATTAAAAATTAGACCGACTTGATCACAAATCGTCTGGTCACAGTTAGTCATAGATGACACAGATATAGTTATAAACAATAAATCTGGTTACATATAACACAATTAGTCACAAATCTTGTCAATTATAATGCAACACTACTGTCACCACACGGTACTCAAAACATTGCTACCACATCACCACCCCCATGCCCACCATTAAATAGATCAACTCTAATGCACTTTTATCACTTGTAATGCACTATCACCGCCTCCAAGCAAATCTATTTTCTAAACACAATGCCACCTAATCACCACCACCACCACCACCTGTAAATTTTTGTGTTTGTAAATGTGGATAAAGAGAGTTTCTGTAGAGAGATGAAATTTTTTTGGTTTTTGGAGTTTTCTACAGTGAGGTAGCGTGGGGGTTGCCGGGTTGGGTTCGTCGGGGCAGGTGTAGAGAGATTTGGATTTCTAGAGATTTATGAGATGGGGTGGGGACCGTGGAGTGGGCATTATAATATCAATATGTCAAGTATATCGATTGAGAGAGAGAGAGAGAGAGAGAGATAGAGAGAGTAAATGTATATTATATTATATTATAATTATATATTTAATAATTTGATTTACCGCTTGATTTATGAAATATTTTAAGCAAGTCTGTTAGTTTTGAAATGTGATTTTTATATGTAGGAGTTCTGTATTGTTCATTTAATAATTTTGCTTCATTAAACAAGGTAAATTATGCGTCATTCAAAATGAAAATAAAATTGAAATGTACTATGATATTGTTTGGTGAGGATTAAAATTATGTTTTAATAGAAGTTTTTGAAATGTATGGTTAAAAAATTGTGAAACTCATGAAAGATATGATTAATATTGATTGTTTGACTTTGATTTAGATAAAAATTTGATTTAAAACAATACCAAACAGTGGATATATATACTCATTAATATAACAAATATTATTCTTAATTTATTAATTGTTGAATTTAGTGTTAAAACATTTGTGAGATATTTAATATGTTGGATTAAAAATGACAAAAACTATAATTAATTAGTTTTGTGGCATGTATAAAATATTCGTCTAGCATGTTATTATGATGCACTTTATTTAAAAGTTTAAATTGTCATAAAAATGACATGTTTATTTGTATTTTATCTTCAACGTGCCTAATCTGGTTCGAGTTGAATTCATTCTTATCAAATATCTAACTCGTGTACATCTTTATAAATGAGTGAGGATGACATTTGGTTATAGGATCTTTATCTGCATGATACAAGGTTAAATTATCACATCTAGAACTTAAATTTCTAGAGAGACATGTTTATTTATTTCAATTAATTCTTCAATATGTGTGGTACATTAAATTGAGAAGCTCCAGCAAATTTTGTCGAGCATAACTTTTTAAAAGTATTTTAATTCTAATGTTCACACATAACACGCAATAGTTTCGAATTCGTGCAACTTCCTTTTCCTTCGATCGATTCTAGGGTTGTTTGGAGTCTACAATAATGTTTTTACTTTGTTCCTTCTCTCAAATTGCTCGATCAGTTTCAAGTGTGCTACATCTGGATCGCAAGTTTGTTTTCTTGGTTCGATATCCTGGGAAAGTCTGTTCACCTTCTTTGTTCACAAGTATTTTGGATCTCTCTATTTTTTGGGAATGTTTTTTGAAGTCTCCAGTTAAGTCTTTTTCACCAGTCATTTTGCTAAACAAAACATGACAGCTTACAAGTTCTATCACTTGGATTTCCTATTATTTGTCCAATCCAACCTCCCAAACGAGCCCACATATAAAAAAAGAGGTGAAATACTCGGGATCATACACAGCAATTAATTGATCCTTCATTCTTCACAACACATTGGGAAAACTGCAGTATTGCTCTTTAACTATGGACATTGTAACAAGTTGATTCACAAATTATAAATATAGTTGCATAACCAATCTCCAACGACAAAAAGCGTCCATATCCCTTTAAACTCGTCATGGGACTTTCATAGAAACGGGTCTCACTTCCAAATTTTAGACATGGGTCCAAGTTGATACGTAAAATTTAATGTTATAGGGTTACCTGATGATTTAACACAGATTTAAACATTAAAAATTGATTTTGTAACTATAAAAAAAAAAGGGTTGTAAACGAACTTGCTCTTTTTAAAAGGTTGGAAACAAACTAGTTACCCTGATAATATGTTTGAAGACCGGCATTTTTCCCATAATTCATTGACTAGAGACTTGTGGCAACCAAAACAGAGGGTTACCCACCCATTAAAACAAGCCTGAATACAGACTACATCTAACTACTTCCACAAGTTGACAATAGCGTGAATTTTAAATATAAAAAAAGTAAATACCTCTAAAGAAACTGCATTACTGAGCAAATTTAACAGACAACTAAGAATAAGAATTTGAAGAAGGTATCAAGCAGAGAAAACAAGAACCACAGTTATCACAACACTAATCCGTAAAGAAAACTGTACTGGGAATAGAAAATAAAATAAAATAATTGATTTTTTTTTTTTTTTCAGAACTACAAGTTGTAAACTAACGTGATCTGTAACCAATTAGCAGCCAGCCATTTGGCCTGCTCTTGCAAAACCTCAGTAGTGTACTCCAAATCACTGTGACATGGAATTAACGATTCTTTAGCTTGGCAAGCATGCTATGTGCGTATAACCTCAAAATTTCATTGGCAGATTGATCCCATTTGATCACTTCTACCCCAAAATTACTCCTCTACTTCCAGATAAAAGCTCGTTGCAAAGAATCACTATGGACATTTGAAGACAATAAAAGTTGTGAGGATAGTGTAGAAAAGAATTCGAAGAACACAAGAAACCAAATAGGTAAGAAGCAATCAAGGTACTTTATTTAATACCTCATCTTGGTATTACAAACTGCATTTCAAGGTAAGTAAAGCAGTCATCTCATCATAAACGTTAAATGAGTCCTCATCAGATAGCTTTCGCTATGTCTAAGAAAAGTGTATGTGTGAGAGATCTGTTCCTTTCAGCACATTTTTAAAGAAATGGTAGTGGCGGAGAACTATAGAATAGCTCAGAGGAAAATTATTATGAATACCTGGTATGAGTTTTAAAAAGTGCTTATTTCATTATTCCAATAAATGTGTATAGACTAATTTTGAATCAAAGTGATGCACAGAGACAGAGGTGGCCATAAAGGACAATTACCTCATATTTTCAAATATACAACCAATAAAAAGAGGGCAGTTGATGCCATGTTCCTTTCTAAGGGGGGCAATGTTCTGCAGGACTTGCATTTAAGATGAAATCTACAGGACTAGCCGACTAGGAGGTGAAGCCAGTTCAGATGTTACTTGCAAAGATCAACAACGAAAACGTTGATGTTACTGGGGATGGTAGGATGTGATGGAAACGTGCAAAGAATGGATTACTAGGGGCAGCTGCATGCAGGAGTGGAAGCTTGCACCTTATTGCGTTATGTGGAGAAAGAGAAACAAGTGTTATTTTTAAGGCATAGAGAATTCAAAAAAAAAGGTGATTTTTCTTTTCTTTTCAACATTCTGGAGCTCCTAATCTGTTCCACGATGTAAAGATTCTTGGATAGGTTAGGGAAATTTTCTTGCATTTAATGGAATTCTGGTCTACATAAACATTCTTTCTGGTTCAGTATAAACCATATCCATTCTTGGTTGTCAATAATCACGGTTATGCAAATTGCTAATGAAGAACATCTGATGCTCTTTTCTTCTCTCCATTTTACCTCATCAAAATGACTGATGATTGTCCATATGGAGACCCATAAGGTCCGACTCTTGTTACTTTAGGCTCAATACACAGTAATTATCAATCAAAATAAAGGGGTGGTGATGCATTAAATCCAGATGAAATCTTGATCATCAGAATGAAAATTAATAGACCGAAAAAGAACTCTATCCTGGTTCAACAAATATCTCACCATAGAGAACTCAAAAGGGGGCCTCAAGAGATTCATCCCAGACATCTGCACTTCCATTTGAGGCATCTTCTGCATCTTCCTCCATTGATAGCCTAATATATTCTCTGTGCGCAAAGTGATCCCACTCAGTCAAATTTGGGTTCTCACGTTCCTGTTCAGGAATTAAAAATGAGGGGAAATAAATCAAGCCAACCCTGCTAAGCATATTGAAAATCGCAGTCATCAAGCATGCACTAAAAATAATGAAGTTGCAAGCATTACCTGGCGAATTAGAAATGGATCACGAGTTTCAAAAGCCATGAACTTATTCAGGTTAAAAAGGACATTGAAAAAACTGCCTGAGAGCTTGCTGCCCTTTAAGTCGCGCAGTGTAAAATAGCTATCATCCTGAGTATGAAATAATTCGTGTCACAAGAAGTTATAACAAGTATAAGCCAATTAGAATTAAAGTACAGCGTGTGTCATCACGGATGCATCAACTCAAAAATCTATGTGTTGAGTGTGTTTGGGAAGTGTTTATAAATATATAAAATGAGTGGTGGAAAAGTGGTTAGTACTTGTAGCGTGTAGGTCATACGAAATGTATAGATCTGATTTTTGGCAAGTGTTCAAGTGTTTATACTTGCCAAACACAAGTATAAATTGACATTTGACATCAAAAAAGGAAGTGTATACAAAAGCAACTTATTCAGCCACAATGTTCACAAGATGCCAATACAATTCAGTTTTCTGAACCAGCACTCTTCAGAATTTTTGTATTAAGTTCTACCTAGGATGTCATCAAACTTACAAAGTTCCAGCTGATTACAACCCAATCATGGTCTGCTTTGCTCAGTTAGTCAGCTTCTTCTAAGCATAATTTTTCTTTTTGATAAGAAGCGGAACCTTATTAATCAAAGGACTGTATTTCCTATTCATGGAGTAGGACAAGGTATCCTCCATACACCAAATTAAGAAATTAAAAATTAAGAAAAAATTACTTCTTTCCAATTAAAAACTAGTGAAAAGGACACCATCCCGTGGATAAAGAGACCCATAACATGACTAGGAATCTTGGCTTTTCCCATTTCTTTCAGTCATATTACTCAAAGAATGGATGAAACTACAGATGTCCACAATATAACCCCTTCTACAAGCTGAAACAAATCGGCTTTTGCATCTTATGGTACACATCCAAGCTAAATCTGCTTCCTGTAACAATCTACACCATAGTTTCCTTGCTACTTTATGAAGAAAAACGCATGATCAAAATAATCCAAATCATTTCATCAGAGTATACACTATGAACCAATGAACTAAATCACAAGTATAGATCTTCCTATCTTCCTATGAAAAATCAACCTAAAAACTTTAGAATGTAAACAGATAGTCATTGTATTCAGAATCCTTTCTTCAAATTACACACTATGAACCTTTGAACTAAATAACAGGTATTGATCTTCCCTTGCAAGCCAACTAATCGATCATTATAATTCTGCAAGGGATATATGATTTCCAAATGCATTTAAAGATTAAAAGATCGGGAAACAAGGCAAAACAACCAAAGCTTAGACATAAGACGTACAGGAAAATAATCCACTATTTCACCTAAATGGTGAGGTAACAGGAAAAATTCAAGGATAGCTAACCTAGAAATTTTCTGTACCGCAAGTTTCAATGAAGTTAGAAGCCTCAACTGATGCCTCCATTTGGAAGAAAACCAGCATACACAATAGGAATATACAGATTATATAATCAAAAGAACACTCCCATCCCAAACATCCGAAAAGGGATCTTTTTACAACATAACCACCTCTTGTGTCATGAACCAGATAAATGATTATATAAACTTCCAGGAGTTTAAAATAAGCCTTTCAACGTTGTTTTGTAATCCCATCTTGGGCCAGACCATCTTCTAAGCATGACTCTTTTGAAAAATTAAAAGGCCCTAGCCCATGCAGTCACATGCTTTAAACACCAAGCTAGAACTACATAATAATTTAGCAAAATAATGATACTACCAGAAAATTACTACAAGCAATTGCTGTAGAAGAATTTAATTCAAAAAAATCAATTAAAAGAAGAGTTATACTGCTCCGCGGAACTGCTTGTCAAGGCACCTAAAGCACGGTAAGACAAAAAGAACAAGGCAAGATACACAAAGATGAAAGATTTAAGAAACAAAGTCTATTGGAAATGCACCTCTGGACTAATCATGTCAACCATCTGGCACAAAATATCCTCAAAAAGCACAGGCTCCTGAGCCATGCATTCCATTCTATGCAACTGCTCTTCATAAAAGAATTGCATTTCATTCCTCGTAATAACTCCATTTCCATCCAAATCTATGCACTTGAACCTAATAAAGATAATTAGTTTTACATTCATATAGAACAAAATAGAAGATATTGATGAAAAATAGCTAAATGGCTGAGAAGAATTCATCAATTAGTCTCGTTTGGATACAAATTTATAAATGGTTTATAAATTCAATTATAATCAAACATTAATTTCAACTACGCATTCATAACTACTACCCATTATTATCCACACATTTCATGGGACCCACTACTATTTCTCTTTATAAACCATTTATAAATTTTCCAAACAGAGGCTTAATCTATTGTTCCTAATTCTTTCAATTAATCCTTTTTCTTCCTCTTTGCATGGACATAGTAAGCAATCCAAATTTTTTAAATTCCTTGACAGCATCAGGAACCATAGAGGAAACAGAGTTCAAGATTTAGGCATTTAGTTCGTTCATAATTTTATCAGCTTCTACAAAATACTCAAAATGAGGGCAAGTAAAACCATATTATTCTTCCTTGGGTTATCTGTTACTCTTAAATTAGCTCCTTTCGGGCAATGACTCCGTAGAACCACACCCTTTCAAAAAATCATGTTGTCCCAGCCATAAAAGATCTTGGCCAAAAGTTACAATCCAGAATCAGACCATTCCCATCACTCAAAGATCAAAACTGTCAACAATGAAAATCCTGAAAACTAACATGTAACTTCATTCTCCTGTGCAGTTCAAAATAAATTCAAACTTAGCTGTCATCTATAATGAGCCAAAGGTTAAAATACCTCAGAATAGGAAAAATTCGAAAGTGCAAAAACCAATTTTGCATGGATACTGGTGACATCTTTTTATTTTGGTAAATAAATGGTACAAATAGAAAAAAGGCTTAGCTGGATGTACTTATAATTAAGAGAGTGCACATACCAATACTCAAGACTAGGCTCGGATGCTTTATCCTCCTCTGACAATATGAAGTAAACAAAATCTTCATATCCCATCTTTCCTTCAACTTTATTGGTGAACTTTCTGGGGACCTTAGACAATTTAAAATTTAATTACTTAAAGAAATCGGAGATGCGTTGATTAACGAATAAATTAGTCATCAAAGCAATGTGGCTTTAATAGAAAAAATAGCACACATAAGATAAGAACCTGAGAAAATATTCTGTCAACAATCCTGTACGTAAGTGCATGGTTACCATATCTGATGAGGTTTTCTTTATCGATCAGAAAATCATGATCCATATCCAGCTCCCAGAATTTGCAATATATTACGTAAAAATGTTCATAAGAGAAGTACCTGTAGCAAAAGGGAAAACAGGAAGGTATAATAATAAGGATGAATAGGAGATCACATAAGATAAAGTAATGATGCACAAGTTATATACAAGAAGTTAACATGTAGTAATTTTTTTCCACGACAGTTGCTAGGTAAATCAAAACCTCAAAGAAGTTATTAATGTTACTCTCACAAATACTAATTTCCTCTAGGTGAGAAAATTACTTTCCATGAACTTGTTGAAGACAATATTTAAATGCTATTAAATGTCAATATATAAATGATATAAATGTCTACTTATCTAACATATCAAGCTTTTGGATCAAGTGGTTCAACAGGACTCTACAAGCAAACATTCCATTTCTGTTAGACCGTCTCATGAAGAGTCACACCTTAAAGCTCGGTTCAGATATCTCCTATATAACTAACGCAGTCAAAACTAAATCCAGTTATGCTATAAATCATTAGCAATTAAGAAAAAGGTCATAATAAACAAGAACCATTCCCCCCAATGTAAAACCAATGAAGCGTTTCCTATATTTACCTCAATACTTTGTTGATATCTTCTTCTTCGTCTGCATGTTGCATTGCATCAATTAAGTTCGAGCGCTTCAGCTCTCTGAGGGTAAGACGACCATTACCCAATCTATTTACGTAGTAAAATATTCGATATATTACAGTTTCAGCTGGCATTGCAATAAATTGAAATGTTAAAATTCAACCAAGTAGTATAGTTTCTCTTACTAGCAAAAAAATTGGCAAGACAAATGGAAAAAGTAGGCCACCTAAATTTAGCAAAATATTAAATATTTTTTAACCATAGCAAGCCATGTTATTGTTTAATGTACTTCTTCAAATTCTAAAATATTCTAGTGAGATCGTATCACTATGGTGAATGGAACCCATAGCCACGAGAACATCTTATCCTGACTAAACTATTACAGGGTTTTGAGTTTGATTCACATAATCCAAAAATATAAAATCTCCATCTAAAGAAGATTACTAAGATAAAAGAAAGTGTTAAGTAACTTTATGATTTGAAATTATTGCTACAAAGTTATGAGTAGGCAGGAGTGAATAGAGGTGTACATATTTTTGTTACAGAGCACAAACTGTTTGATACACTTTCCTCTATTAGTCATGTATTTGAAAATAATGTTGAACTTTTCTAATTCCCCTATATATATTTTATGAAGAGATTTTTTTTTTTTTTGTCATAATAGCTTATATCGAAAAAAACTGCTTCCTAAACTATTTTAGAAACAAAGGACTAGTGCAATGGATATGTCAAAGAAAGGATTATTACCCTGGCTGGAGGAAGAGGACTACGAGAGTAAACAAATCTAGGAGAGTCATATCTATCATCTTCCCCTCTATAACTCTTGGTAATGATTCCTAATTGCGATCTTTACTTTATCAAAAGATAATGTCGCTACATCAAATTATTTAATAGAATCTCGGACTAATCATGTATCTACTACACATGGCATATAACTAACTGCATGAGGAATTTGCATGACTAGAAAGGACTTCAAAGACAAGATGAAAAGCTGCCTCAAATTCAGGTGCCTCTGTAACTTCTTTACTCGCTGTGGCTAAGTTAATGTATATCTCTCTACAAGTGCTGCTTTGTTGTTATAATTCACCAATTGTTTACTACCTCAGTACAGACCAAACAAATTGAGAGACAAAATAATTGTCAGCATAAAGAAAGATATATAAATGTGGGAGGATCAGGGTCCTCTACATTATATAAAAGAAAAGGAAGCAAGAAAAAAGATTGCAGGTACGAGTTCCATGTACTTTATAAATAAAATCAGCCAACCAGATGTAATAGGAGTAGCAAGCACAGCATTTCAAATTTATATTCTGTAACTAGGTAAACTACTTTTCAAATTTTACACTGCAACAACTAGGATCTACTCATAGTTAACCAGGAAACAAAATGATCTCTCAGAAAACAATAAAACAATTCGAATGCATATTAGCAATGGCTCTAAAAGTGTTCCAATGCTTAGAAAAATGTCATGAGCTTCTGTGATACACAAATGAAATAATTTTAAAATATGGTAGTGGCAGCAGCAGCTTTGTATTTATGCAATGTAGTAATAGTAACTATAAAATCACACATATCGAGTAACAGGCAAACAAATCCAAACATTCAAAAGCAAATAAACCAAAATTGATCGAGCTAGCCAGCAAGTGAAGTACAACATACCATATCTTTCTTGGAATTCAGGTGTGCTGTGTAAGAATTCCAAACCTGGATGAGTTGCCAAAAGTTCTCGAAGCACAGGTTTGAAGTCATCCTATTGTCAAGGTCATGAATTGCAAAGGTAAGAAAGAAAAGTAAACAATGACTTGATTAAAGTTTCTATCAAAAAAAAAACTGTCGGTAGTCATATGACCTGAGTCAAGTATTTGAAATCTTGCTGCTTCAAGAGCATGTAAATCTGGGTTGCTATATCTTTGGTCAACATATTGCCATTGATCCAATAATCAACAAATGCCTCCCTGTATGCACATTGGTAGTTCGTATTAGTATTGATGATATAAGAAATTTCTGAGTTGTTTCTACTTCTAGTAATAGATTTTAATTCATTTTCATTCTGTTACATAATACCTAATTTGAGAATTTATTAATTCTATTCTATTTTGCTATTTTATTTATATTTATGTGCAAATTAGACTTTTAATTTATTCATTTGTTTTATTATGAATTTTTTAAAGAATGGTTTATTATGAACATATTTTAGTAATTTTATATTATTTTGAATTATTCTATTGGCCTGTCTTGAGGCATATGCCTCAAAGCAACCCGCAACCCAAGTCTTATGTCTCGCCTCGCAAAGATAAAACGTCAGTATTCGATCAAACCTTTTTAAAATTGATAATTGAAAGACAATATGCAAAGTTATACACTAAATGTAACAAGGAAAATGACTATCATATATCAGTCTTATTATCACAAAGAGAGGACTATGATATTAACCTAACAAAATCAAAAATGATCCTAACATAGTCTTAGAAAATATGTCAATTATCTAAAGGTTAGCCGCTGAGGAAAAAGGTAGCATGCTAACCTAGTTCCCACATCAGCTAATGAACTAAATCTAAAGATTCATGACCTTTCCGACTCATTCTCATTGATTTTGTAAAGAAGATAAGGAGGAGTCAATAACATATTTAGTGGAAGTTTCCGTATCTTCTATTAAGAGCAAGATATTTAAGCTCCTAAGTAGCTTTAAAATCATATCTTTCAACCTTTAAACTGCAGGAAAACTGTTCGAGGCCTTGTTACCTTTTAGGTGAGAATGATTCATGTTGTTTCCTCATTACCTTACCTAGGTTAAGTTGAAATACATAGCCATCTCAGTCTTCAAATATTTCAGTTATGTTGTGTAAAATATTTCTTTTCTCCCACAATTTCCAATATTCTGAACTCGTAACACATTATAAAAGAACTAAATATAGATCAAATTCCAATAAGAAGTCATGCAGAAGGACATTACTATCATTGAATAGACAAGCAGTCCCCAACATTTCCTCATCTTTGAGGCCAAGCTCCAATTGAACACATAATGAGGAATCAAATAAAGAAAAGAAAGGCAGGAAAAAACACGAGCCTTTGAATGGCCAATTCCCAATAAAAGACTTGCTTATGAGTTATTCTATTCAATAATTTCACGTGAAGATAGCTGGTTCGTTTTCTGAACTACTTTAAATGTAGGCAAAAACTAAACAACAAAAGTTTACAACTCATGCAATGCTGAGATATATGACTGCACTTTCAGCAACATCCACCACCAAGTAACAAGCTGCACTCCAAGTCATTCACATACTCTTCATCATGACTAAAATCCTACCCCAACAAATTTACATTTTTCCAAAAATTACAAGATTTAGCTACTAATGAAGAAAATTGGCTGTTCTGCTGAGAAATGATAATTAACACAAGGCAAACACACCTACATGCTGAGCACATCAGAAATGGATAGTGATACCTAGATCCCTCTTAAAAGGCTAAAATTCCATCACGTGCAAATTTGATTCTTCAAAAGATAACAGGTTTTCCATACTATGGGAGAAAGAGCATCTACCATGTACCATACCAGAGAATCAAAGTTTGCACAGTGCAATGCGGGTTACCAAGTGGATCAAAGAAAAGGAAAAAAAATATACATTCAGTTTTTGTGTCTTTAAATTCCAGGTTAGTTTAAATTTATTCAAAGACATGTTTTTAAATTTATTTGTTGAACATGTTTATTTTTATTTCCATGTTTAGTTTAAGATAATTCAGTTATTTTATTCTTAAATAAATTTATTCTTATTTGGATCCACCTTTAATATAAGGAAAAGAAATTTTTTGGTAACACCTCAAGATACAAGATTTGTGAAAATTTGGGGTGTTACAACATCTATCAAGAATCAATAGATACTTTCCGTGATGACAATAAAAAATAATAGTGTAAAATCATAGAGAAAACATTACACTAACGGGACATTTCGCGAGTCTGAACTTTGTGCACCCATAATTTCCTAATTTAAGGTAGATGAAAACTCAGACAAGGGGCTAAGTCTTAAATAACTTATGCCATGTGCAACTACATCTTTTGTTTTGGGGGGTATTTTCTAGGTGCGGCACATCTATTTTCATTTGTACGTCTACAAGTAAGGAAAAAACGCAAAATCTAAAAATTAAAATGACATGAAGCTTGATTAAGGCCCCGTTTGATACACATTTTTCCTCCATAAAAATGAAAAATATGATTGTTATCCATCACATCCGGCCATCATCTTTGACTTTCCATATCTTGTGTGGGGCCATAAAGGCTATATTTTTCATTTTCATTCTACAAAAAATGAGAATCAAACGGGACCTAAGCAAGGGACAAAGTATATTAATAAGAATTAACATAATGTTTACCTGGTCACAATGCCGGTGCAATTGACATCAATCTTTCCAAAAAGTGCAGTGGAAAAGAATGATGGTAACTTGCAGATTTCTTTGGTAACTGGTTTAAATTCTGGCATCCCATGAAAATATAAGTAGCATGAACAGCCTACTGATTCTCAAATAATTTATTTATATTGTTTTAAGTTTCATACTGATGAACAGATAATATAGCCCTTGTTTGAGCCCCATTCTTGTCAAAAAATACATTTTCGAATAGTGTATTGATAGAAAATGTGTGGTTAAAAAATAAAGAAAAGTTATGGATTTGCGTGTAATATTATTTTATTGAAGAATGTGTGGTTGAAATACCGTCAAAATACTGTTAAAGAATGTATTTTGATGGGAAAAAATGGGACTCAAACAAGGCATAATAAAGAAATTTATTTATAGGTTTGGTGCAACTGTATTACAATAAGCAACTAAACCTTCAAGTATTGAATTAAGTTGAAACTCTCACCATGCATCTGGAGCCCATCTGCATGACCATAAAAAAACTGATTGATTCTGAACAAGCACCGTTCTTTCAATTCATTTGGTGGTGGACGACCATTTTGAAAAAAGAACTGTGTGTTCTCCATCAGTAGAACCAATTATCGATCTTAGAACCAAATTTAAACGAAAGCAGCACTCAAAAAATGAAAAATCTAGAGCAAAATTGCCACTATATTTTCAAAAGATTCACAATTCGAACCTGAGGTATAAGCTCTTTCACAGGTTCACTCACAAATTTCAGTGGAGAGCTAAGAGAAGATGGCCCTACCCTCTGCTTCATGAACCGAGGGGAACCAGACGAACTCCTTGGCGAAAGTGGCGGTGTACTGCCAGCGGGAAACATAGAAGGTAAAGAATTGCTTGTGACGGCATGTGTACTAGATGATGTCCCAGAGACATTCAAGGGACCACCTCCCTTCACATTATTAAGTAACGATTTTACCTATAATTTGCAGATGGTTGCAAATTAGATCCTTTATGTATTTCAGCTAAAATGAGAAAGAAAATCACATAATCTGGAAAAACTTGGAAGAAATACAGTAAATTGGCCTCTCCTTTCAAATAGTGAAGGACAGAGTATAATCTTATATTAGTTTATAGCCTATATTAATTTCTAATACAATTTCACAAACTTTGAGTAACAGGGATATGCAAATGCAATAGAATGGAAGATAGGTTGATTTCCTAATTATTGGACCATATATAAGTGGAGTTGAATAATCATCAGCTGAGGTTAATAATTGCAAATAATATAGGTGGAAGACTTTAAAGGTGCCATCTGCATCAATCCAGCAACTGCATAATTAATAGATCTATGTTTACTAGATGAAAAGGTAGAATCATAAATCCAATTCAAGCATTGGTTCATTAAGAATTAAACCTACAATAAAGAGAAACAAGTGCAGAATGAATCCACTTAAAGCGATATGTTACAAGAATATCATTTCTTACATATGGCATCTACACCAGCATAAATATCAGAAACTCCATAGTTAGCTCAAACTAAATTTACTTGCACATTATTTCCATACTCACAAACCTACGACATCACCTAAATTCTAGTAGTGGTAGGGAGGATTAATGAAAAAGTTAAATATGGGGGAGGAGGAGCCTCAATTCCTCATTAGATGAGAAGGAGGGAGGAAGGAAAAGACAGAAAAGGTGAGACGATCCCTTGGTCTTTCGCAATATTCTGTATTATTAAAGAGTTAGAGAAAAATTGGAGTATCGAAGTATATCAACATTTCTCCTTGCCCTTCCCCCTCCTAGTTTTGTCCTACCAAACAGCAAAGAGGAGTTGAGATATTTCATCTCCATGAAGGGTTTCCGCAATACCTTTCCCCTCCCCTTCATGACATCAGCTAGAAATATTCTTGCCCCTAACATAGCTATTGCGATTCATCACATGAAAGGATGATGCAAAACGGGATATTCATGATAAACATATCAAGAAAGTTCATCAGTAATCTTTGGTTTTTAACTCTTCATCAATCCTCTTCATAAAACTTCATGATTTGACCTTCATATCTGTCATAGCCAGGGAGTGAGAATAGTTGTATCTCTACAATGGTTAATGGAGTAGCGGATTCCTAGATCCCTATGCATCATCTATTCCAGGTCTCTTCTGGCCCAAAACTTAGCAGCTGAGGTCTTGGCGAGATATCGATCATTGACATGATTTCAACTAACCCCTATTGTCATTCTCTTTACTTGTGGTACCCTGATTGGTACATATTTTCTTTCCTATCTTCTAAAAAAAATAAGTTCTTAAAATATACAGGATAACACCAGTGGTTTCAAAAAAAAAAAAAAAAAAACAGATTTTACATCCTAAAATCCCAAAGTTTTCTCTTCATATTGTTTGTAATTTCCCTTATACTCAGCGTTCCACCTAATTGGCATTTCATACAACATGTTCTTCATCTTTTAATCAAAGTACTTCCTCAAACATTAACCCAATACAGCAAATATTTGAGCAAAAAAGGTGCCATGTGAAGGAAAGCACAAAAATGAATGTCCAATCAGTAGTAAGCAGCTGATGTATACTAACTTTACACAGTCAGCAGCCGAGTGTAATATAAAATAACTAAATGAAACAAACAACAACGTTACCAAAGAATTGGTTTCAGGAAGCGAAAGCCACTGATCAAAAAGCTTCTCAGCAATAGAAGGATTGGCTTTGATTGCCAAAGAAGACACCTCCTGAAGCTGCAACAGTTCCGCATCGAGACTGGCTACATCCCCATGGAAATCCATATCCATAATTTCCCTCAACTCCTTAAATTATAACAATAACTCAAAATTCTGAGATCTTTAAACGATTCTTGAATCATCAAACACAAAATAATGCCTCCAACTTCGAATTTCAAAGATCTTCACAGATTCCGAACAGAAGAAGCACAAAAAAATCGAGATGTGTGCTAATAAATAATTTGTATAATCATGAAAACCCTAGAATTCGATTGAATCTAAGGTCAGAGAGAAGAGATGAATAAAGAGATCAGAAACCCTTGGAAGCAGAAGCGAGCGTCTCCTTTGTGCGTGAGAGAGGGAGGAGAAAAATGTGAAACGAAACGATAACGATGGATTGTGATTATATATAATGTGATGGTCTGCCTGAAACTCTGACGGGACGATTGTGAATCGGTTGTATTTTGGCGCTTGACTCGAACGTGACACTCTACAAGGTGAGGATCTTGATTTGGGTGCGCATGGATTAAAAAATGTATTTTTTTTTTCTTACTTAAATCGCATATTATTTTATTAAAGTCGTTTAATTCTTATTCCGCCTCTATAAAAATGAAAATATTATCATTATCAATCAAATTCAATCACCATTTTTTACTTTTCATCTTTTATGTGGACCTATAATAATTATATTTTTCATTCTCATTCTACAAATAATGTGGATCAAACGGGGTGTAAAATTAAAACGTTTACTCGTTTATTTATTTTTAATCATATGTTCTCTAAAAATATCACTATATATTTTTTCTCGAAAATCCATTTTTAATAAAGTTTGTTGACCACCGACTTCCAATCTCAATTTAATATGTACTTAGCAGTGGTCTCACTGGCTTGGGAGATTGGCAATGTTACCTCAGTTCGATCATCAATTAGAAGTATGGTCTTTTTTTGCTGAGTCTTTAAATATATCTAATCAATCACGCACATTTAGAAGGCCTAGACGACGATGCCGTCCTCCTCCTCCAATCAGCCTCATTAAATCCCTCACTTGTGCATGCCATCATTACTTGATAAAAAACAGTACAGTTAAGATTTGATGAGAACCGACCTCATCCGCCAATCAGGGCTAATAGTGGCAGCACACAACTCTAAGCTCGGCATTGCTTGAAATGACTTATTAGACACCTTTTTTTTTATCATTTTTATAGCTTAATATTTCCTATAAAAGGATCGAAACCCTCACACTTAAGGGATATGAAAAGACACCTAAACCAACCTCATAATTGTACTTTAAAAATGCAATTATCAATGCAAATTTCACCCCCTTTTTTTTTTAAAGTTGACTCAAATCAATATTTACATTTTTTTACGTCAATAAAGCTCAAATAGGCATTACGTATTTATTATAGAATAATAACTAGGTGTTGATAGCGAGTTGTTAATTATTGAGTAAGTTACTGGTAAAGATTGATGGGTCTTATAAATATATATATATATATATATAAAGAAAAAGTTATTTGTACAAAGTTTGATTACAAAGTTTATTGACAAAATTCAGGTCATTGATTTCAAATGATTTAAAAACATATTTTTTAAATGATTGATGTAAATATTATTTTGTCAACCAACTTTGTACATGTTGCATAACTCATAGATAAAATGTGATTTGATTGAAAGTATTTTTAAATTAGTTTATAGGATTATGTTACGTATACACAATCTTTTACACTGGTCGGACCGAATACGAATGCCGTAAGAGTACGGATCAAGTAGTATAAAGGAGCTTTTAAAGTCCAAGTCGATCCCACGAGAAATGTTTATCCAATTACAAGTTAAGTGTTTCAAATTAATGACGTTGACACAGACATTTAAAACTTGATTTTAAAAGTGAGAAAATAAAACAAATGACTCGATTTAAATTTTAAAAAGACAAAATAAATGATGAAAAGGATTTTTTATTTGAAAAATGTTGGAATTTATACTTTCACTTAACCATAATGTCATTAGTATTAAAATCGATAAAATAAAGATGCTAGAGTTACCAAAGTATCAGATTAGATCCGATTCTCCAATTTTAGTTAACAACCTCTCCCAAGTGAAATTAACCCTAATTGATTAACCTATCCACTATATCTCTATGTGGATACAACTTAACCAATTGCATTAAATTGTTGTGAGAATACTCTAAGGGTCACTTAGAGTAGATGTATATCTCTATAACACCTAAACGAGTATAGTCGAAACTATACAAATCTAGGATTTTAATTATCTTGATCTAGCTAGTACAACAATTTCTCAATAATTGCACCAACCATTGAACCATATCATATATTGATCAAGTACAAGATAGTCAATAAAACACAATAATTAAAACATCTAGAACTTGGTAACACATGTATCTTGCCATACAAAACAACATACTAATGAAACTTTTGATTAAGTTTCTACATAAATTTCAACATAAAACTATTTAGCTCATAATAAAAGTAGTGTAACAAAGAGATTTTTGTTTCATTGCAATACAAACAAGGAAACTAAAGGAAGAAATTCAAAAGGATAGATAAAACCCTTGTAGAACAACTTTGAACTCTTCCATTTGTTCTCCAAGTTCTTCTTTGATGACTCCTCTTTGTTCACCACCTTCACCCTTAGCTTAACCTACAAAAACAAAATAAAAACAAAGCAAAAACTAAAACAAATGAAGAAAACCAGAGAGCTCAAGAGGGAGGGAGAGAGAGCAAGAGAGAGGAAGATGGATGAAGATTAAGACCACAATGAAAAGAATTTTATCTATATCCCTCTCTCCACTAAGTTTTCCTCCACTAATAGTTATAAATTATAATAGATATAATATATAATAATAGACATAGATAAGGTTTAGTATTAAACAATTCGAAAGTAATCAAAACTTTGGTCAAAACTCGAAAAAAATGTTTTAAACCGCCCTTGAGAATTTCTTCTAAGCGACCCCTTAGGCAAAATCTGGGCGACCGCTTGGGCAAACCAAAATGCGATCTAAAATTCCTGGGGGCCACTTAGCGACCGCTTAGTTCAAGTTCACGCGGTCGCTTAGTTCATCCCATATTTGCTGCCCAGGTCCTTGAACGTTCTGACAATTGTGCACTTTGATCCCTCATCTTTGAATTAGTACAATTCAATCCTTAGATTTTGAATTTCATTTCATTTAGGCCCTTACTAAATTGCAGTCAAAGTCCTCTATCTTTTGGTCAAGTGCATTTTCACTCATCAACTTCACAAAATTGTACACTTTTAGTCTTTTTGCTCCTCTTTAGCTCGTTTCTTCGTCTGATCGGGGTTTTTGCCTATAAAATCAAATAATACACAACTATGCATAGAATATGCTCATTTTCATCAATAATTATGAACCAATAAGTGTCCAATAAGTGTGTAAACGCACACTTATCATACACACCCTCCAAATGAGGGGTTTAACAGCTATGTATATGGAAAATGTACATATTTTATATGCATTGGTGGACACATGGTGGTCATAACTTTTGGATTGAATTTTTTTTTATAAAGTCCTGTTTGATATCGATTAAAATTTTAATTTTAATTTAAATCAAAGTTAACAATTATTTTTAATAATATATTTCATGGGATTCATGACTTTTCAACTTTGATCAAAATCTACTAAAAATATGATTTTAATTCTACCAAATAAGGACAAAATCACAATAAATTTGAATTTTTCTCTTTTCTCGCGACTCTTTCCCTCACGCATTTTTACCAAAATCTTGACACTTCTAATTTTTTTGTATTTTGTCTATAATTTGTCTACAAATTATCACATTTACTATATAATTTTTACTTTCCAATCAAATTTCCAAAAGCAAAGCCCTTTATACATAGAAGGGCTTCACATAATTGTTACATGTACTCACATGGGAGGTGAGCTCCATGTGAATTAAATATTGTCAAAAAACTTGGGCTCCATTTATTTGTGTGCAGAGCCGATTCTGGGCTGAGGCCCAAGTCTTAGGCCCAAAATTGAAGGGGACCTTATTTTTTATCCAAATAATTTTTTTATTTTTTTTTTCAATTAAATTGAAGGGCAGCCAGTCTTCAATCGAATTTTATTGCTACTTCTCCAGACTCCAGAATCCCAGAGATCCCATCCATTTCCCAATTTTGAAATTCCTAAAGGCCAAATCCGACCGTTTTTCCCAAACGACGAAGTAACTCCGGTCTCGCCTCTCTCCTTCTCATCTTTTTCAATTTTTCTCTTCACCAATAGCGGGCGTCGCTGCATCAATTCCCCGTTCCCATTGGCGACATTTAGGCAACCTAGTCTATAACCTGTTGCTGTTGGCTCCCTCCCTTTCTCGGTTCCTTCGGTCTCGCCTTGCCCTTGTGGCCCGTGGCTTCAGCCTTCATGCTTTTGCAAAAATAGCAATAGGACTGTGGGAAGAATTTCAAGTTCGTGTCTTAACTTTCTTAGTTTCTTTCCTCTGTGGTTATCGATTCTCTCTTCGCTGGTTTTTAACTCATTCATGGATTTAAGGCTCTTGATGATGTTATTTGTTAGATGTACCTTTACAGTCTTTACTTTGTAGTTTGCTAGCTGGTTGCCTGGTTTTTAACTCATTCATCTTTATAAGCCTTGATAAATCTGCAAAACGAGAGCTGTGTGAAAATGCACAATGAAACTTGTGGGAGTTGGACTTGGACTTGGACTTGATTAAAAGGTAAATTTGTGAATATGTTATTACATTTGGTTTACAAAGAAACATTTACCTTATCATGTCTGGTTCTTGCATCCCCTGCCTACACTAGTGCAGCTAGAACAGGATGTAGTTATAAATTTATAATCGTGCAGATATCGATCACACTAAATAAGCATAGAAGACATTAAAAATGTACCCAAAAGAGAGTATAAACTAGAAATGTGTTTCTTTCATGGAGAATATACATCATACAGTCATACCCCATCCACACAATCGATGCAACAACTGTAACTGCTAATGCTTGAAAATTTTCTATCAATATCCAATTTAATGGAACTCCTTTTATCCCGAAAAAAGAAAATAATTGTTGTGAGAACATGAAATGTTGAGTACTATATTAATCAAAGAAGGATTGAGATTTCATAATTACATATCAGACTGAAGGTAAATAGAAGTTCAAACAGAAAATGGGATGTATAGGACCTGTAGTTGCTTTATTTTGGGGGCCTAATTTACGGAATTCGCCTTAGACCTCGAAAATCACAGGACCGGCTCTGTTTGTGTGTATTATGTAGAACTTCTGTAGGTTTCTCTTCTGTATCTCAAGCAGGGCTCAATTTTCAATTAATTAGAACTTAATATGCATTTTCTCGTATCAAATTGTGTATATAAAAATGTTTCTGAAATGATCATGTTCAATTTGATTTATATTTAACGAATTGTTTTTATTTTATTGATTATTAGTATTGAATGTTGATTATATGTTTTTCCTTTTGTTTACTTGAAAGTGATTGTTTGTATCAAATAAATTATAAATTCTTTAAGTGTAAATATGCATTTTATTGTAATGAGCAAAATATTAATAGAATGATTGTTCGAAATCAAACAGATGAAAACGATGAGCAAAATATTAAAGAAATAATATTTTTTAAATGTAAATCCGCGTTTTCTCGGGTCAGATATGAATATTCAAAAATTAAGAACAAAGTATTCAATTTGTACGAAATTTGATTGTAACTATCTAACTCAAAATGTTTGTGCCCGCCTTATTTATATGTAACGATATCTAGCACCTAAGGAAGCCCAAGTTTATGTGGGACATACGTTGACATATGCAATTGATAAAATTCTATTTTTAAAGTAAAAAAAGGTTTATTTTTCTTTAAAAAAATTATTTAGCCCAGATTAGTTCAACTTAAAGTTTGATTAAAAATATGAATTTAAGTGAACAGTTTATTTTAATCAAAATTCACAATTTTTTAACTCATATTCCATCATTTTTATCAAATTTTACTAACAAAATTATTTTTATCTAAACGAAAAAAGGGTCTTTGCTTCCCAAAGCCCCTAAAAAAACTGTCTCATTAACCAAATCATTAACATTTGCATAGCTGGTCCTGTTGTTTGCAAAATTAAAAATACATTAGTGTAAGGGTCTGTTTGTTTAAGATTTTAATTTAAATCAAAGTCAAATAATCAATATCAACCACATCTTTCTTGAGTCCCACAACTTTTTAATCACACATTTCAAATTTTTTTTTTATCACAATGTACTAAAAATCTGATTTTAATCTCCACCAAACATCATTCAAGTTAAGTATAAAAAGTTGATCATGATCAATAATAATCGTAACTCCAATAGCACTGGTACCCGTCAAAAAATTACTCCTCAAAGTTTATTAATTTCTCCTTATTTTTTTTTACTGGAATAAGTTGTTCCACATTATTATACAATTCTCATCGAAGAGGACAATCAAGTTAGCAACATTTACCTAATTTCTTTTGCAACTTATGATAACGTTGACCTCTTAGTCGCCTTTCCAATTATCATACATAAATTTTGTCCTGCTGTAAGATCGTTTAAGTCGTCGTTTGATTCTCATTAAATTATAATTCATTTTTTTTTCTCTTTTTACGAACTGTCCATTGTTCAATAAAATAATATTATACGTAAACCTAAAAAAATTCCTATTTTTTTAACCACACATTCTCAATAAAATTACTATTCATCTCGTTATAATGTGGAACAATGGAGCCAAATGGTCACTAAATCTTTCCTCCAACATGCTAAGATATACTCCCTGGATATTTAGTTTCAAAATAACTCATAAAAATATGTTTGCATAAAATCTCTCTTAATTCTAACAAGAACTCGTTTCTCCATTCGCCTCAACAACTAGTGAAATGTAGTTTTGTATGTCTATCTCCATCCAATAAATTTTAAACCATGTCGAATAATTCATTTTCATCATCAACACAAGATACTTTACAATATAATTTTTCAGTCAACTCCTTTTGAAATTTTGTCCACTTTGAATTGGTATATAGACTCTGAAATTATTTTTCTACTTTGATGTTAGTTATTTTTAGTTTTTTAGTAAATAATTAGCCCCGATTTGATGGTTATTATTTGAGAAAAACAATATTTTGAATAACGAATTTTATGAGAATTTGTGATTAAAAACTTCAAAAAAAAAAAATTAAATTTACGTGCAAAATATTTTATTTTGTGAATTTGTGGTTGGAAATGAGCATGTAAAAAAAAAAAAAAAAAAATCAAATAATGATTATCAAACACGTAGTCAATAAATAATTGAAATACCAAAAATATCAGATGATCATATCCTTCTTCTATATTGGATTATTTACTCATGATATAGGTCCATGGATGCTTTCCTTAGAGTTTACCACGTTGTGTAGCATGATCATTTTTTTGATTGAATTAAACTATTTGTACAGAATTATTCATTACCATCTGGATGACAACCACTCACGTGTAGTGGGACCCGGATGAATAAACAATGCCAAAAAAAAAGGTGGGACCTCCCTATTGTGAGTGAATGTCATCCAAGTGGTAAATAAATAGTTCTGTACAAATAGCATGATTGTTTTTGAATTTACTATTACTACGATATTTTGATTATGTGTTTGATAGTCTGATAGTTTGCTAGACAGTTAGAATAAACTCCGTTGAATTGTTCGGAGATAATTAATTATGAATATTAATTGCTCGATCAATAATTACCCAGATTGTGTAATTCAACTTTAGATAAATAATTTAATTTTTCTCCCATGCAATTATTAGTTCGTGAAGGCAAGTTCCTTAAAAGTGACCTAGAAAAATTATAACTTATTACAATATTGAGTTTCTTTTTATTCATAACTCACTTAAGTTGAGAAAAAATATCACTATAGACAAATTTACTGTATTATACACTTGTCATGATCGGCGAAAGAAACATTAAAACTTAAATCCGTTGTTTTAAACCTTCACTCGATAATTCATTACTACAACTTTCATGGGGTTAAAAATCTAAATGGCCATTGATATTTGTACAATATTTTATATGGGACAATTTATAAGTTTTTTGAATGTCCACCAAACTTATTAAATAATATTCCATTGGCTGTTAATCTTTAAAATTTTTTTCGGATGGTCACCAAACTTATCAAATTATTATTTCATTGATCATTAAACTTTTAAAAAACTTTATGGATAACCATCGAATTTTTAAATCATTATTCCATTCGTCTTTCAATAACTCTTCCCTTTTGACATTTAATGGACTCACTGACGTGACAAATAAAAATGCTAACAAGAAACATTATAGTTATAAGTTGAAATCAGTCAAAAACGTGCTTCAATCTACTAAATTTGTTAATAGAAAATGTAATTGAATTTTTAAATTTGCTTATTTTCTCTCGTTTGTCTAAATTTTCAGTTAGCCCATATTTGAGCTCCCATTATTTAGAAATTCATTTTTTCTCAATTTTATTTTTAACCACACGCTCTTTCAATGAAATAATTTTACATATAAATTCAACGATTTCCCTTACTTTTTAACCCACATTCTCCAAAAAAAATTGGTATTACAAAATCAATTATCCTAATAAATAAGGCTCAAACGAACTCTTAGGGGTCCGTTTGATAGGAAGAATGGAATTTGGGTGGAAAGAAAGTGAATTGTAGGGACTTTAATTGCCTAGAATGTGTTTTAGAGGGAAATGTAATTAATGGTATTTGATTGATGTAATTTTTCACCTAATCCGTTTGACTTTGTTTTTCATGTAAAATGTTATTTTGTGAGATAAATTTTTTTACAGTCCGTATTAAAATTTGTTTGGATTGCCAAAAAGTAAATAAAAAAATAATTTTCATAATTTTTTGGTGTTTGTTTGACTTTATTTTTCATGCAAATTGTCAATTAAATAAATAATTTTTTGATTCTATTGTCCAAAAAGTTTTTTAAAAAAAAGCAAAAAAAAAAAAAAAAAAAAAAAAAAAAAAGGAAAAGCAAAAACCACCTAAAAGGTGGGAGATCATTTTTATTAAAATCAAGGAATGTGTGAGCGTGTGAAGGAAAAAAGAATAAGAAATTCTAGTGAAAAAAATTGCAATCAAATAGTCCAAATCCAAGAAAATGAAATTTGTGTTCCAACTTCCCTAGAAAATTGGTTCTATCAAACAAGACCTTAGTATATTAGGCCCCGTTTGATTGGGGGTGAAATTGGGTGAAAAAGAAAAATGTCATTTTCTTTTCCTTAAATTTGGTGCTTGATTGCATAACTTTTTTCATGGAATTCATTTTCACCCATTTTATAGGTACAATCATTTAAAGTACATTTTTTATTTTTTATTTTCTTATGGGCATGGTGGAAAAATATTTTCCATCTTTTTTTTTGCAATGGAAACATATTTAAAATTCAATGGTAAAAAAATTTATCCATTTAATTGACAATTTGCATGAAAAATAAAGCCAAACGAACATAAAAAAATTTCAAAAATTATTTTTTTTACTTTTTTGCAATCCAAACAAATTTTAATACATACTGCGAAAAAATTTATCCCAAAAAGTAACAATTTGTATGAAAAATAAAATCAAACGAATTAAGTGAAAAATTATTCCAATCAAACACCATTAATTAGAATTCCATCTAAAACAAAATTTATTCAATTCAATTCCCTTCCATTCATTTTATTTCTACCCATTTTTCACCCTTACAATCAAACGGACCCTAAATATTTATTGCATTTTCCCATTAATCACATTTTTTATAAATATGTTTTTGACTAATTTGTATTTGTCATTTGTCACGGTGAGTACATCGAATTTTCCGATGGTGAGTTGAATTTTTTTTTTGATAAGACTTTTAAAGTTGGATGGCCTATGAGATAACGTTTTGATACGTTCGACGATTATTCGAATTTTTTTTAAAATTTAATGATTGATATAATAACGTTTCGATAAATTGAGTGAAATTCAAAAAAATTTTAAAGTTTAATCATCAATGAGTGACTCATGGTTATGGGTAGAGACACGAACTATGAAATCCTGAATTTGAGTTTTTTTTTATTGATTGATATTGAGCTATCCGGTGTTTTTAAGCTAAATTTTACTTTATTGATAAGAGCATGTTTGGATGCATTCAAAATAATTTTTAAGCTACTTATTTTATCCTTTACAGAATAGCTTCTTTTTGCTAAAATTTAATTTTGTGGAGACTTCCAATTTCTCCTAGACAGTTTTGTTGGGCATTTAAAAGGAAAATACTTTTATAAGGGCGCCTTTAGTAGTTTATTTGTAAAGGGCACGTTCGTATTTTTCGCCACACTACGCTACACGGCACACGTCACTCAGCGGTTTTACATTTCCATCCTATCTCTCCCTCGCCGTCCCCAGTTCAGCGACGACGATGCATCAAGCCGGCTATAATCCGAATACTGCCCCCTCAGATATGGCTCAACTTCAAGCCACGATGCGATCTATTGAACTTGCCTGCACTTCTATTCAGGTTCATTACAATTTTGAATTGCTTACATCTGTAAACGCCTTTACTGCTCGGTTGGCAGCATCAGCGGACAAATTATTATACTATAGCTTGCTTAATATTCCAGAGTTTTCAAATCATCTGTAGATTTCCCGTTTATCGGAGTTTAAAACTGACATATCGAAACAAATGATGAACTTATGTAATGTGGGGGTGAAATGAAAGATGTTTGATTTTGTCGTATTGCTGATAAAAACAGAATAAGCATATATGTATTTGATGAACTGAAAATGTCAATTTGCTGCGCTAGGAACCGGAATTCTTGGTGGCAACTGAAACTAGATAGGCTATGTGTTGTATCTTTAAAAGCTTGCATATACTGTTGTGCATGTAAATCTAGGTTTGAAAACAATAATTCCACTCTCAACATCATAATTTCGGTTTCTTTGCTGTTTATTCATATTTCGTTGAAGTCGTGCAATTTGCTCAGTTGTAATGTACTATTAATTATGGATTCTCATCCTCTCCATTTACTCTGAACTTTTTATGATGCATCCTCCGATTGATCAGTTCAAGACAATTATATATAAAAATTATCTAAATTTTGTATACTTTCTGTTCACTAATAGATCCAGTACGCAAAATTTTTACTAATGAATCGGATCGTGAACTGTTAGCAATACACATAATCAAAACTTTAAGAAATATTAGAGCATGAAGTCAAATGGTGAACTCTATTAGCTCTGAAACTATATAAAAAATGAAACTGCAAGAAATCATATATCGTTTGATCTAAATGGTGAAATTTATGAAAGCTGTGTACTGGGCAATCACTAGTTTGCAAATGCTTTTGATATCTGTAACATTGTTACAACTTTCATTCACCATCAATAAATGGATGACAGATTTAAGAAATGCAGCTAGAGAGGGTCATATTCTATCTTATTTTGTATTTGAACTGTAAGTTTTGAACTGCTTCAGTCTTGAGTATGTTTCATTTTTGGGTGCATATATGGACGCAATTTTCTGCACTGAAACATATATACAGATGCATGGAAATCTGTCTGCTGCTGAGGCAACCATATTATCACTAAACCAGTCTCCTCAACCATACCAGGCATGTCAATTCATTCTAGGTAATATTTTATGAAATTATGCATGTGATGTTTGGTATTTCTGTGATTGATGGAGGAATATTTTAATAAGTGTGACTGGAGATGGCAATGTGAAGTAGCAGACAACATTAGAATTATTATTAGCTTCTAGATTCTGCCGTATTTAATTATTCTGAGCCTGCTGTTTGCTAGTTTAATTGTCAAATCAAATAGGTTACTTATTTTTAAGCTTTTGCTCTATGAGTGACGTAGGATGCAACGAGCAAGAACACGATTGAGAAAGAAGGAGGAATAAAGAGGAGAAAGGAAAGAAGAGGGGACGAAAGAGAGAAGAAGAGAGAGAATTTAGGGGGAAAATATTAATGTTTATTCATATCAAGGTTATTTATATTACAATGCAAAAGACTACTTTATATAGGGTTCCAAAGATCCTATTCCAAGTAGGAAATATTTAATAAAATCTATTAAATCAAAACACTAAGCTCCTGTTTAGTGAGGATTAAAATCAGATTTTTAGTAAATTTTAAAAAAAGTTGATGAAATGTATGGTTAAAAATGTATGGTTAAAATTGATTGTAGACTTTGACTTAGATTAAAATCTGGATTAAAATCATTGCCAAACAGGGGTTAATTATGTTTCTTAAATAAACATCAAAATTGAAACCTACATATAATAATATCTCTTCTAATATTCCATCAATGAGACCATGTGATTCAAACACGTGGTTGGCAAAAAGATTCAAGGTTCAATATACTCTTCTTTTCAACAATACATACAAGATATCAATATGAAACACTGGCTCTTGATTTGGCATGCTATTTTGCTTTTGGTTATTTTGATATTCTGAGTATACGTCATTTTAATTTAAGTCGTGATTTTATGAGACTCCAAGTTCAGGGACTTGAATATGGAACAATATACGGGAAGACTCGATCTCCATGTTAAATACCCGTTCCAGAAGTTTCGAAACTTCTGGTCTAAGATTAACTTAATGGTAAACTTAAGTATCACTCTCCAAAAGTTAATCATGAAGAGAAGACAAATTCTCTCTCCCTCACTTTCACGCATTTAAACATACATACACACAGATACGAGCACAAATAGAAGTGTTCAAGAGTAGCTCACGATATTTTTTTAGTGATGGATATTTGGCTGACTAGGACACATGGCGGTGTTCTCAGAACCTTTTATTTGGAGGTACTCGAGAATTTATCACTCTGCTGTAACAAATTGTAGTGGATAACCCATCTCTAAAGGTTGAAACCAGTCATTCAGTCAACATTATATGGCTGAAAAGAAACATTGCATTGTCTCGTTAATATGATAGAACTATGCTGATAGTTTTTTGTCTGGAAGTGGCAGATAAATCTCATTCAATGTATTCTGTCTAGCATCGCAATATATTGTATATCTTAAGAAATCAGAGAAAGGTGGTTGTTTCTAAGAAAAGCTAAAGAGGGAATTTCTGTGAGAAGGTCAAAAAAACATCTAGTAGTTTGAGATTAGTAATGGCAAAGTTTAGGTCTGGTTAAACTAAAAATAAAATTTTTGGATTCGATTAGAAAGTGGCTCTAGTCGATTTCCTTTGCAACAGATCTATTTGCGGGGAGGGTTGTGAAGAGAAAATATTGATTGAACCCAAATGGTTGAGATTCTAAAAAGGTTGTGAAAGGCTCTTCTTGGGATCCCTGGAAGTCTACATCTCAAGCTGTTTCTTCTTTAATTCGATTCACCAAATGAACCCGAGGGCAAGAAAGAAAATCTAATTTTATTAAGGCCCTGTTTGGTAGAGATTAAAATTCAATTAAAATTGAAAATATGGCCGTTATTGGGTCCCACTCGTCTAATAAAAGTCAACAATAACGCTAGTTTTTCAATTTTAATCCGATTTTAATCTCTACCGAACACGCCCTAAGATAGGGATCAATCATGCTTCTTTTGCCTAATCGTTTCCTAGATCATATAATATATAATGCCTTAATGCTGAAAAAAGCTCCCCTCAATTCTGTTTGTTTGACTTTTGATTAAACTTCCATTTTTTGTAATCTTCAATTTCGTCCTGGTCCAAGGGGCATGTATTTTCAGTCTGTACTCGTTGTTAGCCATCAGAAAATGTTTCTTTTGTTTATTTTAGAAGACTTAAATCTGAACTATGTAGCATTTATGTTCTCAAGCCATAATTTGTTGGTTTCATCTAGATGTTTCCTAGTAAGGCTGTGTCATATTGTAGCTCATCAACGGGAATTGGAAATATAGCTATAAAATTGCTGATACTGACTTCAAAGAATTCAACATGCAGCATTTGCTTGTTTGCACGCCATCATTGTATGTTAATCTTGTTTTTTACATGGCATACTTGATTCTATTAGATGATTGGAAATAGAGGCTTACGAGTGTCTGAATTGGATTTCTTAATTAGAAATATGATTGTCGCCATAGGATATCTTCCCCGCTGTTCACATGCTAACACACAAGATATAGATATCACATGCATATAGCGCATTAGTTTCTTGCATACTATCTGGTCTATGTTATCTGAAGAAACTTTGATCTTTTGTTCTTTAGTCATTCGGAAATGGTAATCTGAGCCTATCTTTGGCGAATTTTGTGAATTATATATTATAATTTCTTACTATGCAAAAATGAAGTGCAATTTTTTTCTTACTATAATTGCTTTGAGGATTCAGAAAATTCTGGGTTGGCAAATGCAAGATTTCTTGCTGCTGGAGCAATTAGAGATGCGGCTATAAGAGAATGGTCATTTCTAGAGACTGATTACAAGAAAAGCTTGATCTGGTACATTAACCACTCATTTCGTTGAGTCACAACGAGGTTTTTTTATTTTTTATTTTATTTTTATTCCCCCCCGAGTGCTGTACAAAATGATAAACAAGTACAGATATAAATTCAAGAAACAAGATGCTAAGTTCTCGATGTTACACTGGAAGAATATTAAACTGCACGACTAAATACTAATTAGAATGTCAAGCAGTAAACTAAACCTTATACCACAAATTTAGGGATGACAGAATATTGCTATTAGTAATTTAAATAATGCCCAGAAATCAGAAAGAAGAATAATTATTTTGTTCTGCTTACGTTCTCCATCTTATTCTTTGAGTATTGCTTGTCACTTGCAACTCCTAATTAATAAATGTCTTCAGAAAACATAATTTATAGTTTGCATTCTGCAGTAGCAAATGTAGCAATAAGCAAGGATGGAGGTATTACGGAATCTGCTATTTTTTGGTAGTTGTGTAGTTTATTGCTTAATTAAAAAATGAAGGCTATCCAACTTTTTGATTAATTATACCACTGCTTGCAGCAGTAATTATTGTCTTTATCTACAAACATTAAATATTTGTTTCAGGTTTTGTTGGCTTTTTATAATGAAACACGCTGGTTCACATGAGGGTTATGTCCAAGCAAAAGTTGCATCAGTAGCGGCTCAATTGCTGAAAAGGGGCTGGTAAGTTGCTCATCTTTTGAAACTCCGACCATGCAATAAAAATTTGGGTGAATAAGAAAGTTATTAGAGCAGGAACGCGACAGAAATGATTTTTCTAAAAACTGAAGTTTATTGCAAATTAATCTGTAACAAAAGTGAAAAACTGGGGAAAACATTATTAAAATTTAGTTCTAGAATTTTACAGGTTTTGTCAGTTTGTTGACTTGGTGTCTGATTTGTGCTAATTTGCACGAGGGTGTGTGGATCCTTAATAGGTTGTCTGTTTTTGCCTTTATATACCACTGGTCCACTGCAGTGTAAGAATAAATGGTACTTTCATTTCATTACCTGCCAGGCATTTTAAAATCTTCTGAATGTTGGGAATTTCTTAACAGCTCTGATGTGACATGTTGGAGACTTTAAAATCTTCTACTACTAAAAAAAATTTCAAAATCGATATTTTTAACCCACTGAGATAAATGAATCTGTGTCCTTCATATAACAAGTCAATTTAGCCCCTATTTAAGCCCCATTTTTTAAAACTCATTTTCCCCAAACCCATTTTTAACAACACATTCTCCTAATAAAATAACTTTGCACATAATCCAAATTTTTTCTACTTTTTAACAACACATTCTCTAAAAAAATCTTTTTTTACAAAAAAAGTGGGCTCAAACAGGGGCTTAGTTTGCAATTTTTTTTACTTAAGATGTTTTCTTCTTGTTAGCCATTACTCGAAAGGATCTTCTGATTAGTTTCATTTCTATTTTCTTTGTACAGGCTAGATTTTACAGCTGCTGAGAAGGAGGCAGTTTTCCTTGAGGTATCGATAGTCCAAAATATCTTAGATGATCTTCTTAACTTTTAGTACTTATAAACTTGTTATGTCTTTTAGATCTGGGTATCTGCTCCTCATAACTGTTTCCTGAGGTAGACATTTGTTACTGCTGTTTTGGTGGTATAGCCTGCTATTTTCAAGTGTCCAAATTCCTACATCTGGAAAAGGAGAGGAGGAAACAATTAAGCCCCTGTTTGGTACACATATTTTTTTTCATTCTCATTCTTCTACTCATTTTCAAACAAACATTCTTCAATAAAATAACATTTTTCATCACATCAATAACTTTTTCTTCTTTTTCAACCACATATTCACCATCCATCACATAAAAAAAATTCATTTTTTCCCCAAAAATGGCTATCAAACAGGGGCTAAATAAATCAAATGAAAGCATTCCTGATCATCGAGATTGTTCCAAGAGATGGACCTCCATCAAAGGTTAGAGAAGCTGAATATAGGAACATTATGAAATGAGAAGAGATGTACAAATGAGGAAATATGATTGAAATTTTTTTTTATCCTTTTGAAGAGTCCTCCAAGAAATGGGTATAGATCATTACCTACCTTTAGACGAATAAATGGAAGGAAAATATGTTACAGGTTTGTAATATTTTTCTCGGGACTAGCATAAGTGACATAGAATTAATCTCATCCCAGGTCCTACATGTTCGACCATCATCCATATTTACTCTTGATTACCTGGTGCTAAAGAGAATTAGGATTGCAAAGGACATCTCCACTGAATTTAATTATCTGCCTGTATTAGAAGTCTAAGAGGCTAGAAATGCTAATCGGATTCTTCTAGTTCTGCTGCTTCCCATATAATTTCCAGCTTGTAGCCTTGTCTTCCTTGGTTTCCATAGTTATCAGACCAAAGCATGTCTTTACCTATAGCTTTCTTGTCCCTGAATTGGAGCTAAGTTTAGAGGTGGTTAATGCCGTGTCTTCCATTAGGAGCCTGATTTGCCTTCCATCAGTTCTTTGTGGCTTTCCTCTCCTTGGATGTGTGCAAAGTCATCATTTAGGTTAAGGATCGGAACTCTTCCCACTTGTCCATAAGCTCGATCGTACTTGGGATTAGCCTGTTAGGAGTTGAAATATCCTATCCTTCTCCAACATATCTTTTAACTTCTTTTTATGTGCCGGGGACTCCATCTCCAAATCTTGATGTAGATCTAACTCTAAAATATACCTTTAAGGGAGTTGTAATACTGTGTGACACTCAAGGGGCCTTGCTTGGTGTAACAACTTGCCTCTTGAAAATTTTGATGCACACATCCTCACAATAGGTTTTGAGAGTGCCTCCCAAATTTTTTAGTTGTTGAATGAAGAAAGTAAGTTTTACTAATCTCTGGCTGCATAGAATGGAGCAACGAGGACATTATTGTGGAGTTTTAGCCTCACAAATATCACACACGGGAGCTTCCACAGCAGGTAGCTTAGCATACCATCACATGCATTTGGTTGTCCTTCAGCGAAATTTTCTGACTGCTGCAGCCAATTCGTATAGTTCTGTGGAGTCATTTTGGATGTGGATTGGTTGGCTGGTTGTAGGTTTGTTGGTGGCTGTTACATGGAGTTATGAGTTATTTCAGACATTCAAGAAATAAATCGAAATATCTGTTTAAAGAGAGTTAAAAACAAAAGCATTAGCAATGAATGCCAGAAAAAAAATACTAGCAGCATTGAAGGCTGCAAGAAAGTGACCAGTAGCATTGTAGCAATGAAGGCTGCAAAGAGCAAAACTTTCCTGTACCTAAGAGGATCTGATACGATATATATATTTTCAAAAGAATAGGAATACATTGCTTAGACTGTACACAAGAATTTACTGAATAACCTGAAAAAGGAATCAAATTAAAAACCAATATTCTCGTGTCTAAATTCTACAAACATTCTACACTAATTGTGCATCGTAAGGAAATAAATATAGAAAAAATAAACTAGTGAATAAGGAAAGTCAAATGTGCTACAAAGATATACTATTAATATATTCTTTCTAGAGCTCTGCTGCTAGCACGTTAAATTTTTTAATTTTTATGAATCCATTTCTCTCATATACAGGTGAAACAGGCCGTTACTGGCAGCCAGATTGTCGATGTACAGTTTATGGGAATTCGTTTTTTGGAATCGTTGGTACTTCCCTCACCACTTGATATCCTCAAAGGATTGTAGTGAAGTTGTTTTTGCTTAAACATTTCTTTCTTTAGGTATCAGAATTTTCACCCTCTACATCAACTGCTATGGGCCTTCCTAGAGAATTTCATGAGCAGTGCCGAACATCGTTAGAGCTGGACTATATAAAGGTTTTCCTCGCACACTCGGTCCTTTTTTCTAGCATTTAATGCAGCATATGACCTTCTCAATACAATTTCTCTCTGCCATTTTCAAAACTCTCACAAAAATCTTTCCCTTTCTTAATACTTCACAGGAATTTTACTGTTGGGCACAAGATGCTGCTATAAATGTTTCACATAGAATAATTGGATCTGACTCAGCCATTCCTGAAGTTAAAGCGTGTTCAGCAGCACTTTGTCTAATGCTTCAAATCCTGAATTGGGACTTTAAAGGCAAAAAAAATGCAGTTGAGAGTTCTAAAAGAGGGCTAGATGTTTATTGTGGCGAAATTAAGCCAGAGAGTAACTTTCTTGGAAGGTCTGAATGCATCTTGGTGCAGGTATGTTGTACGAGTTACTACCCTTTGCCTCAAACCTCTTGTTGTTTAGAAAGATTTTTTTTTATGATAGTGTTTGCAAGAATAGGCCTGTCAACAGGCTGGCGTGGACCCTTGAGCAATCTGTTATTGAGTTTGGAATGGAGATGGTATACATGACTTGAGATTTGATGCCTAAGTTTTTGTTTGTACACATTAAAACCATAATCTAACATCTATATCTTGCTTTTATTTTAGAACCTAAAGAGACCACCTCCCTGTGTCGACTGACAATTCCTTGCCAACCTCTTCTTTTCTTTCTACCCCCCCCCCCCCCCCCCCCCCCCTCACATATGGAGTTGAAGAGGGTGTCGACTAAGGTAGAGCGTACTATCTTCAGGGCTTCTTGGCAGGTGGATCCATGCATCAATGGTTGTGACGACTGATGACATCTCTGCTCTGCATCTTTTTTCTGCCACTTCACCCTCCCAATACCATTCTTTAAATAAAACCGTCAAAAGACTTGCGAATTTTAGATCTGAATGAAGAACACGATCCTTCCAATTCACCTAGGACGTAACTAAATGACATAAAAAAGCCACCAGATCATAAACGAAGATCTTTGCAGAAACCTAACAGTGACAGTGAATGACATTTGTGGAACATTCTTTTTCTGTTTTTCCCCCCAATTCTTGATTTTGCTTTTGATGTCCTACTTTTTCTTTTGCTTCTCATTTTTAAAAATCAAATGAAAAAAGAAATGATAATAAATGATATAATGCAAGAATGACATGCAGGTCCAATATTCTTATTTTGGTCATCCAATGCTTGTTAGGCTTAATGTTCACACTGGATCTCGCAGGTCTACCCATAGCTTACGAAAGATTCAAGCAGTCTTGGACTAGATATCGGGTTGGATCGGGCTGGTTCAATCCAGATTTGACTAGACCTAATATTTGCACATATTAATTTTGTGGAAAAAAAAGGGAAATCAAGCATTGAAATATCTTCCTACTCATCGTGAAAGTTGAACTGGTCATTCAATTTGGAATTTCTAAAATTTCAGAACATTTAATTGGTTGAATTTATTAGACATAATTTACAATATGAACTAACCCAAAAATATTTAAATAATATAATTAAAGCATTGAGATCCCATCTAGGTTTAAGCCGGCTTCATAAAGCACCAACTAGGTCAAGCCTAGAATGATTTAAGAAACTTGATTGAAGATGGCTTCAGAGCCAGGTGAGCAAAAAAGTCTCAAGGTGCTGATAATGAGGCAATTTTTGGAGGTTTACACCTCCGGTTTGCAAGGGAGACACCTTAAGGTTTGTGAGGCAGCTCGAGACTAAACATAAAAATTCTGATTGACTCATTTTTTAACATTCTCCCACAAAAACAAATTTTGTTTGATAGGTAATCAAGCAATTTATTAATCAAAAGATAATACACTTCTAGTGTATTATCAACTTAAACAAGATAGAAACAACATGAAATTAGGCCGTCCTTCTATTGGATTAATAGCCATAGCATCAAACCAAGTATACAAAGTCATATAAAACAATTCTTTAAACTGCTCTGTCGTTCGTGTTTGATCTTCAAAACAATGATCATTCATTTCTCTCCTCACACACCATACAACGTATCGTAGAATAAGATCCTAAACAAGCTTGCTATTCTTATCACAAAGCTTTCTCCTCAATGCCAGCACTACGTCCTCTATACTCCTTGATCACACCCAATTCATATGTTGAGAAGTTAGAATATCATTCCACAACCAATGAATACCATCACAATGAATGAACAAGTGGTCAATCGTCTCCTCATCCCTCTTACACATAACAACACCACTCGGTAACGTAACAATATTTTTTTCGAAGATTATCCATCGTTAACACATGTCCCCTCACAATCGTTCACGGTAAAAATGTCACCGTTGGAGGCAATTTACATTGCCATACTCTCCTCCAGGGGAATGAATTCTCTATAGGTTCCAATAAGGATCTAAAACAAGTGTGAACAAAGAAAACACCATTTCGTGCCACCCTCCACCTGCTACAATCGCCCTTTCCTACCCCCATATGCACCTCACGCAAGGAGGTAAAAACAACGCATAATTATCCAATTCTCAATCGTGTAAACCTCTTCCGAAAATGATGTTCTAGTTAGAACTCCCATTATGTATAGCTATTACATCATTCACCATAGCAGAAGACTTCAAAGCAATGCGATGTAAAGAAGGAAACTGCACCTTTAGCGATTAATCTCCACACCAACAACCATCCCAAAATTTGACATTCGTACCATTCCCTAATTTTTGATATACATCCACAAACTCACCCCATAAGAACCACGACCCTCACCCGAACACCAACCCCCTCCATAACACTATACTTCATCCTTATGATTTTTCTTCAAAAACTCTCCATCTTCACTCCAAATCTCCATGGCCACTTGCCCAATAAGGCCTTCTTAAACAATACAAGGCTCCTCCATCTAAACCCCCCCACCCCAATGGGGAAATAAACATCGCCCCAATTAACTAAATGAAATTTTCTTTCTTCCCCTGACCCTGTTCAAAGGAACTCCCTTTGAATCCTCTCTAATTTATTTGCCACTACAAAAGGAATAGGAAATGATGACAAAAAATAAGTTTAGAGATTAGAGAGTGAATTTAATGAGAATAAGACGGTCTCCTTTTGAAAGGTACATACGCTTCCACCCTTTTTCTAATACCATTCCAAATCTGTTTACTTTTAAACCGTGCTCGTAAAGGAAGTCCATGATATGACATAGGTAACTGTGCAACTCTATAATCTAATATAGCTGCCAACTCCTCCATGTTAGCGACTTCTCTCATTGGAATAGCCTCAGATTTTCCCATATATATCTTCGGTCCAGATACAGTTTCAAAGCATAGAATTAAACGATGCAAATTCCTAAATTGCTCATCTTCTGCATTACAAAAAATCAGCGTATCATTTGCAAATAACAAATGAGAAATCCGTAGATAACCAACCGTAAAACCTCTTAACAGACCCTCCCCCACAGCTTTCTCAATCATCCTACTAAAGGCCTCCATTACAATAACAAACATCAATGGAGACAACGAATCCCGTTGTCTCGAACCTCTGCTATTCCGGAAGTAACCCTAAGGGTTTTGTTAAAAAGGGACTAAATTTGCTTAGAGGGTTTCTTTTTCCTTATTAGAAAGGAAGTCTTTGTTGGCTTGTACGTCTCACCCACATCATCTATACTTTCTTTTTTCTCCTTATTCTACTTCAAAGACAGTTCAATCAGATCTTTGCCAATTTTTCTTTCTTTATTCCAAGAGGATTAGCATTTTAAGTTCTATTTTATTCTTAACTTCGATTTTTTCATTTAAGGTCCTGAATTTAGACTGCATAGTTTATGTTTAACATTTTTCATTGATCTATTAGAACCTGTTGTACGATCATTAACACTGATTTATGTACTTGTTTCTACTTGTGTGCTGCTTATAGCCTGGTTCCTCGTGGCGTGATGTGCTGATTTCAAGTGGTCAGGTCGGATGGATTTTGAACTTGTATGGTGCACTGAGACAGAAGTTTTCATGTGAAGGCTACTGGCTAGACTGCCCTCTTGCAGTTTCTGCTCGAAAACTTATTGTCCAATTTTGCTCCATAACAGGAACCATATTTCCTTCTGGTATAATTCTTAACTTCTACTAACGGTTAATATTTTTTGTATCACACAGTTGAGCTTGTGATTCACTTCTCTCTTTTGGTAAGGGTAATATGTTATGATGGACTTGTGGGAACTATGCTTGTGCATTGACTAGTAACTTGTCATATACGTCTATTTAGTTTTAGAATTATGACCATAATTTACTAAGTGTATAAAAATGTTAAAATCATGAGTGCTTTCAAGAGTGTATACTAATACTTGTCTATCATACACAGGCAAATGTAATTGTAGAAAGTTGTAGGACATTAACACAATGTCTTTTCAAAACATTATTTATATGTTTTTGTTGAAGACATGGGTAAAAAGTTTCTTCCCTTCTCTAAGAGATAAAGTTTAAGATAGTCACAATTGATATTGTGCACAACATGGATACTTGAAAAGGTCCTTACTCATGACATTTTATCTTTTTGGTCAAGTACAATTATTTTCTTTAATAACTTAGGCTTTTAAAGGGGTGATCAATCAGTAACTTTTAACTTATGTACTCCTCCATTAGAAGCCTTTCTAATACCTGTGCGATAAATTGAAGTGACCGTTGATTGTATTCATTGTGCACAAGTCAATCCCAAAACCGAGCAGTTGTGACCACTAAATCTCAGAAATTACTCCTCAGCGGTTATTTGCTTATTCTAATTGAATGTAACTTGTACCTCCAAACTTAAGCTCATGCTTTCCTTTCTTGTTACCACGTCTTATTACCAGAGAGGAGGTCTACTTTTGAAAGTTCTTTAAATTTATTTGCCGATTGAACCCTTTTGAGGATGTTATTATTTCTTTCTTTCCTTTTTTCTTTTTTTCTTTTTGTCCTCTCTCACCTTATGGTATGTCAGCGACTATTAATCTTTTCTGTGTATTAACTACTAATTGTTTTGGAATTCAGATGGTGGGTACATGCAAAGGCAGAACCTTGTACAACTGTTATCTGGAATTATACAATGGATAGAACCTCCTGATGCTGTTTTGAAAGCTATAGAATGTGGAAGAAGTGAAAGGTCTAGTTATTTCCATCACTTCCTCCATCCTGTTCCATGAGATCTTCATTATATTGATTTATTATTTTTTATTTCTTCAGTGAACTCCTGGATGGTTGCCGTGCACTGATGTCTATGGCAGCTGTGAGTACGCCACTTGTGTTTGATCAACTTTTGATATCTTTGAGGTCGGTCTTATCATTTCTGGATTTATCACAAATTTCTCAATTTCCATCTGAAAATTATTATGTTGTATTTGTGGCTTGTACTGAAGTCGAACTTTTGACTTGACACTCAGGCCTTACGGCACTCTTACACTGTTATCTGTGCTGATGTCTGAAGTCATCAAATGCCTTAAGGAAAACCTCTCAGAAGAAGAGACGTGGAGCTGGGTAGCACGCGATATTTTACTGGACACTTGGACTGCACTTCTTACGGTATATACTACAGCATGCTTTGAACCTTGTTGGTATGCCATTCGTGTCTTTGTCTGTGTCTTTTGGACTGTTAGCTGCTCAGTGTTTTAGGGTGCGTTTGGTTTGTTGGTTTTAAGTTATTTTCAGTTTTCAGTTTTGTAAAATATTTAAAGTTGGTTAATCTCATATTTCTGAAAATGCATTTTCGAAAATAATTTAAACTTATAAGTTATAACATAAAATTTAAAATGTATTTTTGATGTTTTGAGTGTTTTTAGTGAGAAAAATAAAAATTGTAAAAAAAAAATAGTTCAAGCTCTTATTGGTTATTGAAATAAAATTTCTAAAAATATATATTTAAATGAACACACATAAAAATTCTCAATTTGCGTCTTTAATATATATGTTTTTAATTTATATATCTTGTCAACTTAATTTATTATTATTATTTTTTTTTTTTTGTAGCGAAAAAATGTTTTAAGATTCACCAACTTTGAAATATATATATTATTTGATAATATATAATCATAAAATTGTTCTATTTACTAAATAATCAAATTTTATGAAATAAAATGTCATTAAACAATATCTCAAAATTTCAAACCAAACGTGTTTTCTACTTTTCTGTTCCAAGAAAAGGTTTTTTAGAATTACAAACCAAAAGCATTTCTAGCAATTTCAAAATAGAAAATTGAAAATGAACTCAAAATTGAAAGCAAACCAAATGGGCCCTTAGTTTTTGCATGCAAAACTTTCTTTAGACAGAATTTTTTTTAAAAAAAATGAGTGCTGGTTGAATATTGTATATCGAAGGTTGGAATGCTTTCTCATGGGATTTTTGAAGGAATGTATGGAAGTCCATGAAACTTCTCATAACTAGTTTATAATTTTTAGTAACCAGAAAGGGACTAGATTCCACCATTTATAAGGCAAAGAATGGAGGAAATTCAAAGTGGATTCTCTCAAAGTTCCTATAATCTTATGACAGGATTTGGAACCAATTTTTTGTTTCTAATTTGTATCTGGATCTGGGAAGCCTTTGATGAGCTTTTATGGTCTTGTTGAAGTATGAACATGGTAAGCTAGTGGCAGATTTTTATGGCAGTGTGAGTGGCTATGATTTATCTAATCTAGTTTAGTGGTGGCGGCTGGTAGATGGTGGTTCTGCCTTTTTTTTTTTTTTTTTTTTTTTTTTCTGGAGAGAGTCGTCAACATTTTCTATTGGTTTTGAGGAGTAGAGGTTGGTAGCTGGTGTCAGCTTAATTAATGTCGGCGTTGGCTGTTTTTTCATGGTGGCAACTTAATGGGTACCAACAAATTGGTGTTCATGGTAGAAGATGATTTTTACAATTACCTTTATTCTTTAGGTATTATGAATGTGAAGTTTTACTTTCCCATAAAACAGTTTGATTTTATCAAATCATTCTGAAAAGTATAGGTTCACCATATTTATTTGTTTGTTTGTTTTTTTATCTTCTCCTTTTATTTTGGTGATGTTAATTGTAAGTGTTTATTTTTTTATATTATCCCTGGGAGTTTTCAGCTGTATATGTAGCTTGTTGTCTTCAATGAGAAATCATGCTATCGTAGATATCCACATAAATTTATTTTATTGGTATTGCAGCAGTTGGATAGTAGTGGACATAATGATTTGCTTCCACCAGAAGGGATTAGTGCTGCAGCAAATCTCTTTGCAATTATAGTAGAGTCTGAGTTAAAGGGTAACTTATATGTGCTCAATACCATGCCCCTGTTTGGTAGGGATTAAAATAAAGTCAAAGTTAACAATTAATTTTAACCACACATTTTAGGTACTCACAACTTTTCAACCATACATTTCATCATTTTTTATCAAAATCTACAAAAATCCGATTTTAATCCCCACCAAATAGGGGCCATTTTTGTTTTATAATAATTTTTGGATTATATTGTTTTTACACATTATTTTGTTATAGCTGCTTCTGCATCAGCCTTCAGTGACGATAATGAATATGATTACCTCCATGCTTCTATTTCTGGTACATGCTAAGCTAATTAATTAAATTTGGTTAATTGTGATTGCAATTGCTGTTATTAGCGTTTTCATCATCTTTAAAATTACTATTGCATCTCTGATCGTGCTCCATTTCTGTTCTTTATATAGCTACGGACGAACGATTGAGCTCCTATGCTCTTATTGCTCGAGCAGCTAGTGGTGCCACAATCCCTTTACTCACCACACTTTTCTCAGAGCGTATTACAAGGCTTCATCAGGTACATTACCACTGAATCTTAAGGTAGCTCAGTAGTCGATAGCTTCTCATACAGCCATTCACTACCATTGTCACTGGTTATATTATTCTTTCAAAATTTCATGGGACTTTCCTGCATGGTATTCTTTAAAACCTTTTTTTTGTCTTTTTATTTTTCCTTCTGGTGTGATGGAAAAAAATTTTTTTTTTTTTAAGCTATATAGTGGATCGTACATAATGTAGAGGCCAGGAGTCCCCAATTATAAATAAAAGAATTATTATCATTTGTTGGCAGTAATTGACATTCAATCACATTGCAGATAGGAAACAATACCCCAAAAGAAGCTCTAGATCCTTTGGTTCACAAAGATGCCAGTAAAATTGCCTCATAATAAAGTGCATAATATAGACGAGTCCTAACTTCCAATGCAATGGCATGTATGAACTTTTCTTACCTTTGATTTTAACATGAACATGACCATGACCATAAGGGACATTGGTACTTGAAATTTGGGCATTCCTCTCTATCTGAACACTCTTGTTTAGGTAAAGATTGCACATTTAAAACTTCTATTATACTCCTACAAAATTCCGGAAACTTGATGTCAAAGAAAAATGTAATTGTAAGTCATAAATGTTCACTTCTTCTCATAGATAGAAATTGTGCACCTATATACAACAATAATCTGATCTTATTACCGATTGGCTACACAAGTTCTGTTCACTATTGCTCCTATCCATATTTACCTCGTCTGAAATGGTCAATGAAGTCAAGTCTTTTGCTACCACATCAATCGATATTGATCTTGCTCTACCCCTACATTTCTAACATGTTCTATTCCATTGCTTCTATGAATAAGAGAAGACATGCTCAAGCTGTCCAAGTTGTCATAATCTTAATCTATCCTTATTTGGTGCCTCCTCCACTTGTTATATCCCCGTTTCTTAGTTTGTCCATGTAATGGGTAAACATCCATCTAACATCCTCATCTTGGTGATACTCCTATTATGGACATTTTTCCTTCAATGGCCTAAGTCCTAACAAATTACTACCTGTCTATGAAGTTCGCTTCTTTAATTAATTATTCTCCTACATTTTATCTCCTTAACATGGTTATAATAAATGCACGACATTTTATCTTAGCCTTGTACATTTCATATGCTAATATTGCAATGATAATAGATGCATAAATAACAGCTTTCTATCGCACTTGCTTCTCTCGTAATTTCATATCAAATGTAGGGCAGAGGCACAACCGATCCAACGGAAACTTTGGAAGAACTTTACTCACTGTTACTGATAGCTGGGCATGTTTTGGCAGATGAAGGACAGGGTGAAATACCCTTGGTAATATGGTTTTTTTTTTCACTGCATTTTTTATTGCTTGCTACCACGTTCTAACTTCTACAGTTCTTATGATGGTTTTTCTTCCTGGAGGGTACTTGAGTCAGTCACAGTAGATGCTTCAATCAAATTAGACTTCTTTGTGTGCCTCTGCTAATGTATTTTTGGTTTACCTATGTATTGTTCTCTGCATCAGACATCCTGCTATATGTATACAGTTTATGGCTTTCTATAAACTTTAGCCTTTATTTTATGAACTATTTAGCAAACAGTGCTAGTTCGGTGTTAACAATTGATCCAGTAGTGAAAGCCAACTTGCAGTTTATAACTTATGAAGAAGAGATTTTTATCTTTCGATTCTTTAAATATTCTAGATTTTTTATTTAGTGTAATCTGCATGTGCTCTATCTGTTCTGGAATAGATTAATCATTCTGGTTTCCTTGGACGAGAAAGCTGATTCAGTCCTTTCTTCTCCCCCTTTCTGGAGATATTCCATGTATTCAAGTTATATCAGGCCATAGAAAGATGTGCTTTAGCTATATCCGGTTTCTGTTTCACTGTTCTGACTTTGTAGCGCAAAGGACTGGTTTTAGGTATTTTATTTTATTCATTATTACATGAAATGTTTAGGTGCCGAAGGAGATACAAGCTCAATTTACGGATGCGGATGCAGACAAACATCCAGTTGTTATTCTCTCTGGGTAAGTTGTCTGCTTGTGCTTCTTTATCCCCTCTGAAAGAGGGTGGTTCCATTTAAATGGAATATGTCAAACTGGCTTCATTCTTCTAATTTCTAACCGTTTGGAAGGTGTATATATATATATATATGTTCTGACTTGGTCCAATACTTGTAAAGCCTGAACTGACATCCCTAATGTGTCAATATTGATTCATATTTCAATGAGTAATTGTTAGCTGTTATTTCCAACAGGATGGAAAGGAGTTTCTGCTGGCTTAGTTATGCTCTTGATTAAGCTAGTTAATCATGCTAGTTTCTGTAATCTGTTACTTACATATCTTCTTAGAAGTTTTCTCTTTAAATAAAAAATCTTATTGCTTTGTATGATGAATGACAAAATTTAACCTGCTAATTTCATAAACGTGGCGGTCAATGTGAGAAGAAATCGATTTTCAAAGCATTTCCGAATCTTGTTATTGGACTGCAGCTAAACTGAGTGGGGGTAGTGTATAGTTTGGCTGAATCTGAATGTATGTGTGAAATCTTCCCTACTTTGACTTGATCATGTGTCTTTTATAGATGAAGCTTAATTTGGGTTAAAAACTGTGTGGCTTAATTTATGTTGGAGTTTCCATTTGTTTCTTGGATCGAATAATTCTGGTGTTACTTACATTTATTTTTAAACAATTTAGTTACTTTGTGATGAATTTGGACTGCCTCGCAGTTGGACATTTGTTCATTGAGCATTTAGGAACTTGAGTCACAATGCTTAAAGGTTGGTTGAGTTCTGGACAATTTAGAAGCGGTGATGCTTGCCCGAAATTCCATAATAGTGGTGAAATTATTATTAGCTTTGTGTTAACTGCCTTTTTTAAACTTTGTAAAAGTTTTTTTAGATGCGGTTCAACTACTTCTAACACACTTGAGGACCAAATCAATTCTTAAGACACGAGTCATGTTCTATTTTTATGGTCTTGTATGTTGAAATCAAAGTCTACATATGCCATGAAGCGACTTGGGTAAAGGCCATAATACAGTGTTGGTCTCTCTATTTGAGTAAAGGTTTATTATTGGTATCTAATAAAGCCTTACAGTATGTGCTGAATAATTGTCAGCTGTTTTGTTGGAAATTATCATACATCCTACTTCTCTCTTAGATGCTAAAGATTTTAGCCATGTAGAGGATATGTGGAAGTGGAAGTGGAAGCAAAATCTTTGCATTCATACAGTTCTATATGTTTACTGTGAACAGAAATGTTATACAAATACTACAGTGTGAAAGTTTTGAAAACATTGATTCTAAATTAGTTTTCATCTTATAGTTGAATCTGATTTCCCTTATCATACAATCATACACTGCAAAGTCCAACAGAGATTTTGACGTCAGATACTGTTCGACAACTTCCCACTAACCATCAATCCACAACTAATCAATCTATTCATTCCCACAACCTTCTACTGGTTTCATTCCACATAGGATTAATAACCAGAACAAACACAATTCATGACATATCTATTGCACCTCTTGTATCATACAATCAGTGACACTTTCTTTACAGTCCAGATGTCTTTCTGTTGACATCAGAAGTTGTTCGACAACTGCCTGCCAACCAGTAATCCAGAACTACACAATCCATTCATTTCCATAATCTTCGACTAGGTACGTCACATAGGACTACTAACCAGCACAATAAACAACTGCCTGTCTCATGATCAGGTGCCGGAAGACCAAGTTGGGGATCATCCTCTGGCTCTAACTTATCTTGTGAAGGGTAAATCTTGCATTTCAGTTTTCTCCTCTTCCTCAAGTTCATCTGACGTCTTGGGCAACTAGTCCGGGATCGGACTAGGCACTGGCCCTGTTATACTTGCATAAGCATGCTTCATTGATCCCTTGCACGCCTTCTTCGCTCTGTGATTGTTTCAATTCCGTGTAAACATCCAACAAGAGATTTAACATTCAATAATCACTCTCGCTAATTCCTCCTTTGGGGCATTTTTTTATTTTTATTTTATAAGTTCTTTGAGTTCAAATATGCCCTCATCAATTATAAGAATCATCCCTTCAAGTGTTGAACAATAATCTTCGAGTTGGGTTTCACAGTTCTGAATCAAATGGATTTCTTTAACAGCTTAATTTTGCTTCTGCTAAATGCTCAGATTTGGTATATAAGCATTGCTTCTTGAAGAACAAAAAATGGTGGGATCAAAATGCTTCTTGAACGATGAACAACGTCATTAATTTCAAGAAAAGTGCTTAAAGATGAAGAATTTAAGGGCACTGTTTGAATCATTTTTTTCTTCTGTAATTGTGATTTTCAAATTTCTCTCTCCATTTGAGAAGCTTATTTTACTTTGTCAAAATTGTAGTTCAATCATTAGGTTCGCTGAGCAAAGTTTGGATCCAGAAATGAGAACAACATTTTTCAGTCCTAGACTTATGGAGGTAAATATCATATTTTCTCCCATTTTTTTTTTTTTTTTTATCTGTTTTAGTTATATCCACTTTTACTATGCAATTGCATCGAAAGTCCCTAGAATGCAGATCGTTCTGGATCATTGAATGAGTGTGTTGCGCCACTTAGCTCGTGGAACATAGTTTAATAGGAGTATGCTTATTCAGATTGGTCAGTCTGGGGAGAAGTTATTTCTTTTGGAACATTGAAAGTTTCCAGAACGTGAAATAGTACTATAGATTTAGAGCCTGTTTGATACACATTATTTTGGAAATAATGCATTTTTTTGGTTGATGTGATAGTGAATATGTGGTTGAAAAAGAAGGAAAAGTTATTGATGTGATGAAAAATATTATTTTATTGAAGAATATGTGGTTGAAAATGAGTAGAAGAATGAGAATGAGAATGAGCATGTGTACCAAACAGGCTCTTAATTGTGTTAGGAAATTATTCATCCTTTTTAACACATGCTTTAAGTTTTTGTTTTTGTTGCAAGTTTCAATTGTATATATCCCATAAGCATCATAAGACGTGGCACAATTATTATTATTATTATTTTAAATATTGTTTGAAAACATTAGTTTAATATCACCTTGTTGTGCTTGGTGAAGTCACCCCTTCATGATGGATTATATGCCAATACATTTATGGAAACTAACCTGAGATGTTGAATGGTGGATTTTTTCTTTTCATCAAAATATTTCTCTTGGCTGTATTTTTCGAACTCGTATATTAGCATTGGATATGGGCTCGTGTCCGAAATTGAATTGTAATATTTTAAACCTTCAACTATGGGGTGTATCTATGGGTAAGATCAAGTAATATTTTTGGCTCTCATCTTTTTATGGCAAAAAAATGCTTATGTTTGTAATGAGGGCAATATATCAGGCATGTTTGCATACTTTTGTCTGAATGTCAAATGCCCCATATTGGTAACTTGATGGATTAAGAGATAGGAACTAGATAGTTATGGCCCTACATGTTCTGAACTTGGGAATTCAAATTGTTTATATTTATTATGTTTATTTTTATGCTTTGACAAAAGAGATTTTATCATGGTTGCTTTCATATTTAATGTATATGACCTGATAATCTGCAGGCAGTTATATGGTTCCTCGCAAGATGGTCTTCAACATACCTGATGCCACCTGAAGAATATAAAGGAAATAAAAGTGGTGAAAATAATAATGATGCCCAAGTTCGTTTAGAACACTCCAAAAATGCACTGCTTAGTTTTTTTGGGGAGTTTAATCAGGGGAAACTTGTACTTGATATTATTATTCGAATCTCCTTGACTACACTTGTTTCATACCCAGGGGAGAAGGACCTGCAGGTATGTAATCTATATTTATTTATCGATGGTTTGCACCTCAATGCCAGGAAATATGTAATGCAATAGTGTAAAGAAGGTGAAGGACACGCACTGGTTAATGTCAGCCTTTGTTTTTTATGACAGGGACTTACATGTTACCAGTTACTTCATGGACTAGTTCGACGAAAAAATGTTATTTCACATCTTATTTCTTTGGTCAGTTGCATTTCTCTTCATGCAAAAAATTTCATGAATTCTTTCGCATCCTGGGTTTTGCTTTCTTGTTCCATTTTTCTACTATAATTTGGTTTGGGTTGAGAAGAACTTTTGGCCGGAGGATGGTAGTTACCCCTGGAAGAGAAGCCTTAACAGCCCGTTAGACATATTTTTCTTTGGGATTGGTCCCCGTGCAGGGGCGGGGGCAATTTGGAGGATGGAAGGCAGGATTTGTTGTTTTGAGGATGTTTACTTGATTAGGACTTTGTAGTTGCTGGTCAAGGGTGGCCACGGTCTGGTTCGCTCCACTTCCGAAGAGATCCGAACTTAATCAAGTCCCAATAGGGATCTTAAAATGGAACCGTTGGTTCCATAATCTAATTGTGGAACTGAACTGCAACTGAACTACTGGTTCCAGTTTTGTTGGTTCGGTTCCATAATAGAGATGGAACCAATGTCTAACTCATGCAAATCAATCAATGCAATTGATGCAAATGAACTATAAATACCTCCAATGCAATAAATGTAAATTAATTAAACATCTCCAATGCAACAAAACAATTTTTTTAAAAATCCAAATTAAGCATCAAAGCATTAAAAAGTGAACCAAACATCTCAAATCACGCATAACCACAAGATGCCAAAATCACTGAACATTAATCAAATTAACAAACCAACATATTTCAAATTTATAAGCACGAAATAGTCCCATCTTGTTACAAAATATTGTCTAGTAAAATTCATTCACAAGCTTCCATGAATAACCAAAAAATAAACAATAACAATAAAACATCGGTGAATTTACGTTCCATCCATTGCTCATAGAACTGATCTCTTCAATGCAAACTCTATTTGGGGGTACTCTAAAAAGTTTAAATACTCCTCATAACCAATTTTGCATATAAATTAAACAAGAATGCGTCCTCTATTTACACATGAAAAGAAAGTACATCTATTGCAACCTCAATCAAAATTTTAATTCTTTATCTATTGATCTTCCACCAATTCAAAATATCGAATTTTGCATTAGCATAGTCGTCGGGGATTCCATTTTATATATCTATATCTCATCTTTTCTGGACAATTCCATTTGGCTAGTTTTCAACATCTCGTATCCAAAATCGAAATTGTAACGCCCCAAATTCTGCGAACCCGGAGTGCCACGTCGTCTTTTTGCCCTAATTTAATTGAAAAGTTTGGCGGAAATAACTAACTTTTAAAACATCACATTTAAAATTTGTGAACTTTAAAGACAATAAAACTCATTTGAATTAACTTAAGAAAAATTGATTTAACTTTAAACTCGAGTTTGAAATAACTGAAAAGACAAAGTAAGTTCATAAGGATTAAGTCTCAACAATCAACTACATTTATTCATTTGTGCTACCACTGCCCATCATACTCGACCGTCTCCAAAATCTGCAAATGTTGTTAAAATAATGGAATGAGCATTTCGAAGAAATAATCAGTAGACTCATCGTCAGTAATTAATTTACAGAATAATTGAACACATAACTATGCAATCTATACAATGACATCATCATAGGCTTATTTTCTTTGAAAAATCATAGGCTCTTTAAAATCATAGGGTGTGGGTAGTCTCTTCTCATGCATTTAAGCAAGTAAGTTATGACAAGCATAACAACATAATCTGTCTCATAAGAGATTCTCGTCTTATGCATTAAAACATATAAATCACATAAAGTCACATAATACATGCAATTATAATTTAAACTAATTAATGGGGGTGAGTTTACCTCAATCTATCTCGAGTCACGTAAAAAGTGGAGCGGGGAGTAACCTCAAGCTCTATCGTCCGTACGTTTCGTCTAAGCCAAAATAGAAAATAAATTTTGAATTAGTATTTCGAAATTTTAAAGTTTTAAAATGATAAAATGAAGTTTAGGGACTAAATTGAAAATTTATTAAAACTGAAAATAAAAGTTTAAGGGCTAAAATTAAACTTTTATAAAATAGGGACTTAAATGAAAATTTATTAAAATTGAAAATAAAAGTTTGAGGGCTGAAATTAAACTTTTCTAAAATAGGGACTTAATTGAAATAAAGTGAAACTGAAAATAAGAATTTAAGGACTGAAATAAACTTTTTCAGAATCTGTGGGCTGATTGTGGAAAGTAGAAACTCCATGGGCTGATTTACTAATCACTGAACTTTGGGATTGAAACAAATAACTTTTAAAACTTGGAGGACTGAAATAAACAAGTTTCTAAATTAGGGGCTTAAAGGAAAATTTCAAAAATAAAAAATATATATATATATCTATCTCTCACACTCTCGCTCCTCACAATCACACATGCGAGAGAGAGAGAGGGAGGGAGCAGCGACGGGGAAAGGGGAAGGGGCGAAGATTCGACCGACGGTGACGCCGTCGTCGTCGCGAGGTGGCGCCGGCAGTGGGAAGGTGGTGATGGGGTGATTTTGGCGTTTTGACCGAAGTTGACCGGGGCTTTGGAGGCTCGGATTGGTGGGTTTCCCGGCGGTAAACCGACTAGAAATGGGTCGGGGAATGAGGTAAGTTTATGGGTTTTTCCTATTTCTTGGTTTTGTGGCAGTTTGGTATTGATTTGGGGCGAAATGGAGGCTGTCGATTTGGTGGGGTGTGTGTGGTGTTCGAAATCGGGAATAGCAGGTGAATTTTAGGTGTTATTGTGGTGGCGTTTTGGGTACTAAAGTGGTGTTAGGCAGTGGCGATTTTGGTGCAGATTTTTGGGGTGGAGGAATGGCTGTCCGTGGTGTTGCAGGTGACTCAAATGGTGGTTGTAGCTTAGGTGTTGGTGTGCAGTGTGTTGCAGTCGATGGTGGTGTTTTTAAGGGCTAAGGTGGTGTTGATGTGGTGGCTTGACTGTGGTGTTGGGAGGTGGTGGTTCGTTTGGCCTTGCAGGTGATGGCTGTAGTGGAAATGGACTGCTGCAGTTGGTGTTGGTGGTTCTGGGTTGGACAGTGAGGTTGGGGGGTTGATTTTGTGTGAAGGTGATCAGTTGTTGGTGCTAGAAATGGAGGTTCTAGCATCAACGTAAGCTCAAAGTATAAACACTGCATTAAGGGGAAAAAAAATTAGGGAAGATGATATTTTCTTACCCAAATTTGTTGTTGGCTGCGTGAGTGTGAGGAGGGGGGAAATGAGGTATATGAACAGTAAAAATAATCTAGGGCACAAATCCCTAGGAGCTAAGTGGGCCAAAAAATTGGGTTAGAAGGATTTTCCTAATTGGACTTAAATGAATTGGGCCGAAAGAAATCAAAATTTGGATTAATAAAATTTGGACTCTAATTAATAATATATCGTACTTAATATTATTAAAATTCGGATTTAAAATGATAAGGAATTTGATACATTAAAAATATTCGAGATTGGACTCGATTTGAATGAATTTAAATTGATTTTATAACGGCTAGACGAACACGTTTTCATTTTAAAATTCGGGGTTAAAACTTAGCGACACGTTTTTCAAGATAATAATTTAAAATTCTCGGTCGCTACAGAAATTATCAAAGCTATTCCATTTATCATCATTAGAACTATCTATCAAAGTGACTTTGTCGTTGGAATCACTACTACCACTTGCTCCATCATTTGTACAATCCAATCCCTTATACTGGTTATATAAAGAAAACTATAATTCCATGACTTCATTTTTTGTGGCTTAGACTGCATATACAACAAATTCTAGTTTATATCTAGGATCAAGCATATAACTACTACTATCAAAATCTTATTCCTTTTATCTACATTAACGTAATACTTGTAAAATTTAGACTAAATGTTTCTTGCCATACTACTTAGCAAAGGATCTTGCTTCTCAGTCCTTATCTTCAAAATTTGCTTAATTTTACTAATATTTTTGAAGTAAAGATTGGAGGTAACACTTGTAGAAGCATTAAATTTCGAAGTGAGTTCATAAAAGGTTCTTAAAATTTTGGATTTCTGGCTTTCTCCCAACCATCACTTATTGGTGGCTTCTCTTTCTTTTTTCAACCCTCACGCTCATCAAAATATTTGCAATGGAATGCATCCTCTACCCTCATTCATTTAAATGATTTTTTAAAATTCAATGCACCATCCAACGTTAAGAATGTTGAATTCCATATGGGAAGTCTTTTGCATTCAATCTTTTACAGCGATCAAATTTACTATGTGCAGAACACTGTACATGCAAATAAGAGCCATTTAAAATTATAATATCACATTTCCAATTCTTCAAATTGTTTTTAACAAATGAATATGTCATTTGTGTTTGTATTGTCAAAAGATATGGTAACCTTATGCTTATCCCCCAATCAAGCTAACGATTTTCATATGTTTCCCACTTTATCTCCTCTTTTTGATTTTGAACAAAAATCCTCTTGCAATAGTAAACAGAAAGATGAGAAGATTGGTCCGCTTGATTATCATATGGAGGATGAGATCAAAAATGTATTTTTACAGACATTTTTGATCTCATCCTCCATATGGTAACCTTATGCTTATCCCTCTCTTTAACTCGCCTCTCTTTAACGATTTTCATATGTTACATTGAACGTATCACGAAATTCCTGTATTTTTATCTTTAATAATCACTTCAGAACTCTATTAGAAATTTTTGTTTAACCTCTGGTAACTTATTTTGCAGGAATCATGGCGTAACTTAGCAAATGTTTTTGCTAATGAACGGGGTTTGTTCTCATTAAACGCTGCTCACCAGGTAATTTATTCTAAGCTCATTATTTTCTTGTGGTGACTGTATATATAAGGAATAGCTATTAGAGGGAGAAAATAGGTGCTCTAATTTGTGTTCCTATATCTGATTCATGCATAGAATAAAACCAAGGGACAACATCCAAAGGTTACAGGAGCTATTTTCCATTTGCATGAGGGTTTTATTAGAAGCAAACCATACACTCTTTCTCTGTGTTTTCGTGTTTCTTCCTTGACTTGCACTCATTTTTCATTCCATTAAGACAACGTTACTCTTCCCTTGTTCATTTAAACCGGTAACGGCATAGTTACATACAAGGCATTGAAGTTAGAAGAAGAAAATAGGTGCATCTTAACTTATGTATCCCTATATTTGACTTGTAAATGGAGGAAACTAAGAGACCCATTAATAATAGTAGGTATTTTCCATTATATATTTGGCACATTTGCTTGAGTTCAGGTAGCAGCAAAGTATGCATCGTTATCTGTTTTTGCTCTTCTACCATGACTTGATCCTGTTTTCATTTCACTAAACAATGAGTTAAAGATAGGGTATAAACAAACTCTTCTTCCAAATTTAAATGAATAAATCATCTCCTCTCCAATAATTTTAGCTTTAGATAAGATGGTTTAACCTAGTATCAAGCAAGCAAACATAATAAAATCAAGTCTCGCTCTCACCCATTTACAAAAATTGTTCACGTGTCAGGCCTTTTCCGATGAAAATGAGTACGTGAGGGAACAGTTAGGAAATTATAATAAATAAATTCCTGTCCCTTCTAAATGCTTAAGCTTTTAGATTAGATGGTTTAACATAACAATACAAATGCCTTTTAATGTTCTCGTTGAAAAGTGTTACTTTGTCTTTCATCCGTTTCAGCGTTCACTGGCTGAGACACTTGCTCTTTCAGCTTCTGGCATGAAAACGTCTGAGGCATCAAATCAGTTAGTATATATTTGGGTTTCTTCTCCACTTGTATCTCATTCTTATCAGTTGCAGATATTTTTATTGCAATACTACCTGATCACAATTTACAATTATTTATAGGTATATAAAAAGTTTGACGAACCATATGACAGCTAATTTGGTGGAGTTGTCATGCAAGAAGGATCTCAAACATATTGCTCAACAGCCAGATGTTCTTTTGTTGGTAAGGACAGTATAAATATTATCCATTCAATTTGCAGATACTCTAAAACAATATGGTTAATATCATAGCATGACATGCCATAGGTTAGTTGCTTGTTGGAACGGCTTCGTGGGGTTGCCAATGCCTCAGAACCTCAAACACAAAAGGCAATTTATGAAATGGGTTTCACTGTGATGAATCCTATCTTGATTTTTATTGAGGCTTACAAACATGAGGTACTGAACTAAGAGTACATTTTTTTTTTTCTCTTTTTACTGCTATTCACTTTGGAAGCATGGTTTAAAGTTATTCTAAAATTCTTTTCCATACTCATCATATTATGCTAAAAGTTTTTGAGATTTCAATAATGTCTAAACTTGCGGTTCATGAGATGTCTGATAATTAATCCTTATCTCATTAAAGTATCTAACAGTTTAATTCTGAAGCCATTCATTGGTTGCTTGATATCTAAGTGGTAACCTTTAGTAGTTGATGGCTGGCTTATGGCAACAATTTCCCTTATTGCTGAGGCCCAGGTATGGGCTTGTGACAATTTCAATATGGTGCTTTATCTGCTGTTGAGCTTTACAAATTACTAAAAGACTCCAGTAACATTGTTGTTGATGACTAAAGAATTTGGTACAGTGGCATGTTCTTGGTCCAACAATTGGTGTCTAATTTAATGTTATTAGTACCGTTTATAGTGGGGCCAATTGTTTGGCAGGAAATAGTCTGTGTGAATATGACAATGCCCTCATGGTGCCTTCGGGGTTATATACTGAGTTTCTATCAAGATGTGAAACTTGGATTGCTGCGAAGAATAGAACTTTTTTGAGTTGAAACCATTGTTAATAAATATAACTTTTGGCAGTGCGGTGGGTAATGGTTCTTAGTACTACTACTGGAATTGATGTTGGCATGCAAGAGAGCCAAGAATCAAGCCTAAGAAAGGGTCACAGACACTGATGTGCATATTTTTAAGTAACACTAGTGAAAGTAAGAAACAGTGCCTTTGAAATTGCAGGAATCCAGATGGAAGTAAATTAAGTTAATGGTCTTGGCATCTCAACCAGGTTTAACAAAAACAAGTTTATGGGATTGATGAAAATTGTTGCCGTAGAAGTAGAGGTGATGAAAGAGTTGGGAAACATGCAATTGTCTAATCAAGAAATTTCAACTAGAGAAAACTGACAGGATTATTTACTAAGATGATTAAAATTCAGTTAATCCCACTAAATTAGTGCTTTTGAGCAAAATACGCACAGTTATGTTCCATATTTTTACAGTATGTCTCAGTGTAAAAATTACAATTTGAGCTGCATTATATATGAAAGATTCTCTTCTATTTAAGCAAAACTAACAACTCCAGATTTAAAAAATCTACTCAAATGTACTATGTATACGAAGAATTATCTGCTGAAAAAAATGTATAATAAATACATTGAATACTCTTATTTATCTAACAGTTTTGGTTTTCTTCCTGTTAAAAATTTGATGCATTTCTCCAGTCCTTTGACAGGTTATTTATGATTTTATTTATTGTCGTTAAATTTCTGCTTAATAATTTGTGGATATGTTAAACACCTTTTTTATTGTTTCTAAATTTTATGCTTATCTTGATAGTTGGTCGTGTATTTAATTTCACCCCTTTTGGTGAAAACAATTGAACACCATTGGATTGATTTATAATGTGTTCTATTTTTGCCTATATTAGTCAGTAGTTGTCTATCTTCTACTCAAATTTGTCGTCGATTGGGTGGACGGCCAAATAATCTACTTAGAGGCCCGTGAAACTGCTGCTGCTGTTGACTTCTGTACTCGTCTGCTTCAGCTGTACTCATCTCACAATATCGGCAAGGTATTCTTTTTGGCCTGACGTTAATTCTTTACAGTAATCTAAACAATTTGGCTAGAAGAAGAGTGGAAGTAGAAACTTTACAATTCAATAAATATACAGCTCCTAAAGAGGGTATGAGATATATTTGTTCTATAAAAAATCTACTTTGAATTGTTGAAACTACTTTGTGTTAGTTTGCTACAGATGGAGCAAAATGAAACTTATATTGGGCTGCAAAACGAACAGTCACAGTGTACTCTCTGGAAATTGTTTGAAGAATAAAATTTTTCCCTCTAGAATGTCATTGAAAATGTTATCCATCCAAAAATAGTTACGATAGATGTCTAACACCCCCTCTTTGAATGGATACGTACTGGGACTTCTTAATGAGGTCGCAGATAAGAATGCCCAGTAAGGCTTACACTAGGCTAATAATGTAAACAGTGTATGCATGTAAGCTATTTTAAATCATAAAGAAATTTAGTGTGAATCATGTGTTAGATCAGTTTCCTATACATATAAATGTGACTCTTGTAAAAAAAAAAAAACATAGGATTGCAAACCCGTCTTCAATGAAGCATGGCAAGGATGACACTCCACAGATAATCTCTAACCCATGGGCTTTACATAAAGTGCAAAACCCTATGAAAATATATTGAGGAGGTTATAAATTGAAATTTTAACTACTACAAATTATTTTATTTCTCTTAATTCCTTCCCACCATTTAATGTCTTGTAGGGATTTGAACTTTAGGAATCATGTCATGGCCTTTATTAATATCCCTATATTTTTTCTACATTTCAATTTACAAATAAGACTAACAATGGCAGAAGAAAGAAAGCACTACACATGGACCAAGTTTTACCAGTTACCATGGTGTTAATGGGCAGTGTCATGCAGTGCATACTGCTAATGTCGAATGATGGTTCTCATAAAAAAATAGTTGTGTATCGAAGTCTTGCATATCAATAACTCACTGTATTTCTTATTCATTGACTAGATTTTACCTTTGGGTAGATTTGAGTTCCTTTCTCTTGTTCCTTGAAAGATGCCTAGAATCTTCCCTTTTAGTGTGATCTGTCTTGGATAGGTGCAATAGTTGGAGCAATACCAACTTTCTTCTAAAGTTTTATAGAAAACAGTTCATCAGAGTGCAGATATACATATGCTGCTATTTGTGCGAGTATTTCTGAAAATAAGATATGAAAAGCAAATTATTCCAAGGATCCGTTCTATTGAAGATATAGAACCCATGAATATTTAACTTGTTTCAATAGTTATGAGTCTTGTCTTCTTACAGACTTGAAATCGCGGTCAAATCCATCCTGCATTGTAATTCTTAATGATGGAGTGTCTTGAAATCCTTTTCAATGTTATCCAATTTTTTTATCATCTAGAGACTGAATTTTAAATGCTTGGTCTAAATTATAAATACAAATATAGATTAAGAGAAGTATTACATTTTAAATGCGTTTAAACTCAAATCCAGTTCTGAAATTCTAATCTACACTAACCCGTACATAAAAGTCATGGTCTGGTGGTGAACTAAGTACCCATAAGGGCATGGATTTAAGGAGGGGGCTTACTCAACGTATTGTTTTAACAAATGGTTGGAGGGACTAACCATGTCAACTTTTAAGGATAAGGATGCTGTTGCTAAACATACAATTGAGCAAGATATGGACAGTAAAAGATGGAATGCAACTGATGCTTTTTTGACCAATTGGAGTGCACATATTTTGGATTATTGTGGTACAGTGGCATGACTATTTATTTAAATAGTTATTTCTATATCTTGATCACTACTTGTAAGAGATCTATTAATAAGTTGACACTTGTGATCTCATTGTCCGTTATTTATTTTGCTCATGTGACATGAGTTATATTTTTACTTTCAGATATCAGTTAGCCTTTCAAACAGCTTACTTAGTGAAGCAGATACAGAGAGATACAAGGATTTACGGGCCCTTTTACAACTCCTTGCAAATCTGTGTTCGAAGGATCTGGTAACTCTTTTACTCGTTCATTTCACCATTAAGAAATTTCTTTTCTCCCAAGGGCACTAGATTTATCACATTTGTAATATTCAGTGGCGTGTATGGAATGTGAATTGTGAAAGTCCTAGGATAACTCTTCTCCTGAAAGATTGGGAACTATTGTGAGACCACCATTCAAATAAATTCAAAGAAGCAGGAACCATTTGTGCTAGTGTGCAACATTTTCATTTCAAGTTTTTACAACTGTCGTCCTTTTATTTATTATCAAGTACCTAAAACTCGGGTCCCACTGCTGTAAATCTACTACTTGCCTATTTCAAGAGCAAGGTGGCTTTCTCCATTGCAATCTTTTATTTGACCTTCTAACTTTTATCTTTATTGGAGCTTTGATGTTGAAGATTCTAGAAAAAGATATTTCCATGTCTCCCATGATGCCCCCTATTTTTTTCTAAGAAAACACAAAAACATTATTTTGTTTGTGTAGAAAATTATGTTTGATTTTTATTCTCAAGTGCAATTTATTTTTTCATGAGTCAAATTTTAACTTAGTTTTCCTATCTGCATTGATACATACTAGCGATTGCTTATTTTTCCGTTTTTTAGAGAAAGAAGCATCTATAATTACAGGCTCTTCTGAGTTATCATTTCTCAAATCTTCTCATGTATTAGGTTATAGTAGAATTGTTTCTAATTTCAACAAGATAAAACATAATAAAAATCAAGATTTAATGAGGCTCTTAGATTCTTCTTTATATTTTGATAGACCTTAGGCTGAAGAACAGAGATGAGGATGGCGAGGTTGAGAGGTGGTGGGGTGAAGTTGAGGTGGAGTTGGCTAAGACAGAGATTTTGTTTTAAATTCGGTAGTGAGTGAAGGAAGAATGTGGTTGTTTGGAGAGATTTCTCGGCTGTGAATGAAAGCTCCCTAATTTTATTTGATCTCACAGGTTAAGAAAAAGGAAACTATTTAAAAGGATTTATCTAGAATCTCAAACTAAGTGATCTGCAACTTGAAGACTCCAATTTGAATTTATGTCCAATCAACAAAAGAAATACAAGAAAGAGGACAAATTCAAAGTAACATTTGACCTATTATCATGGGATAACATGACATGAGAGACAAGAACGTGAGTGCTTCTCAAGCTAGTGACAAGTTAACAGAAGCAATCTGTGCCTTTCTTGGCTATGGATCATGTTCAAGATCAAGTGTCTAGTTGCATTGCATTTTGCAGATTCTTGTCCTGTTAATGGATTAAATTTTTTGGCTTTTTCTTTGAATTACATATGATATGAAGATTTCATGATTCAAATGAAAATGTATGTACAGGTTGACTTTGCATCTGAACCCCTTGAGGCTTATGGTGTGAGCATTTCTCAGGTACACTCTTGTAGTACTCCCATCTGATGACAAACATAGCGTTTGTCTTGCATGATTACCATAGATTATTCCTAAATTTCCTGATAGATTCCTTATACAGGTTGTATTTATGGGTCTTCACATAGTAACCCCTCTGATTACTTTGGAGCTGCTGAAATATCCCAAACTTTGTCACAGTGTATAAATTTTTCTTTTCTTCTCTTTTTTGGTATGTGATTTATAGAGGAGAAAACTTCAGAAAATTAATGGGAGCTAATATTTTTCCTTGGACAGTATTTCTCTCTACTATCACACATGCTGGAGGTTTATCCTGAAATAGTCGCTCAATTAAACGTTGAAGCCTTTGGTCATATAGCAGAAACTCTTGATTTTGGGCTTCACCATCAGGTAAAATCCGGCACCGGATGTACGAGTCTGTATAAATACTAGAGTATATTCCCTGAAAGATTGGTTCATCTTGTCAATTTCAAAAAAAAAAAAAAAAAATAATAATAATAAAATTGTGCCATTAGAATTCTGCTGCTAAATGTCTACTAAGCTGTTTCCATTCACCATTTTATTTCTTTTGCTTGATTAGGACGGTGAAGTTGTTGACTTATGTCTAAGGGCTCTAAAAGCGCTTTCGTCCTACCATTACAAGGAAAAAGGAATGGATAAAGTTGGTTTAGGTTCACATGCTACCAGTTATAGGGATCCTGGTGGAAAAGTTCGAGAAGGCATACTGAGTCGGTTCCTTTGTTCATTGCTGCAACTTCTTCTTTTTGAGGACTACAGGTAAGTATTATTTAAATAAGCTATTTGTTCGTAAGAAATGTAGTGCATATTTTTTGTATGCAGTACTCCATATTACTAGACATTATAACTAACAAGATTTTTACTGCTTAAATAAGGGTACAACTATGCAAATATGATATTGTTTACATTTAATGACCATATTGTTCTGGTTGATTGGATGTCAGTAAACATATAATGATGGTTTTATTTCTTTGTGGTTTCAGCATGGATCTTGTAAGTTCTGCAGCTGATGCACTTTTCCCATTGATACTGTGCGAACAAAGTGTTTATCAGGTATGTTGGTTTTCTCGTCTGACAATACACCTTGTTTGTCTATAAATTTGTTAGCTCTTTAAATTTACTATCTTTGAAAAGGTCAAATAATAGTTAAGATATACTACCCCCTAAGCATTTCTAGCTGTCCTATATCTTCAACATGCTCAATCAAGTAACAGTCAGACTCTCATCTTTGCTCTGTTAGATGCAGTAAGCTTATTCTCTAATCGTTGTGAAAATACTTGAAAGAACTAAAAGAGCAACTCGGGTTTGTGGATCATACTAGTGCAATTTACTTGATATGGATTAATATGCATCTGTTGTAGAATTAACAATTAGGATTATTTTTACTGCATGTTTGGTACGCGCTTCACACTACCTTGGACAAGATTTTAGCTTATTTTCTTTCTTAATATTGTTTGGTACTGTCTAATCCACTTACCAAACATGCCATAATTGTCATTCTCTTCTACCTTATGTCAATGAATAAATATATGCGCTTCCTGCTTTACTATAGATTATTGGAATCAAGTCGTGATGGATTTTGCATAGACGTCCATGCAGATTTTGGTGAACTGGTTTTAGAAATACAAAACCTCACCTTTAATGACACAATTTACCGGATTATGCTTGGTTGATGATTGACATATTATCTGCTGATTTTCGTCTTTCCTTCGTCTTTTTGAGTTCGAATTGTTGTTGCAGAATTTAGTGAATGAATTGATAGAAAGGCAGACAAACCAAATGTTCGGATTACGGCTAACAAATGCTCTCCAGTCTCTCACAAATTCAAACAATCTTTCTACGACACTTGATCGCGTAAATTTCCAGAGATTCCGGAAGAATTTACACAGTTTTCTCATTGAAGTTCGTGGGTTTCTTCGAACGATATGACACCTGCTGAATCTGTTGAATATGAGCAATCTACCGAGTTTATAATTTTTTGTCTGAGGAACTCCAAGAGTGCCTTTTTTAGGTAGCGTTTGGAATGTAACTGCCTTTCCGCAATGTGTAGTAAAGTTGGTTTTGTGGTCCTATAGGCATTTGTGATTTATATTATTATTTTTTTTTTTGTATATTCGATCTTGTTATGAGAAGTCTGGGAAGATTTGAATCATTAGGAAGTAGGCAAAGAGTTGCTTGAATTGAATTTTGTATGTCCCTCACCCTATCCCCAACAAATCCAATTATTTCCCCTTCTTTCGATTAAATATGTTCACAATTTCTTTGTATTATGGAAAAGGTGAACAAAAGAATTTCTAATCCTGTTGGAAACAAGCAAAGGTTAAGGAAATGCCCCACCTAAAAGAACTCGGCATGAAAGGCACAAAGATCTTATCAACTGATCTTTTGGTTAACTAGAATGTGACATGACTTCAATACACAAGTGCTCTGTTTGAACGCCAAGATGTTAGGTATTCTGAATTCAGTTGGATATAATTGAGAAGGAGATGCATTTGGTGTCATTTGTTGATGCTCAGTTCAATATGTAAAGCATACCCAAGTATCTAAATTGCAGTACTCTTTTCTTCCGACCAAACTGTGGTCTGGCAAATACATGGCAATTCTTCCATCCCCATTGTGGCAATGCCATCTGTTATCAATTAATTTTATAGAGATCAGTGATGAAAATTTTGATTGTTATCTTAAGTTCGCTCTATGCGAACCTGTGCTGCTATCAGCGAATACTTGGAAGAAATTATCATGTCATGGGTGAACCTAGATCATTGTGAGCGAGCATTTTATAATATGAAGATATATGCTAAGATCTTGAACACAAACGACGAGAACATGAGGCACGTGAACACAAAATTACTAAACAAATAAAAAACAAACTCTTAATTATTTTCAGAAGTTATTCCACATCAGCAAAAATCATTACAGAAGCCACGTGAATAAGAATGATAAAACATGGCTTCACGATCAACTGAAAAAGTACGAAGCATGGTGAATAAAATGTGAAAATATTAAACTCTCATTCATATTAAACCTAAAAGTTGTGTTATAGGTACATAAATTGAATTTTTGTACCTACAGAAGAGAGACAACATTGGATGGGAAAGAAGTTTTTTTTTTCAATATTTTATACATGGGTCCCACTCTTTGTGTCTAAAAATTCAAATTTCTGTCCAAAATCTGTACTTGCAGATTAATTCAAAACCTAAGCAGCTCAAGGGCTGAGGTCGGCCCCAAATTTTTTTTGGAACTCGTGCTAAAACTCGGTTGGCCTTTGTTCTCGTTCACCTAATGCTAGTTTGTGGAACCAATTGGTTGGCAGACGCCAGAGCTGTAAAGTTTTCAAAACTTACATTACCACCCAGTGCATGGAGGTTGTGAGTCCTTATTTATTCAAGGTCTTAGTAAGTTCCCTAGGTAGTAGCTCATACATATTTGATGTCAGAAGTCTCGGTTGGCCTTTTTTTCCTGCTCACCTAGAACTAGGTTCTTATTGTTCTTTTTCTTCCGTTGAAGGCCAGCATTCTCTGGTTGTAATCTTGGTGAAAATAAGTTCATAATGGGGGACTAGTGCCTCAGATGAATGTGCTACGACTCTATGCTATAAGACCTAGATTACTAAGCTCGTGATTCTCTGATTGAAAGGGATGGGGCCAACGGTATGTCCATAGTGATTCGGGACATACTGAAGCTCCAAATCTTATTATGACCTGTGATGCTCAGACTCTTCGAAATGGTTGGAATACCCTTGCGACATGGGTATGGGTACATATACATGTACTTCATTCGAACACAACAATTTATACAGAGGTTCCGTTACACAATTTTCGTGATTTTATTCAAATGAGTTATTGTTTTCATTACTACTAATATTTTTAGGTTAATCAGATTGACAAAAAAAAAAAAAAGGCATATTAATAGTGTTGATAAATTAATAAAGTTGACAAAAAATCACATTAACGAATTTTGAATTCTTTTTAGGCATGTTACCGTATCCTACATTTATAAAATAAAAGATCCGACACTTAGATACGTACTCGTACCTAATACTTGTATTAGAGTCCGAGCATCATAGATCATGATATCGTTACCACAGCTAATGACGATGGCAACTTTCAGATCCTAACTCTTGGTTTGAAAGGCCGTAACTTTCAGATATTTCTATTTGATGACCCAATGAAGGAGCAAGGTCTTCTTTAGGCCTCTCTCCACCAATTCATTGAGGATTATTGGTTTTCTATGACGATTTAAGACCTAATGAGAGATTTGGGTTCATTTTAGGCCTCTCCCCGTTAATCTACATGGGGATATTTATATAAAACCTCGACAAGAAGTGGACTTATCTTATTCTGCACTGAGCTAGCCAATTCTCTTGAAGATTGAAAGAGCATCTCTAAGAGATACAAATTGGTAGGGAAAATAAACTAAAAACCCATCGGCCATCGTTGATTTACTCCTTTAATATGCACGAAAAAATTATCCCCTAGATCTCCTATAAACATAAAACATGTACGAGAGATGAGCTTAGAACCCATTGTTAACTTACTCCCTTAACCTCTACGGTCAAAATACATTGGCATTGAAAGAGTATTTCCACCATAAAAATAGCCCCTTATTGTAAGAGTATCCAAGATCAATTTTTCTTGAGATCGATAGAATATCTAGGGTTGAATTTTTTCGCCTAAAAAATGACCTTGAATTGAAAGAATATCAAAGATCAAATTTCTAGCCAGAGGTCACGGGGATAGAGGATCACTGATTAATAAGGTCATAATTACATGGGTACTAAATTTCTCTAATATATATTGCCTCAGAATACCTATGAAGCCGAAATATGAGTTATTGGCTACAATCTCCTTCTAGTATGCATGTCTCGATTTCAGTAAAAGCCCACTAATTATGCTTCAACTTCTGTTCAATATGACATTACCATGATCAAATCTGAACAACGTTGCAAAATTTCAACACTAGTAGCAATAAAGTCTTAAAATCCTTCATTTTACATAAATATAAAACTTGAAACTGAATTAATTATTGTCCACCGAGGCTTTAAATCTCGAAAGGGTCCATTCCATGCCTATATGTTACCAAGCACTTGCACCTCGACCTCGGATCTCCCTAGAAAGAGGATGTAGATCCACAAGCACTCGGCAAACGAACATAGCCTCAGACATATATGTCATTTTAGTGACAAATTCTAATATCACCAACATAAATGTCGGTGTTGTAAAACAAAACGTGCATATAACTAATTGCATGAAAAATGTCACTAAAAATACACATTTCAACAAGGATATTGGAACTTGGACTTAACTATGACTTTCAAACATAATGTGAGAGAATGTCAACTCATAAAAATGATAAAAAAAAAAAAAAAAAAATCATAAAACTTGTCTATAAATACGACCATTTACACAATTAAAATAGGAGTGAAAAAAGAGTAAGTAAAGAGGAAAAATAAAAGTTTGAAAAGTCTAAAAGAGTACTTTTAAGATCTCTTCCTCCAATTTCAAAAATTGCTTTAGATCAAGGTAAAACTAGCAGTTGACACTTTTAAAAATCTTAACATTGAAGTGCAATTTTCGACCATTCACTTTTTTCTCCATAAAACTTAAATAAAAACACAACAAAACCCCTCCAAAAACGAGGCATGATCCTGCCAAAATTTTGATAGGAAACCTTGATGTTGATTTTAAAAAATAAATTTCATTTTTTGATGTCAACATACCTATAAATATTACTCTATTTGTTCCACAGAGATATGTTTGCTTCAATTTTCACAAAGATTAAAAATTACATAGAATGATGTTTTAAATAGAAATAATTCTTATTTTTTAATAACAAGATACATTAAAAATAGGGACATATTAAAAAATTAAAAAAATCAATTATATTCCCAATAAAAAAAGTGATCTATAATTTGAGATAAACGAAAAAAAAATAAAGCAAGTCTATTTTTATAGAACAGAAAAAATACTTATCAACCATTTTATTTTATATATATAATTTAAATAAATTATAACCACTTTATAAACATGCTATATGATATTCATATTAATTATAAAACTCAGAGTAATGCTATTTATCAGTGTTTTGAAATGAATGAGCGCATATACTCAAAACTTTTTTGAAACATCTCGAATATGAGATATACGTATGATAATGTTATATGCACGCTTAAACGACAAATGCACACATATATTGTGTTAAAAGTTGTGTCAAATGAGCCTAGTAAATCCCAATCTATTTTTATAACTTAAAAAAATAAATTGAGCTCAACAAATATCAAATTAGCTTAAATCACCCAAGTCTATAAATTACATATAGCAATTTATAGGGTCTTGATGTTTAGAAAAATCAAAACAAGAATTTCCCTAAAATTACAAGCCATCTATGCTGAGCTTGACCTTCATCGATCTTTTTCGACTTTTACTAACAAGTGATGCACTGATGCTAGTAATACATAATCTTTGATGATTGTGACATGATGAGCAGATTGACAATAATATCTTACCATTTACAATAGATAATAGAAATTTTTGAGTTGTAATAAGGAGTACAGTGAAGATGATTTATATCAGATGACACGAAAGATGACCTAGATGAAGAAAAGGAGATTGAATGGGAATTCAATCTTGAGCTAATCAACATTTAGGGTTTTTTTTTAAAGCCAGTGATCGTGTTGAATCTAATTGTAGAAATTGATAATCAAGTAAGTATTTATGATTTTGTTAAAAATTTGAAAAATATGTATAAAGTTCAAGTAATTGTAATATTTGTGATTTTGAGCAATATATTCATTTGATTTTTTTGAATATGTATAAAATTTAAAGAATGCTTTATTTTATTTATTTATTATTTCAGAATATTAAAATAATATTAAAAATTGAAAAATACATGAGACCAACCATGATGATAAAGTAGCATGGTTGTTATGGATATACACGTAATATATTTATAATGCTTGATTGGAACGTATTGCTATGTATTACGTATTTCACAACCTTGTTATTTTATATATATATATATAATGATGATATGGAAGTGACGTGTTATAATAAAGAATAAAGTGAAAACAGAGGTAGAGAGAGAAAGCGAAGAGAGAAAGAAAAAAATCTTACCATAGCAAAAACTCTCTCTGTTTATATATATCGACAAAGTTACGTATAGAGAATTGTGTCAGCTTCTCCAAACGCCGTAAATCTTCTCTTTCCCTTTCTCTAATCGTCGGCATACCTAGAACCTTATTTTCTTTCCTCTTCCTCTCTCTCTCTCTCTCTCTCTCTAAAATCAGCTATATTTTATTTGATGGCTTCAGCCTCTCAAGCTAGCCTTCTCCTTCAAAAGCAGCTCAAAGGTTTTGATTTAGAATTCCAATTTTTTGCCCCTGAATTGTCGTTCGGAAACTGGGTTCAATTTTATTTTTATTTTTTGGGGTTTATTCGAGAGTTTTGTTTGGGGTAATAATCTGTGCTTAATCTTTTTTGTAGATCTTTGCAAACACCCAGTGGATGGATTTTCAGCTGGTTTGCTGGATGAACAAAACCTATTTGAATGGAGTGTTACCATTATTGGGCCTCCTGATACTCTATAGTGAGCGTTTCTACTTGTTATTTTGTTTAAAGATTGTATTTTTTACTTAATTTATTAATACTTTTGGCTCGTTATTCTTACTTAAATTTGTGTTTGATTAATTACTGTTAGAATTTATTCATATATGTACTAATTGCGAGTTTAATCAGTGTGGTTTTTCAATTTTGTAATTCAGGTTGTGTAGTTTGTTTATACTTTTTCCTTGTTATTGTATTGTGAGGGACTTGAGGCCAGGGTTTGCTGTAATTAAGAAAGTGAAGTTATGTGTAGGGAATTATGATTTCTTCATTGTGGCAGGTGAATTATTACCAGCCACAAGAAATCAGCTGCTTGATCGGTATGGATTCAATGTGAGCTTATTTGGTAAATAATGGGGCAACATTATATTTGTCTCTGGGCTTCTGGAATACGGAATTTTTCCTGGAACTTAATTGTTATGCATCTACTTTCAATCTTTCCAGCTGTCGGATATTATGTCTCTGACCTCTAGTGAATATCTCTGTGATTGTCTATGTTGTGCTGTAAATTTACCTCAGAACATGGAGTCTGGGGACTTCTATAGTTAGGGGTACCCTTTTTTTAGGTAAACATAATCAACATATGCCTAGGTGCCTAGTCTGTCATAGGACTTTTCAAAATAGACTTGAACAGACAATGCTCCCTTACTCGGTAATCTTACTGTGCAGTTAGACTCTGAATGGTTGCAGTGGTGGTTGTGGGGGTGGGGGACGAGTACTAGTTGTTTTGCTATATCAAGAAACTAAATCTAGACTCACCTATTTTGAGTAGGCATGGTACTATCATAACACACCATAAACATAATCATTTGTTGTATCTGTCTTGCAGCGGTTTACACTTGTTTAGGGGAGGTTGATAAGGGTCAATAGGTCAAATAAGACCTATTGAATAGTAAAAAATCTAAGCTTTAGCTTTCACTAATGGAAAATGAATTAGCCCTCATTTTTCCACTGTTAATAATATGAACTACTTTGAACAAATATAGTGAATCAAACCAAAGAGAAGAAAAGAGAAGAGTAGAAGAAGAAAGAGAGAAAAACAATGATCTATTGAGTCATACAAAATTTGGAAATTTGGAATGATAGAGATAAGGGTCAATAGGTCAAATAAGCTTTACATCTTCCTTCCCAAGTAGAAAACTGATAACAAATAAAATAAATAATACATTAGCATCTGATGGATGATTTTTCTTACACCCACTCCAATTTAAGTATTAGATTTAGGGTGAAGATGTCTTATTTGGGTGACTTGATTTCAGTTAACAAGTCACAAAGCATTTGGGTAGATAGCTGGTGGTGAATTGGGGAGATAAGGCAGGGTTTAGAGTAGAGTAAATTCAAATGTCAATACTATTTTAGATATATAAATGAGAGTTCATATATATGTCTGTATGTGAAGAGTTATTATCTCTTAATTGGATGGAAATATGAACAAAGAATTTAATATGATTAATATGAAAGAAAAGAGTAGGTACGTTGACAAAATGGAACTCAAAGAACTATGCCATCTCATTTCATATTTTCTGGCATGATTGGCCTTTGTTTTGATTTAGATATATTAAAATTGGTGATAAGAAATTTGGATAATGCTGACATGTTTTTACAATGGCTTAATGTTTCAAGTAATATTACATACTTTGTTCTGATCGTTATTGCACATTTTCATATGCAGTGAAGGTGGTTTTTTCAATGCTATAATGAGCTTTCCCCAAAATTACCCAAACAGTCCTCCAACAGTGAGATTTACCTCTGAGATATGGCATCCCAATGGTTTGTACACTTTAAACATTTAAGAATGTTCTATTGCCTTGTTATTATTACTGTTATAACTTCTTTAGTGCATTTATTCGAAACTTTTTATGACATGCAGTTTACCAAGATGGGAAGGTTTGCATCTCAATTCTTCACCCCCCTGGTGATGATCCAAACGGTTATGAGCTCGCTAGTGAACGCTGGTCTCCTGTTCATACAGTAAGCTCTAATAACTTTGTTGCCAGTTTTATTTGTTATGGGATTGGATTTAAGTTTCTGCTTAATGGTAATCAAATTGCTACCAATGCTTGATTTCATTTCATATTTAATTCTTAATTTTATTGAGCTTTGTTTAATATACATGCGCAGACAAAATTATTGGCCATTCATTTGAAAATTCAAATTATGTTATGAAACATGTGAACTTTTCTTCATCATTTGGAAGCTAAACCATTCGAAGTTTCTTAATTGACTTCTTCAAGTGGAAAATAGTTAAATTCATTGTGTGATAAAAAGCTTGAACTAGATAACTTTGCTGTTTCCTCTTCCTTGTTTCTTTTGATGCTTTCACATAGATGCACATGAGAGATTCTTGGAGATATAAATAGAGTTGAATGAAAACAGATATGGAAACTGTGAGAAAGAGGGAGATAATAGTCAAGGAAATCTAGAAAATATTAGGAGTGGCTGCATAGTTATTGCCAATGTCTTTATCAACTTTCAAGACAGGAACACAGGAAGAACTATTTTAGTCTTGTTATTTTTCTTTTTTGATGTTGCAAATTGTGTCACCGATTTTGTGGAAAAACTCCTTTATTGTTTCTGTTGGGTATGAGTTTTGAAAAAAAGGCACAGTACAGTGAGTGGTATTTAGGTCCCCAAAGATTTTTAATTTTAAGTAATTAGATTCAATTATCAATAATGAGGAATTAGGATGATCTAACGTATATTATTAGAGTTGGTTGGATGAAATGAAGAAGTGTTCGCTTGGAATTCTGTGAGATAAGAAGATATCTATAAGGTCAGAAGGCAAGTTATACACAATTTCATTAGACCAACTATGCCTTATAGTATTTAAAGTCAAGCTGTAAAAGGACAAAATGTTTATAAGATGAAGTACCGAAAATGAAGATGTTAGGTTGGACATGTGGCCAATAACAAATGAGAATATAGAATATATACTGACAACTGGAGGTGACAATTATTAAGGAAAAATTAAGGAAATGACAATGTAGGCGAGGTGAGCAAGTCTTTTGACGACACAAAGAAGTTTCTGTTCATGAGAGTAATGGAATTTCGCTAGATTATGTTAGAAGAGGGAGGTAGGCTGAAATTAATGTGGTCTGATGTGGTTGTGAAGGTTTGATTGCACTGGATGTCTGTTACATGTGGCTGTGGATGTAACAATGGATCAAACTGAATGGGGGGGAAATTATGTGGCCAGCCCAAAATTATTAGAATTAACGCATTGTTGTATTGTGACTATTGTTGCATGGTTAAATAAGATCAACAGGTTTGATTTGGTTCGTAGTACCATGGCCATGGCAATACAATGTCGTGTGTTTGCTGCCTTCATTCTACTTAAGCATACTGTTAATCGAATAGATAATTATAAAATTTCGCTTGAAAGGCATATAACTATTTATTCAGATTATTGCCACAGTATCTTTCTCCTTGTTTCATACTGAATTTTTCTCGATGCTCAATATCTCTCAAAGTTTGCAATGACTTGTAATTTGAAGATTGCAGCCTGTGAAATTATAAAAAGCATTTCCTTTGATGGTTGTTTATATTAGCATTTTATCCTTTCAATAAACCACAGTGCTGTACAGCTTTTTCCACATCCCCACCCCCACCCCCAACAAATGAAGTTAATAAAGAGAATTTAATTTGCAGGTGGAAAGTATAGTTCTAAGCATTATTTCGATGCTTTCAAGTCCTAATGACGAGTCTCCTGCAAATGTGGAAGCTGCAGTAAGTGTCAATGCATCTGATTATTTTAATCACTCAACTTTGTTCTCACTTTATCACAATCTGCTTATTTCTCTAGAGCAATTAGGCTCATATTTCATATTTCTCTACTTTAGAGAGTCAAACATATTTTTGAGGTGTCCAAAACACTCTTATCTTCAAAAATTGAAATAAAGAGTGGTTTTGGCTCTTGAAATGTAGAGAGCCGAATTCACTCTCTATACATTATTATTGCACAATTTTCTATTCATTTCTTGATTTCTACAAAATGAAAAAGAGGTAAATGCTAAAATAAAGAAAGATGGAAGTCTTAAAAAAAGAGGGAAAAGGATGTAACGATAATTGCTTATGGGAAATAAAACAAATTAATGAATGAATATGGAGTGTTATTGGAGCTGTGTCAAAATTTGACTCTTTATTTTTTTTAAAAATTCACTAAAGATGCTCTTTAAAATATAGAGCACAGTTGGAGATGCTCTTAAAAAGTTACCCTCTCTTTTCTTCTTTTCTTCTTTCCATCTGGAATACATTTTTTTTTTTGGTTTCCATCTTTTTGGGGGTTGTTGGGTGAGGGTGGATCTACTGAGTTTTTCCGATATACATTCTGAAGCTGTAAGATAAGATTTGCTTGATCGCCCAATATATGTCTAACGGAGTTACAAGTTCTATTGTTTCTTAGGTATCATTGGCATATATGGTTCTGAAGAACCTAGCGTAATTTAGTAGAGAAATATTTGTAATTTTCTTTTCCCTACTTGCTTCCCACCAAACGAATGGACTTCGACAATCCTTGCTAGTGGTAATGATTTAAGCATATAAAGTATCAAATTCTCTTAATTCATAGATGGTACTCGTTAGCATCTTTGATACATTTTAGCCTTTTTAGGTGCTATTTTGACATTGAAAGAGCCGACAAACCAAGTACATCTCATTTCATTCTCCTTAATGGAAAGTTCGGCACGAAAGAAAGATTAGATAGTATTGTACATAATTAAAGGAAGAAAAATCAACCAAAATATTGTATATTATAAATTATAATGTCTAGTCCTATTCAAACGTGTTTAAGTCATATACTGTACCCGTCTTCTAAAGCTGTTTTTCCCCTCTTAAGTTGTTACCTATGAAAATGATCCAACAGCAGAAGCTGGAGTGCTTTTTTGGGCTAGTTCTTTTTGCGGGGTTCCCAAGTTGATCACTGATTCTCCTTTCTCCTTAATATTGCAGAAAGAATGGAGAGAGCAAAGGGACGAATTCAAGAAAAAAGTTAGTCGTTGTATAAGACGATCGCAAGAAATGTTGTAAACATGTTCCTCAATGCTGCTTCAAGTTATTTTGCAAGAACACAATGTTGAATTCAAGAAATGGTTTCCTTATGATTGCCCATTTGGTTTTTTTTTTTTCCCGCATATCTTTTTACTTCCTGTTTTCACTGCAGTTTCTGGTTTGCTGTTCTTGATCTATGTAATCAACTATTGACATTCTTTAATCTTTACCTTTCATCTAAGATATTGTTGCATGGACTTTTCTTACCTACACAACTAAGGGCAGTGCTTTTCTTTTATGCAAACAATCAGGTTCGATTTCTTTAGTTGGATATTTATTTATTTTTGACTATATCATATCTGTCGCGTCTTAGTCTGGAGGTGTAAGCGGTCCAATTTGCGATTTTCTTAACCTAAGTTCAAGCTAAATCTTTTAAATTGGTTTGAGGAAAAAAAAATTTAAACTTAACCTAAACCTGAACGAATACCAAATGGTTTAAGAAAAAAAATCATGTGATTTAGTTTCAAACCACTGTTTGGAAATGGAAATTATATTAATGCACATTTAAAACATACAAGCAACACAGCATGACGAATTTCTATATACAGCTATCATACTTTAAATTGCATTATCCACTAATGAATGTTTTAGCATAAAAATAACGTTAAAACACAACCTGAAAAATACATGTCTATTGTCAACAAATAGACACATTCCATTTATTTTAAAGAAATTCTTGAACGGTTTGGATTAGTTTCAAATCACTTTAATATTCTAAACTATTCTGTGGAGGTTCGGTTTGGTTCAAAAATCAAAACTATATTGTTGACGGGCTCACGTAAATTCAAACTGATGATTTTGAAACCTCGATTTCGATTTTATTTAATTATTTAACGCTTTTTGTTAACACCTCCGCATACAATAAGAGCTGAATATAGATTTTTGACGAAGAAGAAAAAGGTCTGATCGAAATTCATGTAGTGGAAAAAAGGCCTGGCTTTTATTTTATTGGTTTTGGCGCCTTATTTTGTACAAAATGGAAATTTATTATTATTATTATTTTTTTTTAATAATTATGAAAGACTTCCTTTCTCTAAAATTAATTTAATCAATAATACACAGCCCAACTGGTGAAACGAGCTATTTTAAAAAGTTACTTCAAGAAGAGTTAAGGGTTCGTTTGATAAAAAGATGAAAAATAAATAACAAATAAAATGTTTGGCAGAGAAGTAATTTGTCTGAAATTTGTTTGAGAAGTAAAAGTGTTTGATTGGTATAATTTTTCACTTGACAAATTTTTGTTTGACTTTATTTTTTACGCAAATTGTCAATTAAATGAATCAATTTTTTTATCATTGATTTTGGAATGTGTTTCAATTGCTAAAAAAAAAAAAAAAAAAATTCGGTTAGAAAGCTTGAAAATATTTTTCTACGAAAATTGGTAAAAAAAATATTTTCCAACTTTTGTGCATCAACTTGTACATTGAAAAATTTTTAAAAAAAAAATTGCCTTAGAAAATTTGTGTAATCAAACAAGTAAATAGTAAAAAGATAGAAAAAAAAATTTCTAATTCCATGATAAATTTGTGCAATCAAGCAGGACCTAAGAATAACTCATTGTTCATTTTCTCTTTCTAGTTTCGGCCTTCTTAGATAAGCCATTCAATCTCATCCTAAATAGAATAATGCTATTAATAGACACAATATAATATAGACAATCTATGTGGCAATCCACATCCAACATTATCCTATTTTGAGAACCATTCCGTTTTATAATACTTATGCAATGAGTGTGTTAAATAGGATTGTATACAGCCACAGATTGTCTATGATAGACAGTACTTACAAATAGCCTAATATATTTTGATGAATAAAAAGATTTAGTCACATTTGTGTAGTTTGATTGCCTCCATCTTTAAAAATTATAGACGAATTGATTGATATTCTTAGGACTATCTCTCACGAAGTGTTTAGACTTACCACAACTATAACATCATTTACCATTGGACTTGTCCCAACCATTGCACTTATTCTTGTCGTCCTCATCACTTGAGTCACTGCTGTTTTTGGTCAACTTCTGCATTTCTATTTCTACTTCGATTCTGCCAATTTTCTAGTCGATTTTTGGTCAAATATTGGCAAAAAACTCAACCACCTAGGAGCTCTGAATTCTAATACTAGTGTTGGGTGGTTTTGAGCATTCTCAACCCCAAAAGCTAGCTCAAGAGGTGAGACATTCCCTCAGACTTATAAACTGACCATCAGCCCATTCTACAACCGATGTGGGATAACCTAAACAATCTTCCACTTACACATCGGGCCCTGGGTGGGAGAAAATCTGCATCTCCCGCAGACTATTGGGCCGAGACTTATTGATAACCTAGGCTCTGATACCAATTGTTACGGAAGTTCGTTTCAGGATCTTCGAAACGAGAATTTCTGGGCTAAGTTTCACATTACCTTTCTCTACCAAACAACCAATCAAAATGGCTCATACTCAAAACCATTATATTTACCTCGATTGCTTTTCAATCTCACTCACAAAGGAAAAGATAACATTGCTGATTTACAAACCACAAAGGTATGAGAAAAACAATGAACAAGGAACAAAGAAGAGACCAAAAAATGAAGAAGGAAGTCACCGGTATTCACTCACATTTGAACACGTTTTTCTCCAAGAGTAGGCAGCCACGTTTCTCTCTTTACACACAAATCACAAACTAAAAAACGATTAGGGTAAGCAACATATATATAGGAATAGGTTAGACTTTAGTTGGACCAAGAAAGAGGTTAAATGGGCCAAGATCCAAGAGTTATCTAATAGGTAAATATATATGGGTCGTGATTCATGAACAAATCCATTTTTTAAGCTACTTTCAACGGTCCACGTTATTTTCGGGTCGAGTGTTTAGACTTGACTGTTGGTAATTAATACACCAATGGCCAAGGCCTGTGAAAATATATTTTGTTTGTTGGAGCTCGAAATATGATGATTTGTAGATTGTAGACGGAGAAGAAACTCGGCACACATCCACATAGTTCCTTAACAAGAATAAGCACAAGGAGATGAACAATTCAATTCTTACATTCTTTCTTTTACTTTCTTCCCGAATTAATAAAGGCATTGAAGAGAGATTCGAAATCTCTCCACATTTTTACTGATTAAGTATCAATAATGGAGCAATAATAAATTAGGGGATTGTTTAACAAAATTTCTGATAAAAGTTTCAAACGATTTTAATAAAAGTTAAGGAATTGTATAATTGAAAAATTGATAAAAGGTGTGAATCAGTTAAATTTAATTGTTAATTTTTGATATCAACTTTTGAACAATTTTTGTTAAGTTTTTCCAAACAAGAACTAAGAGGCAGATCTTTCTAAATAGAAAGGAGCAAACTCTAATATTAATTAGAATCCATCAAATTGCAATCGTTTTGTAATTGCGACCAATATAGCGTGCAACATATGAAACATAGCCGTTGGACCATCTTCTCGGATAATAATGGAAAATATATGGGGAAAAACAGTTCTTTTAATTATTAACAAATGAATAAGCTCAGATCTAATTACTAAAATATTACAAAAAAATAAAATAAAAAATAAAATCAGTATAAACAATCAACAGCAGGAGTTATTTTGCCAAACATAAGAAATTTGTTCTCCGATGGAGTCAAATTCAAATCCAAACAGAATACCCTACTGTTATTCGATCTCTTCACAATAGGATGAGGATGTGGAAGAGACAAAGACAAGGCGGGTGACGGCGGCGGTTGGTGGTTTTCATTAACGGCAGCCGATCTGTGCCGCCTCATGTGCCCTCCAAGAGCTTGCCCAATGGCGAATTCTATCCCACAAACAGGGCAGTCATGCGTTTTAGGCTTTGCCAGAGATGTCCTCAACTCACCGGAATGTTGTTCTCCCATCAGTCTCTGCTTCTTGTGGCTGGCCCGGTGGCCGCCGAGCGCCTGGAACGACGTGAACTGCCTGTTACATGTCTTGCACTCGAAAATACGACCGGCGGAGTCGTCAACGACTGAATCAAACGCGCCACCGCCGCCATTAGAGAGTAACATCAAAGAAATTGCCATGCTTTTCATGTTCTGATCAGCTTCTTCTTCTCTGCTCCTCTTCATATTCATTTGTAAATCCAATACCATGAAATCTATATGTATGTAAATTATGTAATGTAAATATGTAATGAGAAAGTGAGTGAAAGGTGATATATGTATATATATAGGTAATTGTTTACAGTTGAGATTGAGAAGACGTGCTTCAGTAGTTGTACACTTTGACTTTATTTAGTTGACCTTTCACAACGACGAAATGTACTACATAATATTCTCGCTGGAAAAGGATCAAATAGATAAAGTATCCGTCATCGATGACGGTAAGACAGCGAATTACAGAGTGGGCGCGCCACAGCGAGTCAAAAACAATGAAAGTTTCAATTTTCTAGAATACTTCTTGTTAGGTTGCTGAGTATGAACTCACGAGTGGGACTCGGAGGCCGCGTTGAAATTCAGCATTACTCATTTACTTGTCAAAGTAAGCAACACTGAGTTAGGCGAGTTGGTGTGTGAATTGGTTAAGTTCCTATGTTGCTTCCTGGCAAGTAATATTAGACTATTAGTAAGATTTCATGTGCCGTGACGATAGGCATTAATTACTCTAGAAATATTTATTTCTACTTTCACACTAGTTTTTTTTTTTTTTTTGTCAGCCACGTGGAACGTCACATAAACTGTCTACAATAAGTTGTGTCTATCAGTAAACCCTGAAGGGTACCTCAATTGGTCAGGTCTTGAGTTTGCTCCCCAATGGTCACCAGTTCGAGTCTCTTCCAGATCACTGAGATGAATATCTGACTGTAAACTTCAGGGCTTCCGTGAGATTAGTCAAGGTGCGTGTAAATTAGCCCGAACATCCACGGTCATAAAAAAAAAAGTTGTGCCTATCAATAGCATTATTCGTTAGGATATATATAGTTCCATCAAATAGTATGCTAGACTTTCCGACCCCTAAAATGCTAGTCAACTTGTCTAGTATAGTTTATCTTGTTTACTCAACCTATCTTTAATTTTATAATTAATTCTCTTACGCGGTAAAAACTACTTGATCAATGACGGGTTTAGCATAGACTTTATAGCACGCAAAGTAACGATGACAAAAAAAAAAATTAAGAACTTTGTCTACTAGCATGCGATGAAATGTTAAACATGCATACATAGATATTTGACTATGCTTGGAAGTTACTTTCATCAAGAAAATAAATGAAACTAAAGATAACAACATTACAACAATATCTTTTATTTTCAACTCTATCAACGGTGGTAGATTAACAATTGAAATAATAAAACTTGATGGATGTAAAATTTGACCTTCAAAGTACAAAATATAATGTAGATAGACGAAATCTACTAATTAAACGTTGAATTTTCTTGTCCTTATTATTTCTTTCTTTACATTAGTCTCTAAACAAATAAATTGATGAAAGTAATATCTCTTATTATCAACTATACGTATATTAACAATAGAAACACAACGAACTCAAGAAGCGACATAAAATCTTATCTCTAATATACAAATAAACGTAAAGTCAAATAAATTTTCTTCTCTTCTTTACTAATTTGTTCATTATTAGCAAATAAATAAATAATTATTTAATTTAAAAGAAAATTGAAAATATCAGTGAGGGTTTATTTGATTGCAAGTATGAAATTTACATGTAAAAAAAATTTATAAATAATTAAATTATCTAGAACTTATTTGCATGAAAATTGTCAATTAAATGTGTTTGATTGATTTGATTTTCAAGCTAGAATATGTTATATTTGTCTATTTTTTATTGGTGGATAGATGAGAGAGAATTAACTAAAAAATAAAAACATATTCTTCCTAAAGAAAATATTTTCCTTGTTTTCAAGGAAAATATGATAATATGACCAAAAGTAGGAAAATATTTTCCATGAAAAAAATATCAATCAAACGGCACAAAAATAAAAATTTGGGTGAAAAATATTGACAATCAAACGCACCCTAATATTTATTATTTTCCACGTCTATCCAACAAATATATGAGGCACAAAATTATCAAATACTTCAAATTTTATCCTTTCTTTATAGTGATATCTATTAAGGTCATTTCTATTCAAGACCCTTCTTAGTGTGAAGTTGTACATTATGAACCTTTTAATCTACATCATTCCAAGTTTCTGTTGAAAGAAAATTATAAAACTTTCAAATTGAATATTAAAATTTCAGTTTCATGTATTTTAACTTTTCAGTTTTTTTGTTTAATCTTCAGATTCAATACAAAAAAAATTAATCTCATTATTATGTGTTGTAACTTATGTTTAATTTGATTAATTTTCATTATGAAAGTGTTGAATTTTCCATTGTTTTACACGCAACAAAACAAACATTTGGAAATATTCTCTAGTAATTTCATATTACTCTTTAGTCATTTCATATTTTATTTTTCCATAAATTTTGGCAATTGATAAAGGTTTGTTCTTTATCTCCCTATGGTCATGCTCATAGAAGGAGAATCGGCTATAAGCTACATGAGTTTTATTTTGGAGTCGTGTAGCGCCGAAAGAACCCTCACGAAAGGGATGCAACATGACTTTAGAACAGCGTTTTCGATGTGACTCTTAAGGCTTTCATTACTTTTGCTTATGTTTAAAATAGTTATGTTAATTGATAATTTATGTACATACAAATCACCTATTTTTCCCAACAGTTCCTCACTAGTTTTTCAACACTTGGTAGAGTCACTATAATTACATAACTAGATAGAATTTTTAATATAGATGAAAACTAAAGATAACGTTAACATCTCTAATTTTCAACCCTTGAAAATGTTCAGTAGTTCATAGTTAATTTTTTTCAACTTTGAAGTGTTGATCAAACTGCTATATACCTAATAACATTAGACTTCAATGTCTATCAGCTGACATATAACCCGATCAGTGTGATTAAATCAAAGCAATAAAACTAATCGATTTTTTGAAATTAAAATATTCAAAAGAGTTATGCTACATAAACAGGGCCACGTCGTGAGAGGGGACTTAGCATTATTTTATTCAAAATTAGTTATGACTATGTAGTTTGTCGTTACAAGAAATCAAATAGAAATTATACTACTCAAAATTAGCTGGTTGCGATTTTGGACAAGTATAATTCACTAGGGCTGCAGAGGAGATTTCGCTCGGCGGAGCTTTCACATCTGATTTCGTAAAGGACTTACGTAGATGGTAGATTCTAAAATTGAGAAATTCAGAACTATTTGGCCACCAGAAATCCTTAATTTGGAACTCAAGAAAATAGAACAAAAGGAAGAACTGGTAAAGAAATGGTGCAGTTGAAGGCACCGGTTTGCACCCTATGAACAGGGCATTTTATATGGCTCATGAGACGAAAATCTTGAAGCTAAAAATACAAAGGAAAATGCCTTTTGGTACACCATGCTTTACAGCATGGTGTACAACCCCCTCACATGAGAGGGGGCCCCACCATGAATAAAAAAATTCGTGGGACCCCCTCTTGTGTGAGGGGGCTGTACATCATGCGTTTTCTTGGGTTTCAAGAAAGAGGAAGAACAATGCAATTCGAGTTTGTTTGAAGACGTTCTAAGACTCAAGATTTGTCCTCTATATACTTCTCGTGTATTAATTCAGGTTATATATTCCATTCATAGTATAATTCGATTATGTTAGGCTGATTTTTGTTTCACTAGGGCGACTGTAAACCTTGATCACCGGGATATATAATCACCGGGATCAAGTGTAATTCCTATTACTTCAGTAGAAACCTTACCTCACACACATTTACTTTTGCATATTTTAAATTTATTTAATTTCCAAGTTATCCATATGCAAATGCTTGATTTTGGAACATATAATGATGTGTGTATAGAAGTTTTTATTTAAAATAGAGATAATCTCTAGTTTATCTCACAGTATTTTACTCTACCAGTGTTTCATTTTTAATTATAATTTCCAGGATGTGAATGTGCAAGTGCTTTATGAAATAAATTTACTTTAATATATAGACAATTTCCTATGATATTAATTTAAAATGTTTCACCCTCAAATGCGCGATTAAATGACATAATAGTGAAAATGAAATGTGAAAAATCAAAAAAAACTCCCCCAGTGTGTTACAAATGCTCAAAAGCAAAAAAATCCAAACAATATAAACACAGTATTAGAAGAATACTACGTGTATTGCATGTGCCAAGATCTAGTAAAATAAAGGAAACTACCATGAAATTGCATCCAAGTATTTGGACAATTAGCAGCTAATAGGCTTGGCTAAGTATGCTTGTAACAGATCCTCGGGGAGGAGACAAAGACATGGCTGGCAGCAGCAAGGAAGGTGGTACAATGGCAATTTCCATTCCCAAATTGGGCAAGAGTTTTGCTACTTGTACAGTTTTGTTTACACCTTCCTTTAGAGAATGCTAGGCAAGCACTTTCACATTACATTAGGAAGGTAAATGCCCAACATGTCATCATCAGCAAAGTTGTCCTAATTGCTATCTGTACAAACAGCTTTATTCAACTGGGCACTCGTGGGTTTTTGACTTCACTAGAGAAGTCCTTCAGTATGTGAGAACATTATCATGAAGACACAAGATAATTTTTTATAATAAATATTTGTAGAAGCCAACATATATGAAACAAGGAACTCTGTCAATCGACGAGCTTAGTGCATGATAAAAACTATAATTTGGAACTAATACCTTGAATAAGATGATGTGAAAGTAGAAAAAGAAAGGGTTTGCCAATAATAATATGCAGCAAAAGCTCCTTATTCGAATAGGAACATATGGTGCAATCAATATCGGTTAGGTTTTCAAGACTCAAATTTGACGTTGATCATTGCATTCTTCGTATATACATCAATCTATGCTCTATTTTACAGCACTGGAAGGTGATATACACACAAAATGATGTGATTATATGCAACTCTCAATGGTAGGGACTGTTTTTCCAAAGAGAAGAAACTTGTTTTCCGATGGAGTCAAATTCAAATCCAAACAGAAAACCCTCCTGCTATTCGAGCTCTTCACAATAGGATGAGGATGTGGAGGAGACAGTGACAAGGCGGGTGGAGGTGGAGGCGGCGGCGGCTGTTGGTCGTTTTCATTGACGGCGGCCGCTCTGTGCCTCCTCATGTGCCCTCCAAGAGCTTGTCCAATGGCGAATTCCATCCCACAAACAGGGCAGCCATGCGTTTTGGGCTTCGCGGGAGAGGTCCGCAATTCGCCGGAACCCATCAGTCTCGGCTTCTTGTGGCTGGCCCTGTGGCCGCCGAGCGCCTGGAAAGAAGGGAACTGCCTGTTACATGTCTTGCACTCGAAAACACGAGAAACGGAGCTGTCAACGACTGAATCAAACGACCGTCTCGGTCATTAGAGAGTAACATCAAGCAATTCGCCATGCTTTTCATGTTCTTATCAGCTTCTTCTTCTTCTCTACCCCTCTTCATCATCATTTTTAAATCCAAATACCACGAAATTTTTCTTACAAGGAAAAAAGAAAGAAAGATGAATATATGCTATAGATTGTAATACGAAAATGACTCAACAGTTATATATGTATATATGTAAGTACTGCTTACGCTTTGACTTTTTTAGTTGACCTTCGTAGTAACGTAACACACTGCATATTTCTTGCTGGGGAAGGAGTACAGATAGATAAGGTGACCAGACTGCGCCCGTCGATGATGACATAAGCGTGACCGCAGTGCTTAGCAAATTACTGAGTTGGTGAGTCATTAGAGGCGAGCCGCAGCGAGTCAAACACAATCAATTGTCAATGATTCTTCCATATTTCTAGAACTTTTCTTACCTCCCAACTCCTAAGTATGAACAAACGATTTACCTAGCCTATTACTCTTGTAGCAAAACTGATCCTCAATTTTTATATTTAAGAAAACTGGTCCTTAATCTTTTGATTAAAGTTGTAAAATTAATCTTTAATAACAAAAACCATGCAAATCTGCATTAAATCATCACGTAAATTTTGAACCTAGTATGTCTAATTTTGTGATGCCAATTTTTGCTAAAAAAATGCGTTAGATGCCCAAAAATTTAAAGAGACATATCTTTATGCGTGACAATTTAAAAAAGATTTAGACGATCTTAGAGTGTCATGAACACTTAGCTTTAGTTGCAAGACTTCCCTTTTTGGAGTAGAGACTCCACGTGCAATGTTCACGACTTGGAGAGAATGAGCCAATGAGTAGAAAAGAAGTCGGACGAACCGGCAAAAATAGCTTTTGAAAATCAGAAATTGAAAGAGGAAAGCATGAACCGTAACCTTGGTAGAAAGTGGAGAAGAAACAAAGTAGATTGGTTTCGGAAACTTAAAACTAAAATTTGATGCTGTTTTTGTTATTGACGATTGATCGCGTAAATATAATGAAAAGTTAAGGACTAATATACTCGGTGCAGTTTTCACAAAAAGCAATAAATTAACTCAAGTAAGCAACGGTGAGTTAAGCGAGTTGGTGCGTGAATTGGTCGACGTTCTATGTTACTTCCTCGCTTAGTATTCGTAAGAAGTTGCTTTTAGAAATATTAATTTTATGGTTTCACAAAACTAAGTACTAGGAAGAAGGTGAGAATGCCTTACAGGAATTTAAAAATCATTACATTATTGAATTGAGACAAAGTTTTGTGTTGTACAATATAAAAATATGTTTCTCCACTTTTGTAGTATGTTATACTTTGTGTTTAGAAGTATAATATGGATTAGTTTAGTGCGAGCTGGCTGCCAATGAAACTTATGCAATCCACATTTTCCTTAAGCTATCTGTCAATTGCTTTTTTTTTTTTTTTTGTTTCTCTCTCGTCCATGTCATTATTACGTAAAAGGAAATCAGCATGAGATTCTCAACCTATGAGAAAGAAAAGTAAAGAGAGCACACGCTAAAGAAAGAAACAATTACAATATTTATGTGGTTCAACAATTTGCTTACGTCCACGGAGTTGCAGGAATTTCACTATAAGGACGTAAGTGCATTTTGTTCTTCTTCATATATATCTTAACCCTAATCATCAATGGGCTACAAATCGGGCCAAAAAGAAAGGAAAAAATTTTTCCCGGGGGAACTCCCAAAAGGCTTGTCCATGAGCGCTCCGACTTGGGCCGATACCACAGACTAAGCCTTGTAAAATCTCCCATTAAAGAACCACGCAACATTATTCGGATCGAATCGTCAACCAGATCAAAAACAAAATTAGGCTCCACAAAGTCCAACAAAATATCTACACCATTATGTCCAAATAGTATTACTCATAGAATAATGCTTATCTTTGAAAAGTAAAAATTTGCAATTTTTTTTAAGGGGAATTTTCATAAATGTCACAAATTTTAAAAATCCCTCAAAAATTTTCATTTGCACTAAAATTGTTCAAAAATATCACTTTTGTGTTGTGAAAGGTTCAAATTACCCTTGCAAAAATCTTTTGGAGCATTTATTACATGAGTTGAATGTCATGATTGTGATAATTTAATTTCCATATTTTATACTAATATATATGTATATTATATTAAAAAATTTGTAATTTTCGTAACAAAAAAAAAAATTGGAATTTTATACTAATATATATGTATAGTATATTCAAAAATTTGTAATTTTCGTAATTAAAAAAAAAAATGAAAGCACACGAAGGAACTGATTGTCCTCATGTTTTCAGATTTTCTGGCGACGACACTCCCGACAGTTGAAATGTCGAACTAAACATTTTGAAACCGTCGGGAACGACATTTGAATTGTCGAAATCTGACATTTTGAAATTGGAGTAAAGAATTGGTCAACAATATCAGGTTTTCCTCCAAAAAATAAGTGGGTCACTTACCACGTATGAAAATCACATGCTAAAAAAATTTGACATTTTCAGAATTTTTGTAGAATTGTTGGAGGATATGGATAGTATTAAAATTTCTGCGAGAGGTAAAAATGTACAAAATTGACATTTTTTATATGCAAAAAAAAAAGTGACATTTTTGTAATTAGATACAAGAAAATTGACACCTACTGTAATTTCCTCTTTTTTTTTTTTTTTTTTTTTTTAATTAGTCTTTTAAGACTAACGTTAGCCAATTTATTTACTAAATAAGGCATGAAACTTACATCCAATTATATGTTGCTCAAGTATCTTTATAAACCATAGCTTCACAATTATTTTCTCAAAAATATAAATAGTATGACTACACACAATTACATGACAAGATAAACATAAAAAAATGTTTGCGTACTTCATTTATGTTCATTTAGTATATCAAATATGTATTCAATATTTTTAAAGTCACATAATAGGATGTGATAAGCTGGGGTGGACCCGGGGCGAAAGTTCAGTGGGAGCGAAACCAAAAAAATTTGGAGGCGAAAACAAAAAATCTTGGGAAAAAAATCTGAAAACTCTAAAAAAACTTGGAGAAAAAATGAAAATCGAGTAAGGGCGGTAGGCTCCACTGGGCCTCAAATAGGTCCACCCTTGATGATAAGATTAAAGAAATTTCTTTTAAATAATAACTTTTTTTAGTAAGAGATTGAGATAAGATCAAGACACGTTATTACTTAAACAATCTAGATTTTCTGATAAGTTTCTCAACTTAAAATGCAGAATCAAAATCAATTACTCTATTGACAAATATATTGTTAGAAAATAGAATAATAATAGAGCTCTAGAAACTATATATTCATTCAAGTCTCTTGACATTAGATACTAGAAAAAAGCTACATAAATCTCTACAGTTAAAATCAATACAGTTCCATCAATTAATAAGCTAAGGTGGCTAGTCAACCAATCCGATGTAATTCATCATTTAATAATCGTATAATAGTTCTGTTTCGAGGGTAAGAAATACTTAATATACGGATTTTATATATACCACTTGATACAGGTTCATAACACCTCTATCAGTAAATTAGCTATAAAAGCATGCCTGAGAAGGATTTATAAAACGGATATATTTAATCTTATCTTTTTACTTCATTGTAATATTTTTAATTCGTATAAACTGCTAGTAGTTATCATAAATTAATCATATCAAGTTAGAGTGTGAACATATATTTGTGCATGCCAATTTTGGCAAAAACACTAAGCATGAGTCAAACTTTATACATCGTGATACTAGAGTCTCGTACTTTGAAGAAACGGTTACTACTTCGCGGTTCCTAGTTAAAAGATATGAGAGCACTCCTCTCAAAGTTGTGGGGGTCATTTTGTTGATCGATGTAAATGATATTCTCAAACGTTTTAATATACTCGTTTACTAGTGTTTGTAACGGGTAGAGTTCGTAGTTTTTTTTTAAAAAAGTTTCAAAAATTTTAACTACGACAAGAGATGCGAATTTATAAAGTTAAAACTTTGACATCTTCACTTTTTGGAATTGTCATATGACATAGATCGATATAAATTCTTCTTATATTTTTAATTTTATACAGTTTATTATTCGATAGATTCCTCAATAGCATAAGACAGTTACCAATGTTATCGATATTGTGACAAGTTTTGCTTTTAAATGTAAGCTTTATTTTTTTAGTAGCTTTCAGGAGAGCAATAGTCACCAACTCAACTAATAGTTAAATCATCTTATGCTGCCATTTTTTTCAATATTATTGAATAGCATGGCCAAAACTAAACCACATTTGACCCGATATTTGAGACCGATTCGCAGTTTTGAATTAGATGCCTCGTGGCTTTATATCCATGGCTTTCAATTGAGCAACAGACCCAACTCGACTAATAGATAAATCAACGTTAATAGCAAGTCTAATTCCGCAATGTATATTCAAAGCTATCCCCAAACCAAACACACATTTTTATTAAAAACAATTTTTCACCAAGCCGCAACCAAATCTAATTAGATGCGTCTAGGCCATATATCCATTTTTGGTCCATCTTGGAACATGGCCCGAAATGGGTAGTCCATTATTCTTGAATATGTGAAATTTTAATCTTAGCATACTTCCTCATGATGGATAGTTTGAGAACGTAAATCCTGAAATTCGACTATACTTAAGCTTTAAATAGGTCAAATTTCTTGTTTTAAATTTTTTGAGTTTTGATACAATATTTTTAGTCATGAAGTACCATATTAAAATATTAGCTTTGTGAAGGTGAGTAAGTCAAGACCTTATATATTGGTTAATTTTTCAGATTTTAAAATTTTAACTAGTCAATAGACAAATATTTCATATATTTTTCTTTCTTATTTTTTGAGTCTTATCCAATCTCTGAACAAAGTAAGACAATACATGAACATCTCACGTGTCTTCTTCTTTTGTTCGGGTACAACATTTTCTACAATGATTATGTTATAGGTATAGAAAAAATTTGACAGAATTTTTACAGAAAAACACTTGGCAAATTTTCATTGATTTTCCGACATAACGGCAGAAAATCTGAAAATGTACCATACAAGTGTTGCATTGTGATTTCTTGTCTACAACACATTTAGCATGCTGAAATCAATATAATAATAGACAAACATTTCATGGATCTCTATTCCTTAACCTTCTCTTGAATTAGCAATGTGTACTAGCGTAACAAGCACACCCTAACTCAAATGCTATTTATTATCCAATAAGCCCCCTAATAGCTTGGTTATTAATTTTGCAAGATTCGAGGGGTTCTTTTAGCAGTCAAATATTCAACTGATATCTCAAAGCTAAATGTTGTTAAGGCCAACAATTCCCCAACACCTTGGAGCCAAGGCCCAATAAATTTCTTCCCCAAAGAAAAAACAACAAATCAACACAAAATCGAGCATGAAGCATGTGACTTTTCTAGAAGGATCTCCAATGAAGATAACATCCCTTGATAAGGTTTTAATCAAGTGGTAAAAATACTCGATGCCAAATCACAGACTAAAAATATTCATGGTATATTCAGTAAGTGGACACATAGAGTATTAAAAAAAGGGGGAAAAAAGTAAAATCTTATTCATTACATATTTCGGTCATGTCCAATTTTACGTACTAAGCATACACTTAGAGTCTATCCAATCAAGATTTTGAGAATTGTTTTCTAAAACATTATTAGTAAGTTCTCTCTTGTCATGAGGGGAATCCACCATTACTAACTACAAGGCATTTAATAATCTCAAAGTTCCACATTTATTGTATGGATGGTTGTGTTTTAAGTCCTTGTTTAAACGCATCACTAAAAGTGCTTTTAATCAATGTCAAATGTGCTCTTACTCACATTTTCATCAATATACATATTTAAAACCATGTGAATTATAAAGCCCCTATTTGAGTAGGAATGACAATTTAGTCCGTCCCGAAGGGTTGGCAGGGTGGGGCGTGTTTAAACGCATCACTAAAAGTGCTTTTAATCAATGTCAAATGTGCTCTTACTCACATTTTCATCAATATACATATTTAAAACCATGTGAATTATAAAGCCCCTATTTGAGTAGGAATAACAATTTAGTCCGTCTCGAAGAATTGGCAGGGTGGGGCGGGGAGTTGGGGGTTGCCCCGTGGCGGGTCGCGAGGTGGGAATGCCCCGCCCGGTGAAAAAAAAAATTTAAAAATTGAATTTTAATAAATAGTTAGTTTTAAAATATCGTTAAATGTATTTACAATTTTATAACATATTTCTAATCCAACAATTATATTATACAATTGTCAATTTAAATTTTTATATAACTAACAATTGTTTTATATAATTTATAAATTCGGTTATTCAATATTTTTATTATAATTAAAATATATAATCTGAAATTCTGACTTATGATAGTTAAATAAATATTTTTTGCTTTTGAAAAATTTATTCCAATTAATTAAAGCAAGTTTATAATATCTTGATTGAAAACATGAAAAAAATTTAAAATATATGGAATGACCTTTAGGTTTTGGGTTAAGGGTTAAATTTTGAATAATAACATAACTTGAAATTTAGAAAATGTAAAAAAAAAAAACAGCAAATTCTCGCCCCGTCTCTGTCCCTGTCCCGTCTAAGGCGGGGCGGGAAGGGGTTCTGGTGAGGCCGGGCAGGACGAGACCCTCGCCCTCGCTCTGTCCCAAACCCGCCTCGTTATCATTCCTATATTTTAACCACATTCTCTAAAAAATCTTTTTTTCCCTCAAATTCATTTTTTCACAATAAAATAATTTTACACAAACCAAAAAATTTTCCTACTTTTTAATCACATATTCTTCAAAAAAATCACCATTACAAAATCTATTCTACCAAAAAAATGGGGCTCAAACATACCCAAAATATATCCTGCATAGTTGATACTATGAGACAACTCAAGCTGATATTCAGCATGCTTTATAATCTGCAGAAGGCACCAGCCTATTCGCCAAACATTCAAAGCACAATGTTTGTGAAGATCATTGAATTCTCTGGACATCATCAATTGAAACCCATTCATGGTTTGTTCTACACCAACAAAATTCCACGAAGAAAAAGGTAAATACATATAACAGATCCGTGTCTTAGCATATTTATAGGCTATGAGACAACCCACAAATAAAGACAACTTTTATGTCCACCAACAAAAACAATATTATTCACCCAACATTTAAAGAACAACGTTTGGGGAAATTGCAGATTATGCTATATTGCCAGGAAATTTTTTTGAGGTCAACAGAAATAGACAGAGAAATTGCAGACATTTTACTTCTCAGGCGAAGCACAAAACTAGTTAGGATACAGAAGAAATTTATACATATAGCTTAAACAGTAAGGTACCATTTCCATCCTTCGACTTCTTTTTCTTGAAGCTCTAATGACTGATGGCAGTCTACTTAAAACTGAGGCAAAACCTTAATGGCTCAATCGACTTTTCTTCAAGAGGACTATCTTAAAATCTGTTCACATCCTTGATCTTTGCATTGAAGAGAACAACAATACAAATTCTAGAATATGTTATCTTTATTTTTCTTGAATAAATATATTCCATTCCAAAAATATAACGCACCAGCATATATCTTTGACTTCTAAAGAAAAGATGTGAGTAATTTGCAATGGAACCATAAGTTACAAAGCTAAAAAGAAAATGCTGAATAGTAAAATAATAGGTCATAAATGTGTCTTTACCTTACACATAAGGTGTGTGCTTTGCACCAATAGATCTTTCGTAAAGGGGAGTGAAATATGTAAAGGAAATGATAATGTGCGTTCACAATGATAAAGGAAGAGTTTTTGACTCTGTAACCAACTTTAGCGCACTATTTGCACATGGAAGTAAAACAGATTACTTTGCACTCAAAAGAAAATGAGATACCAAGTGGCAAAAGGCAACTTAAGGAAATTCTTAGGTGATAATTTAAGACATTTTGCTTTTTGAAATTTCCTATATTGTTTCCACATTTACATCCTTCAAAATCACTCTATCCATGAGCCAGAACCCCCTAGGACACCAGCATAGCTTCCAAATATTTAATTGTGCTCAAGTAGTTAATATCCGCATGGTGCATCAAAACTGGCATCTTCACATTCTGCGTGCAAATGATCACGTGCTAGTCCCAAATGCAACACCTCTAGAAAAGGGCTCTAAACATGGGTTTATAGTTTCATTTTTCAGTGTTTATTCTTTTCAAAATCCCATTTGATACCAGGTAAACGGGAAGTTCAAGAACAAGCTAGGAAGAATAATTGCTACAGGTCTTTAATCTTAATTCCACAATGCTTTTAAATTTGAATCCCCATTCATGTCTCCCACTATAAAATATCAGGTAGAATACACATTATTAGAGGTTTATACAACCAAAAAATCACCTATACTGCATCCCTGTGTGTAGAATACTCCCATAGAATATGAAATCTATCAAATTCAAGACATGATCATACTCCAGGACAAATACATCATCCATTCAGCTGTATGCACACAATATATACATACTCATACACATTCACCTAAATACATACACAAAAACACACAATAAGAAGACCAAGTTCCAGTGAAATTGCAGTGTCAAAGTGAAGCATTTGAGAAATGCATTTTAATCAACAGCATAATACAAAGTAATCTACAGCTAAAACACAAGGAAAATAGCTTGAACTTTCAAATTGTTGAATTAGTATATATGGACAATCGTCCTGGCATAATTGAAGGAAATTTAGAAAAACAACACGGAATGATCCCACTCACAGTAGCAGCCAGTCTTTACGAGTTACTAAAATTTTGATTCTCGGCCACTTCTTCGGAACCTGCGTCCTGTTTAAGGTCCCCAAACTTCTCCTTGAAGGAATCTTGCCTCTTTAGCCACATAATATGACCCTGAATTTTCACAGGAACCCAAAAAATCACTACAAAATACAAATAATTCATTTTTTATATATGTATGTCGTACGAGTACCTGGAGAGCAGCAGCCCAAGCTATGAGGAAAGAGGCAAACCAAAATTTTTTGCTCTTAAGAATCTGCCGGGCTTCGAATTTGTTCGTTTCCATTGTCAGAGTATTACAGAAAACCCTAAAACCCTATCTCGGAAAGTTGCATAATCAATAATGAAATCTCGTAAATGAATTCAATCGGACAAAGTTCTGAAAATTCAGGATATAAAATGAAAGTTTCAGAAACTTCAGGGGATATTTGCAGCTCCCAGAATATTCAAGGATGGAGTCACAATAATCTGAAGTATAGAGGCTGATTTGAACATTTCAGAAATTTCAGGGATCAATCGGCGCCGAACATAAACCCCGTGGACTAATTTGTACAAACAAGAAAGTTAGAAGGACTAGTATGAAATAAACAGAAAGGTGAGGAAACAATTTTAAGAATGTTGAAACATCAGGGGTAAATTTGCACATTCCAAGAACAGCAGGAGCAGACTTAGAAAATTCAGAAATTAGAGGGACCGGATTGAAGAAATCTTAGAACACGGAGGGAGTGATTAATAACACTTGGTTAAAGTTTTTTTTGACACCGAGTATTATTTTCATTTTTAAGAAACCCCTAAAAGGGACAAAAGTTTTGGTTACATATTCTGAAACGCCTACAAGTTCAAAGTTTTGGTTACAAATTTACAATTAATAAATGTGTCGTTCGTTCTCATATATATTTGTTGGTCGTGCTTGTCGAATATAGTTTATTGTAGTACAAGTTAAATTTGTACAATTGTTAGGTTATAAGGAAATAATCGACTAAAAATTTTAAGACTAATGGTACTCAAGCAATGCATATTACTTTCTCGACTTATAATTTATTGCAGTTATAAATAGATTGGATGTTCTTTAAAATACACTGCATCGTTTAGAGAATCATGCATCCACATCCACTCGACAAAATATAAGTGACATCCTAGCAATAAAATAATGTGTGATATATGTAATACATGCCACACCATTTTCTTTATTTATTATCTCCAATTAGTGTTAAATACCAAACTGTTTATAAAAAGCTATTCCAATTTTGATTACTCTCAACACATTCTTATCAATATGGTAATATCTTTATTGTTGCTCATCTTGTGATGTAGATTGACACGGATCGGTTATAAATAATTTTAATAGCATTGATTTATTTTTATTTTAATTTTATGCCCTTAATTATTAATCCCATTAGGAGTAATTAGGGGAAAATAGTATTTTTATGTCCGTTTAATAGAATTTTTGGATGAAATCGTTATCATGAACAACATGTTCTAATTAATAAATGTTAAGGATAAATATGTGATGAAAAGAGACAATGGAACATGTATGACAATATGTAAATATTAGAAATCTTCGATGCAAGTAAATTGTGGTGAACTTATAAGAAATTGTGATATCAATATAGTTTAGTTAGCATCATTGAGGATGGCAATTTGCCCTGTCCAATCTAAGCCATGTGATGCCCTGCTTAGTCGGGGTGGCAGAGGTGTTTCAAGCGTTGCTGATAGACGAGGAAGTTTTGGGGCTGTTTGTTGGAGAAGTAAAAAAAGGTAAGCTTTTTGTAAAGCCAAAAATTGCATCCTGTGGTGGCACTGGGCTCGCCCTGCTTTAGTTATCTAATTATTTTAAAAGAATCAATTTTTTTTTTTTTTTTGTGAAATCATATTTTTATGCTCAAACCCGAATCGATTATCTAAGGCCATTAATACAATTTCTAAATTACTCACATGCTCCTAAAATTTAAAAGGAAATAATTTATAAGTAGGGAGGGGATGTTCAGTGGGGATTGAGACGATAATATTCTCGACATGAGGTGGACGGGACGCCCTACCTCAACTTGTCATGTCCTATTACCATTTATATTCCTAGAGTTTTACCATTTAAATTTTAAAATATTGTTGTAACTTTGTCGATTTTTAGAGTATCTCTAAGAGACTCTTTAAAAGTGGAATGCTCTCTATTTTAAAGAGTCAATTTTTAAAATTTTACTCCAAAAAACTCTTTAATTTAACTTTTTTAAATAGAAAGTGAGTTTGGCTCTCCAAATTCACCTCTCATAATCATGTTTCAAAGATTCCAACTTTCAATGTATATTTTATTGACTTAATTAAATAAAGTGATATAATTATTGAAGAAAAGTTAGTAAAAATGAAAAAAAAAATTAATAAATACATATTGAGAATAGTAAAATTAAATGTTAAAAATAAAGAGGCTATTGGAGCATTTTAAAATTTTTACTCTTTAAATTGTAGAATATGTTCTTTAAAAATAGAGAGTCTTTTGGAGATGCTCTTAATTATTTTTTATTAATTTATACAAACATTGAATATTCTCTAATTTTGATATTTTCTTCACATTTTGTTAAATCAAAAGGACTAGATTGAAATGTTATTATTTATTCTTGATGCTTGCTCTGCATCATCTTGTTCGTTAGTAACTTAACATTGGATGATGCCTGGTTTAAATTTAATAGCTATTTTATAAATGGAGTCGTTCCTCCTACTTATAAATTTGACACACTTATTTGACAAATAATCATAATATTTAATTTAAATTAATCCAACACTCAATATCTTATGGATCTCAAGTAGTTATAAAAACTCTAACATGATCTTTAGTTAAATGCATATTGTGCGTTTGATTGATTTAAATTAAAGATCACAATTATTTATCGAATAAATGTGTCAAATTTATTAGTTGGAGGAGCTGTCCCGCAAAAATCTACCTTTAAAGTAGGACTTAAAGGGAAACATTCGATGCAAGCTTGGATGAAATTTCACTAGAGGTCACCTAAGTTACAAATTAATTAATGCTGGTCAGCTAACTTCAATGTATATTAACGAACCTTGTGTCTCAACTTATATTTTCGACAATACAATTTTTTGAGTGCTAATAAATACAAATTTCACATTTTTGTATTTTTAAAAGAGTGAGTCTTCTGTGGCAAATGACAGGTGCATAATATTGGACTCATTCAATTAACACATGTCACAATTTTCACAAGTTTAATTACACGATAAGAATATTAGTTATAGATGGTGTTTTGATGAAAATTAAAATCAGATTTTTAGTAGATTGTGATAGAAGTTTTTGAAATGTGTTATTAAAAAATTGTGGGATCAAAGAAAAATGTGGTTGATATTGATTGTTTGACTTTGACTCAGATTTTAATCTGACACTAACAAGCCCATTAATAGAATAGTCAAATAAAAATGAATTTTTAAGTAGAATGATTGAATTTAAACAAAATAGATGTTGGTCGATCGACAAATGGAAAGAATGTGATCAAAATAAAATAATTTCCCTCCAACCTGGCAATAAGATATTTTCTACTACTACTTCGATTGCTCTGTTTTACACTCTTGTGAAGGATTCTTCTCTGGAGGTACAAACTACATAGTACAACGTACAAACAAAAATAATAAAGAAATAAAAAAATTTCCCTTGAATTCATGACATGAATGACATTGTTGTTTGATGTACAACTGGGGCACTTTCGGTTTACGCACGGCACGAGACAGGGTCACGGGTTTGTGTCCCTTTTTTGCAAAAAAGGCCAAAACGTCCCATATTCACTCAATGTAAAAACATTTTAACTCGTTTCAGGACACTGATATTAGACTTTAAATGTTCATTTGAACTTTAAACAGTCGAGTTCTTAATTTAAACTTTTTGAACTCTGACGCCATATTTAGTAAACGATTAAAATGAAATTATAAACTAATATAAAATACCACTTTGGGGATATGATTATATTAAGGGCATGTTTTAATGTTAAACTAGAGAGACTAAAAAATGTTTGAAAAATAATTGTCGCGGTTAATGTTATTTTTTTACTGTAACATTTTTCTCAAAGACAATAAATAATTCATATACTTATATATATTTTTTTAATATATAATTTCTAGTCCATAGTCCATACTATATCATTTGCTTGAATAAATACAGGAACATTGAACAACTAGAAGACATGGAGATTTAGAAAAAATAAAATAAATAAATAAAGTGATCAATTCATTTGTCCTCACCTACCTATACTATTGCTAATGTTATAAAAGGCTCATCTAGGCGTGCGACGAAAACGTCAAGTCAAGTGGCTTGACACATTATTTAGCGGTGAATGACAACGCGCGCCTAGGGCATTATTGTCTTTTTTTATTTTTTAAAAATTTTTTTTTATAATTCTTTTAAATTAAAATTTAAAAACTTTTCTTCAAAATATTTTTTCACCTCAAGCCTTGAACAAAGAGAAACTCTCAAAATTTTCTATTTATTTTCTATTTAGGGCCTGTTTGATAGGGGGTAATTTTCCCTAAAAGGTGGAAAACGTTTTTCTACTTTTTACTATTCACCTGTTTGATTGCACTAATTTTTCAGGGAAAACGTTTTCCAACGTTTTCCAAGATACAAGCGTTGATGCAAAAAGTTAGAAAACGTTTTTTCACCATAGTGGTGGGAAAACGTTTTCCAAAGAGCAATTAGAACACATTCTAAAGTCAATGGTAAAAAAATTTATCTATTTAATTTTACTATTTAAAATTAAGCCAAACGAAAAAAAATTGCCAGGTAGAAAATTATACTTTAATTACAATTCCCTGTAAAACGTTTTCTAGGCAATTCAGTTCCCTGCCATTCATTTTCTTTCCATCCATTTTTAACCCTTGCAATCAAACAGACCCTTAGTGTTAACATGAAACTTATCTTTTTTTTGAAAATTTTGAAGAAATGTATAAAGTTTTATTAATCCATTTTTAGATGTTTAGTTGGTATTATTTTTAATATTAAATGATTTTTTTATTGAATAAAAATTAAAATAAGATTAAAATTAAAAAAAATGCATTTTTACGCTTATATTTCTTCTAAGCTTGTCTAGCCCATAACTTAACATCCACGTATTAATCATTTTAGAACACTGACTTTTACACAATTCTCCACATCAATCTCAGACTTTCAGTTGTATAATAAGCTTTTACTTTTTAAGTTTTGTTGACTCCAAAAAATGTTGTCAATAGATGTCGGGTTAAACTTGTCAACACATGGACGAATTTCCGATGAGCGACGGCTGGAGGCACCAGTCGTAAATTCCATGCAACGACAAACAAGATAATATTCTATAACACACGAGCGACAAATTTATATGCCGACGAAAAATGAACTGTAAAATTATGTACTCGTAATGGATCTTGAGAAACTTTTTATTTTCTATTCAAGAGAGAAAAAGATTTTGAGCTTTAGCCTTTTTTCAAAGTATATTTTCGCATTCATAACAAAATTACAAGATTCATTATTTATAACCATTAAGCCGAGGAAGCCTGTCGTTGGATCATATCCCAGTGGTTCCATCTAGTTCCTTAAAACTTCAAATCACTCATTCAATATATTAATTACAATGACAAGGGGTCAATCGTCCCTACATTTCTAAACTGACATAAATTAATGCGGACATCACATTAATCATTCTCAAAGACACTAATCAGATTTGTCTGTGTTGAGCGCCTCGCATTGATAAAGTGGGATTTCGAATATGGATCAGTTGGGCAATAAGTTGAAGGCACTTAGATTTGGTGTAGGAGGACCTCGACAATTACAATAGGCACTTCGGCTACAAACATATTTTGTTTTCTCGTCTAAACCTGCCAGATGTCTTCATTTTATGCCTCCATGTGGCTCTCATTGGAGGCTCGTCTAAATGGGATAACAATCCTAAGTTTTGTTCATTGCACGGTTACATGAGTCTCAAAATATATTTAGCTCAACTCTATAATCGATCGTGCAAGACTTGACCGTAGAGGTTCGCATTCTGCACAGCTGATCAACAAGGACGTGTGTTAAAAAATGAAGAATTATGCAAGGAAAATTGTAAGGCCCTGACGCATCTCATGCCGACCAGTCATGTCTGGTGCAGGGGTGTCTGGACACAAACCACATCAAAACTAGATTGTGCTAGCTTGTGCTTGACTCTAGGAGTGAGCACGAGTCAGATTTGGATCCAACCTAATAATCGAACGATAGTTTGATTGTGTGAAATTTCAACCTAAAATTGAATCGAAATATGAATAAATCAACTCAAATTGACCCAAACTTGTTGTTTCGGTTTGATTTGTCAGTTTAAAAATATATTTTTTTTCCCTTAAAAGTCATTTTTTAAAATCCAACCTTTCTAATCGAGCCAACTCAAAAATCAAACGAACATCCCTTCAAATAGACCTGATTTGATTCAATTTGAGAGTTTGAATCGATTGTGTGGGTAATTTGTCCATCCCTTCTAGAGTCTATCAAAAAAAAAAAAAAATCCACTGCATCCAATTAGTTTCGTGTCTAATCCCTACCAAATACTTGATAAACATTCCAAGAGTAATAAAGTAAATGAAACACTAAAAAGGAAACTAATATAGCCCCCGTTTGGTAGGGATTAAAATTTATCAATTTAAGTCAAATTTAATAGTTAATTTTAATTATATATTTCATGAAACTTACTCTTTTTTTACACATATTTTATCAATTTTTATCAAAATATATTAAAAATTTAATTTTAATACCACCAAAGCAAGGGGCAATGCAAAAAAAAAAAAAAAAAAAAAGCGTAAAAATCATACATTAATAAAAGAAACATTTAAACCAAACTCTGCACTAACATCGAGTCATTATTGTGATTAGTGGTCTAACTATTGGGCTTTCTGTTGCAGTTTGGATGAGAAGAATCCATAGGAAGTACCCGTAAAGAAGAGCTCGAAGGACGATACTGTTCTTCAAAACTGTAATTTTGATTAGGTCTCTCGTCTTCTTCCATGATTTTTCTGCTATAAAGTTTATCTTCTGCATCCCTCAAAAATTTCAAATTTGGAGGTGGAGAAGACCTTAATTTATTGAATACTACATCACTTTCCGATTCATGAAATGGATTAAAACAACCCTTTTGACTATGGTTATCTGATGATGATGATGGGCTTAAAGGAGGAGTAAAATACGGCGGAGAAGTAACAGGAGTCAAGAAGGGAGTTTCAGCAATATTGTGAAATAAATCACTCAAACTTTTACTTCTTGATTGCTTTCTACTGATGTCGAAACTGGATCTTCCATTTTCAGATTCCAAATCTGACCTTGTTTCTTCTTCTATAGAGAAAAGAAATCTTGGAATGCTATCTTCTGATCCAAAGGGATTGAACTGTAAATTCTTGTTGTCGTTTGAATTGGCATGAATTTCATGCGCCTGAGGTGTGTGAGAAATTGTCTCTGAGACACTTATTTCTTGAGCACCAGTTGTACTTGAAGAAGATGGTTTTCTGCAACAAAATTTAGAGAAAAATTCTGTTGCTGGTCTATTGTAATGGCCATCTTCATTACTTCTTTTGATAATCCTATTTTTCCACCATAACAAGTAGTAAATCTCAAAAAACAGAGCCAGCAAAAGACATCCAAAAACAAGACTCAGACCCAGCCCTACACCACTCAAATATTTCATTCTTTTTATCTCTATGAATTCTATAAAACTTCTGATGGCAAAACCATATCATAAAAGTTTCTTCCCAACTTCCCACCTATAATGTCAGGTTTCTCAAAAAGGATCAGTCCCGCGCTAAGCTGTCCTGAAGAATGCCTTTCTATTCTGGAGGCCAAAAACCCTGGTCTGAGTCGGAAAAGGCTTAAGAACAGAAATTATTTTGGGCAATAAAAGAAAATCTGGATAATTGAAGACAAAATGCAAGTATCTGAGAGAATACTTTGGGTTGTATCTTGAAGATTCTCTTTACCAGAGGCTTTAGACTTCAGAATGATTGCCCCACAAAGGTAAAGTAAACCAACTGTAATAAACGAAGCCCACAGAAAGAATAAAAGGTCAGTTTTTTAGGTGTGTTGGTCTTCTATAATATTAGTGTGAACTATCAGAGCTAAACAAGGTATAGATTCATTACAAGTGATTAGCCAAATGTGGACATTATATAGTCCAGTAGTATTTCAACATTAAATAGCACGTGAACCACATTTACACTTGTCTGATATTGGTCTTTTAAAGTTCTTTCTATCATAAATATTAAAAGCAATGTTGTTGGTATCGATATAAAACTGCACGGGACAACTTATGGCATGTTTAGTAAGTTAGATTGAAAGCTATAAACAGTATTAAAGAAAAAAAGTTTGAAATTTTGTTAAGTCTATGAAATAATCCTGTTTAATATTGTGTAACCTATGTGCTAGCCTAAGAAATTGCAGGTGAGAGGATTGGCAAAAGGAGGATGCCCTTTGTGATATTTTTATGGTTGGAAAGTCACATTCTTCGATAGATGCTCACATGGGTTCAGATGGAAACGAAAGGTATGTTTCATTTGACAAACATATTAATCTCTTCTGTACTCCTGCTTTTTTCTACTTTTCTTGGGGGAGGGGAGTGCTAGTGGGGTTGTTGGAGGACAGGGAAATTTACTGAGGTGATGTATATTTGTTAAACTTGATGACTCACTTCACTTAATCTAGTTATCTGATACAATTGATGGGATTCAAACCATTTACTCGAACCCATCCAACACTATAAATTTTGAGATCTGCTGGATGTACAGGCCCATTTGCACAGGGCCTGTACAGACCAGAGATAGGGTGGGGGGTGATTAAAATAACAACCGCGCTATACGACTCGTACGGATAACTACGGGGATGACACCATACATACACATGGGATGCGTGGGTCCCATGCAAATAAAATAATTTCAACCCTCCATGTGTGTGTGGTGTCATCCCCGCGGTCATCCGTGCGAGTCGTGTAACACGGTTGTTATTTTAATCACCCCCACCCTATCTCTGGGTCTGTACAAACTACAGACCCTGTGCAAATGGGCTTGTACACCCAACTTTTTTGATAAATTTTCTTCTTTTAACCGACTTAACAGGGGTGGTCTTTGCTTGGGCTCATAATTAGAGTTTTCTTTTTACTAAAACGAGCTATACATTTAACTTTAGCATATAAAACAATCAAAAAGCTTGGGATGATTTGGCATATTTTCAAAAAAATAATAATAAAAAAAATAAAAAAAATATAGACATATTGGATTTTCTTGTTTTTCATTTTCGTTTTTACCAAATGATTACTAATAAAATTTATTGGTGGGGGTTGGGGGTGGTCACTAGGCTTTGCCAATAATTGCCGTATAAAGATATGGCATGTTTTGTATGCAGTAGTCACAATACAGTATAAGATAATACAAGATTTATAACTTCCTTTCCAATCCCTTTCTTTATTATTCAATTCATTGTTCTAAATGTTAGTACGATGTTATATGAATTGGAACATTTGTAAGTATAACTTCCTCCAGTCTACATGAGGACCATAGAAGCTTATGGGCTTTTATGGTCGATGATCTTGGAGGAAATTATATAAACTCAGGTGTTTAAATATTACAATTCAAATATCAGGGATGAAGTTTCGTTATTCACAAATCAAGTTTCAAAACACACCTCACTCACCCATCTATCAAACCCCTAATTCATTTCCATAACTCTCTCTCTCTACATCTCTCTCTCTCTCTCTCTCTCTCTCTCTCTCCCCAATATCCCTCTTCTCTCTACATCTCTCACTTCTAATGTCGGCAACCGACGATGAAGGATATGCGCCAGCCGACACTGTTGTTATCGAGGGGCTCCTAAAAGTTCTTAGCAGCATCGACGACCGACGTTGTTGCGAACGACAACATCACACCACCTCTGAGCATCGCTACGAGGCCTTTGCTTGATGTGAGAGTCGAGCAGCAGCATCATCGTTGTTGTGTAGCTCCCTCGCAGTTGGCAATGTGAGCATCGATAGCGGTATCGCCCTCGTCGCTGCTACAATTTGGTAGGGGGCTCTATGGGAACCCCGAACCCGCTTCTTTTGATGTCCCAACTATCTAAACCAATTATGGGTGATTTTGGAGTGGTTTGGAGATATGAGATTGTGGCAGATATGGTGATGTGGAAAAGGTAAGATGGTGGTGCTACATGTGGTGTTGGATTTGGCAGTGGTGGTGAGATGATAGTGGTGGAGGTGGCGATAGTGGTGGCAGCGATGGCAGTGGTGGTGCGTTTCTGTTGGACTGGGTCGGCATTTGTGACATATTAAATTGTTAATATGTGAGTGGTTGGTGGTGGAGGTGGTTGTTCGCAGGGTCGGATCTATGTTTTCAGGGGCCTGAGGCGAATTTCATATTTTGAGCCCATAAATCTTGGGAATTGACCTGCATACAGTTTCCTTGGCTATTAGAGTACTCCTAAGAGGTATTACATCTGCTAAATTTCAATGGAGGTCTCAGGTCTGTACCTGAAAATGCAACTCAAAGGCCCAAACGTGCAATGTTTAGTATTCACTAGAATCACTACCTCTCCTTTCTCTTCGGCTAATGAGTACTCTACCTCAGCATTCAGCAACTACCCATAACCCATAAATCATTCAACAAGTAGATAAAGTCATAAAGAACACATTGTGACATTGATACCACACAAAACAACAGCAAATAAATATATTAACATTTAACACAATAACACTCCCAGTCTCCCACTCCCAGCCTCCGCCCTGATTAGTGATTATCCACAGTCCACAAAGTCACAGATCACAGCAAATATGAAATAACAATGACGAAGTCACAAAACACAAACACTCCATAAGTCCATATAAATTTTACATCAACAGAATTACAGAATCAACACTCACAGGCAAATACCAACGATTTGAGGAAAATTAATTATTTACCAAATAAATTACTTACCAGTTACCAAATAGGCAAATACCAACGAGGCAACCAAGCGCGGTGTTGACTGTCGAGATGTAGCGCCACTGCCGTGGAGGAGTCGGACGAAGCTTGTAGCTTGAGAATCTGGAGTAGAGTTGGACGAAGCGTGACTCGTGAGCTGTGTAAGATTCTAGACTGGAGAATGGAGATGAAATCAGATTTTGGGGTTTAAAAAAAAAGGGTTATAACATTTTGGGCCCCCCAAATATGTTGAGCCTGAGACTGAGGCCTCTTGGGCCTCTCCTCAAGTCCGACTCTGGTTATTCGTAACTGAAATCTGATAGTAATGGTTGTGGTGATTTTTGTTGATAGTAGATTGGATCTAGTGGTGGCGGCTTTTGTTGATGGTGGTGTTATGTTGGTGGTGTTGTGGTGGCGGCGGGGTGAGGGGTGGTTACAAGTGGTCGTAGTGATAGTGACAGTGACAATGGTATGTGACCTACTATTTGGTGTATGTGACTAATTATTTGGTTATCTGTGACCAAGTATTCAATTGTGACCTAAAAATTTGACAATATGTGATTGAAAAATAATTTGTGACCTATTAATTTAAAAAATCTGTAACCGACAAATAAATTGTGATCTATAATGTTTTTGAATTGTGACCGATAAAATAATCTGTCACCAATTAATTTGATAATATCATATGTGACGTTGTGACCTATAAGTACGTATATGCGATCATGAATTATATAATTGTGACTTTAATATATTTAATTAATAAAATATTTGTAATTAATTAATTACCTAATTTTTGAATTATGAAACTTAAAACCTGAAAATTGAATTGTCCATACTTGATACCCGACTTGAAATTTTTCTCATGATCTTATGTGCAAAATGAAGCACCAAAAACTACAGTTATTTCCCTGGTTAAATCTAGAGTTGCACATCTTCACACGTCCAAACGTTACTAAAATTTTAGTTGTTATATCTCGTCTTACGTGACATTTACCTGAGATTATAATGAGGTCTATTAAAAACAATCTAGTACGAGGTGCAAACAGTTCAAATTCGTTGAACAATCCTATTCCATCTTTACAACGAGTTGACTTCACATGCCACTATGTGTTTTAAGGTACGTAACTGGGAACCTTAAGTTATAATATTAGGTTTCAATGTAATTTTTCTCGAATTTTTAATTACATGTTTTATTTCATCTTAACCATAAAGGAAGCTTGTAAGAGGTGATCAGTTCCGGGAGGACATAAGCGTTGGCAACTTGAGCAAATCTGTGCAGAAGAACAATATATAGATTGCACACCAAGGATAAAGACGAGCATTATGGAGCGTTCGCATAAGACAAAGAAATCTATTTTTGAATCTCCAAAACGTCTCTCGATTATAATTTTAGCAGATTCCATGTAATCTAGCCTAATTCATTATACAATATCAACCTGTGCACTTTCCGTCCCCGAATTTGAATCCAGCAACTGCGAAAGCATTAACGGAGAAGGCACAACAATGGTGCGACACATGGGGCAATTCGAATGCGAATAAAGCCACATATCGATACACTGTACATGGAACGAGTGCATGCACTCCGGCAGTGTTCGCAATTCTTCACCTTCTTCAAACTCCGACAGGCAAACTGCACACGTATTATCGTCCACTCCGATCAAGCCAGTATCCTTCTGAAATTTGTGTGCAGGAAGGAGTTCGGCCACTGATGTCTCTATACTCGATTGCGGGTCGGATTGTCCGATGGTGGAGACAAACGTTGGTCGTGGAGGTGGGTTTTGGCGGAAGTGCAGTAAGACATGGATGTTCCCCACCGTGATGCAATGGTATATGGTGACGAACACGGCAGCAGAAGCGGCTGCTATTAGGCAAATGATGAGTTTAAGTACAAGGCCGGAGTTCTCATAATCCTCCATTTGGTGGGGAGGTTAAGAGAATTGGTTTACTTGGCATGGAAAAAGGGTTTGATCAGACATGATACATAGAAGGGACGGAAATAGCAAGATAGGTTTTTGTTTCGTGTGAATTTGTCTCGGCTTGTTTGTTACATGTGACATAGTTGTATAGAATAAGATTACATAAAATAATTTCGAATCTTATAACATACTACTTAGGAAGTATGCCCTTTCTAGTTATTTCCTTGATTTTCTTTACATTCTAGGTGCGGCCTCTGGGTCTTTTTTTTTTGTTTTTCTTGTTTTTGGACTATCATTCTTGTCCAATGTCAATGTCCCATGATGGAACCAAACTGAAGCATCTTTTGTCTTATTTTTTGTCTCCTTTGCACGCTATCGATCTCGTTATTTCTTGTTTCTTTTGAAAATCAACTTCAACTAATAGCAGTTTTTAACAAAAAAAAAAAAAAATATCAGGTCAAACATCACTATAAACAGTAGAAAAAATTAGGCCGGCATATGATTGATTTAAAGATTCAAGAAAGGTAATTAAGCCACCTATAGAGTTCAAGAAGATCTCCCTTTCAAGTAGAGTTCAAAATTCCCTTTGCATATTCTCACTTCGTCTCATTTTTGTACATTTTTCAGCGACAACTTATCACTTTAAGCAAGATGGCCAAAAAATTTAAAGTTGGTGAGTTGAAGTCAAGTCGGAATCCAGATCCAGATAGGGTTAATCTGGTGAACAGGCTTGTACGTTAAGCATGTCCCGTTAATGGTTAATGACTATTTTTTTACGAAGTTAAAGATTTCGTGCTTGCGTCAAAGTGATTATTTAAAAAGTAATTTGTCAAAAAAGGTATGATTAAAAAAGTAGGAAAAAAAATTAAAAGGGTCAAATGCTAGAATATATGCGTACAAATCGGAAGTGATTTTCAAATAATTATATTTCTTCAATTCTAAGCCTTCGAATTATGGGCTTTATAAGATTCCGATGTGCAAAAAAAAATGGGACCCCTTCTGTTAGAAATATATATTTTGTCAAAAAATCGGGAAAATTTTGATCATCCCCGATTGATATAAATGGGTGGAGCAAAATTTGGATTTCAAAAAAATTGTTTTAAAAATGAATTAATGTGTTTGATTGAAACTACTTTTCTATTATAATACGTTTGGCTTTTTTTTCAGAAAATTGTGAATATTAAATGGAGTTTTTTACCATTGGGACAGTGATATTTCCCAAAAAAAAAAATTATTTTTTATTTTTACGTTCAATTCTAATTTGCCGATTCGAAGAATGGGCTTTTATATTTTATCTTAGAATTGTTTCTATTGCCAAAAAAAAAAAAAAAAAAAAAAAAAAAAAAAAAAAAAAAAGTGGAAAAACAATAGTTAGCAAGAAATTGAATATGGAATCACGCTTTTTTTGAAAAAAAAAATTCCATGAAAAAAACGCTATCAAACAGCGCAAAAGTGGAAGTTGGAACTTCTTGGTAAAATTTTCGCCTATCAAACAGTTGAACATTGAAAAATGAAGAATCCTACTTGAAAGTTCGTTGTCAATCTAAATTGAGCACACTTTTGACTCTCAATTTAGTTCAAATGAATGTCTTGATTAAATTAACACTTATATTTTTTTTTCGATAATTAGGCCTCTATTTAGAAAGAACTTATAAATAGATAAAAATGAGTGGTGAATAAATAAATAGTACTTGTGAATTCATTGAAACGTATGATTGAAAATTATGTTTTTCCATTTATAAGTCATTATTGATATAAATTACCATTAAAACTATTAATATATTAGTATTAGAGAGAATAAATTTAATTTAATTAAATTTTATCCAGTTAATTGACTGCCTCAGTTTGAAGGGCTCCTACATTTTTTGGGTCAACCAGCTGATCGTGATCATCATGCAGACTTATCAAACTAAACGCTCCATGTGTGATGTGAATTGCTCGCATTATACACCCCACCCCACACGTGACACGTGCATTGACTTGTATTTCGCGCAGATAACGCTAACAATAAAAAAGGATAAAACGATTGTGTGAGGAACTACAACCTCTCGAGACAAAGTCCCAACGAGGGGTGTGTATTCACGAAGATTACAATTCACAAAAGTTCAAATGCCTCTAAAGGGCGCAAGCACACAAAATTAACTAAGATTAATCTATGAAAAATGTAAAGAAAATGAAATTACATATTTTCTATTTGAGAGTGATTTGTTCGGTCCTTATTTCTGTCTTCTCTTCTTTCTTTTATACTCCTGAATGATTTCCTTCGTAGAACTGCCTGAAAACCGTCGATGTTTCCACGATCGTCCACTTTTTTCATGATAAGTATTCTATTCATAAAACTTCTCACTTCCCCCATAACTTGCAACTGTTATTTTTGAATGGTAGGATGTGATAAGGTTTCCCTCTAACCGTTTTAATAACTGTAGTCTTTGAATGTGAGTGGTTGCAATGCTCGTTTCAAGTCTGGGATGCCTCGTGCAGTTGGGCGACATCATTGTAGAGCTCGCTCAAGTTTTGAGCGTTTCGTGCAGTTGAGCGACATCCAGCAGGTTTGGACGATCATGAGTTACTGTCGTATAACCCTTTTTTAGGTCATCTCGCTTGGGCTTCCTTTTCGAGTTGGACCTGCTTCTTTTATCGAATTAAGCTCCATCATTTGAGCCATTTAAGTAGGCTTGTTTCAATTGAGTTTGGTTTTGGGTGTCAACAACTTGCTAGGTTATTATGAGGTTGAAGTCAATGAGCATATTCTCATATAAGCCAATCTTGGGATTAATTTGTTCACCTTGGTGATGTACATGTTTTTGTTAAGCAGGTTGTATTCTTCGGCTAGGTTCTTAATAAGATTTGCACATTTTTCAATTTTAGCAAGGCAGCAGTGTGTACTAAAATTTGAAAACCTAGTACTCTTAGCCATTCAATTCATGAATGTAGATTTCGGCCCTACAAACGGGGATATTCCCGAAATTTGCTGAGAAAAAAGGAAAGTGAAAATTCATCCACAAATGAGGAATTTGAAAACCCATCATGATTTTCTTCACACGTTCAATTTCATTTCTTTAGCTCTGATGGAAGGACTTGAATGTAGTGTCTTGACAATATTACTTTTTTAGGATGAGAAACATTAATGAAATTAATGCATATGTACATTAAACAAACCTAGAACGATGGTCATCTCCCTCGTTAAGAACTAAGATGATGGCTTTAAATAAATAATCATATTTTCAAAATTACATGTTGGGATTTTAAGGAATACTATCTTCTAGAATGGTCATTTAGAAAGGAGAAAAAAGGGTTGGGTTTCTCAATCTTCCATGTAGTGTAATGAAAAGTTTCCAACCTGAGGTTGTAGATCACAAACCTAATTAAATCCATGAATCTGAATCCCACTAGATCAAAACTATCAATAGAAGTGACAAATCTCACGACTTACACACTAGTTGGACAGTAAATCCATCAAACCTTAACAATTAATTCTGGAATTTTGCTGCTTTGCCAGGCCTGGTAAGGGTCTGACAAAGCAGCAACACTCACACGAGGACCGCCTCATTAAAAAAATCCATCCCCCATGTTAAACACCCATCCCCCAAGACCCAATAGCTGTGCCAGGTCTTTTACAGACCTGACACAGCAGCTCGGTTCTTAATTTTGTCCAATTAAATTGAAAGCCGTATGTTATTTCAATGTCCACACTGACAATTTTCATCACATTGGGACTTAATTCACATACTTAAACAAATTGAGGGCTAAGATTCTAACTTTTAAAGGTTGGAAATCCAAAAGCATATCACGTGAAAAATGTTGAATAACCCAATCCTAATTTTCCTTCTAAAAAGTGATGCATTTGTCTCTGTTTAGACAAAAGAGCATAGAGTTACTGCTAGAAAAATTCATATTATTCTTATTAAAATCTGCCTAGACTTTTATTTTTTAATTAAAAATAAATAATTTTAAGCCTATGTTTGAGTCTCATTCTTTAAAATTCTTTTTTTTTTTTTAAATTTTAAATTCATTTTCAAGAACATATTCTCTCGATAAAATAATGTTGCGTGTAAATAATTTTTTTAAAAATATTTTTTAATTACACATTTTTAAAACAAATTACTTTTTACAAAATCTATTTTTTGAAAATAGAATTTAAACGGGGCTAAATATCGGTTAGCATAGTTGTCTAAAGTGAATGTTGTCATTGCATATGTACTGCACGGAACACGTTACTTTTCAAAATTGGACACTACCTATTCAACCTTCCTAAGTAGTGTTTCTCCTAGATCATAACCCAACAATTTTGGGTCAACCTTACTTGTACTTGAATTGCTTGTACCTTACATGTCCATTGACTTTGTAGGGTATTATGAGGCTGAAGTCAACGTGTACAATCCAATCGGCACCTATATATATGTAATGTGCCAAGAATACACTGAAGAATATCTGTATCTAGAGAATTTTATCCAAATAAGATATACCGGAAAATTAGAAGGATTTTTCCATGGCTCCAACAGGAAAAACACCTTCCAATGTCGTTTCACAGGAAAATTCCAAGGATAATATCTCCATGGCTCCACCACTTTCTAGTGTGGTTTCTTCAATTGTTTCTCTTATTTTAAGGATTCTTACATTGGTTTGCCTTTTCATTTCACTTATCCTCTTCACCACTGCCAGTCATGAAAGCATTCACATTTTTTAGGGCATTTCGGTAAGACGTCTGTCATCTGAAAAGGCATGACAATTCAATTTTTTTCTCCTTCTCATCATAAATATTGTTGGATCATACGGTCTAAAAATTCGAATTTTTTGATAGAAACAGGACTCGTCTCATGCCCATAGTGGGCAGGAGAGTGTCTTGTCATCTTACCGGTGGACAAGATATCTCCTGCACGAGATTAATCCTAATAGAAAAGAATGTATTTGTTAATGTTTTGATGTTCAATGTGCGCCATTCATTAGACATAAAGACTTTTCATTAATTTCATCGAACTAAATCATGAATTACATGTAGGTACCTACGTGCTACGTTGTCATTGGCCTTGCCTACAGTCTTTTGCAAACTGCGTTCACAATTTTCCACGTAAGCACTGGAAATCGGATTGGATTACATCGATTTTATCCAATTTAGCTTAACCAAAAAATTTAGGTCGTTAAAGTTCAAAAATATAACATGCATTAATTATAAAAACTTGCACTTTAAATGGCAAGACATTTATTTATTTCGGGTATGGTAAAGTTTAAGGTATCTCGAAACTTAAGTTTTGTCAGAGAGGCATACATTTGTTTGTTATCAAATGCCTAACACGTGTACAATTTTCGTGTGCAGACGAGACTACTCTGAAACCTATGTTAACCACGCTATCTGTTGGCTAAACTTGTTAAGGACTACATACCATGTTTTTAATCTAAATCTTGTCTTCAACACTACGTTGATCTAAATACGAGAACACAATCTTATGCTGTTCTCTTCGTTAATCTCATTATACCAAATATATGCTTACTAGTCAAAAAATAGGTGACAAATTTAAAATTTTTAACATTATTTTTGGTAGCTTGAGCAGGTTGTGTCCTACGTACTTGCTACAGGTGCTGCAGCGAGTTTTGGAATGACCCAAGAATTGAAAAGGCTAGATTCAGGTGCAGGAGCCACTAAATTCATCATGACCACCGATGCTGCAACTAGCCTTTGTCTACTGGCATTCTTATTCACAGCCATATCATCAATTTTCTCATTTTTTGCTCTTCCAAAGAGAGCGTGATTTTTAATGTTTTCAGAGTGTTTGTGTTTCAGTTAATTCGACGTTTAAGAATTTTGTTATTCCATCGAACTTCATCATATATGTGGGTCACTAGTTGGATCCGTATGGAATTGTATTTTCATTTGAGGTGTTGATTTTCGGCTTGAATATATCCGTTCGTAGTGTGATTGATGTAATTGTTGTGGTTAAGCATGGCTCTTTATTGTATTCTTTGACTAAGTTCTTAATAAGTGTTGTACATTTTCAAATTTAGCTGGAAAGCAGTTATCAAATATTTCTTGTGTGTGATGCTAACACGATTTCATATATATTGGCCAGTCGACTATTGAATCGTAAAACCTGGTCGCGGGTTCGTAGTTATACAAAAGACCATCGTTGGTTGTTGGCAACAAATGACGCGTCACTTTTTGATCAACTTCTCTAGATTTGAACTAAATAAAAGTGTTACAATATAGGAATTTGGTAATAATATAGAGAAAATTTCGGTTAGGAACCCTTCTCATTCACTTTTTGTCCCTTTGTATAGTTGATGGACTCAAGCTTGTCATCCCAATAATGTCAGGTTTTAGTGTTCCGATTTAGGGTTCTATGTCATCGCCCGTTTAAAAGAATTTGATTGGTGGGTGAATTCAATTGTGTCTGGATATGATGGCATTTAGACATTAAGTTTGTGTCTAAGCCATCATGTCTCTTTCTGATTGGTTGGTTTGGACAGTGTTATCATGAAAGAGAAGTACTTTCTCTATCATGTCATAATGATGTTTTCATATGATGTCTCTAATAATCTGCTCCAATTTCTATCGATTGAGTCTTTTGTAAGGATGTCGAGCTGACCTATTTGAGGGCGCTGTGTTCGACAAGCTCGTTTGACCAAGTCAAGGCTAGCTCTAACTTATCCAACGTGACATTTATATCAGTAATAATAATTGTCCCCCAAGGTCTGAACTTTTGAGAGATTGGACCTTGATTCCTTATATGATCTGTGACTCTCTCTCCCCAAAAGTTGGTAGGAGTGAGATTTTCTTGTGGTATAAATTAAAATTCAAATTTTAATCTAAGTCGGAGTTAACAAGCAATGAATTGAGTAAACTATTAAGTCAATTGAAATCATGCAAAAAGATCAAGAAAAAAAGGGTTATCACTTTGAAAAACTGTGACTTTCAAAGTTAATTATATAAAAAATGAATAGTTGATGTTACGAATTTAATTAGAATTGGCTCTTAAGAAATGAGATTTTTCTGTTCCGTCCTTGTGTATTTTTTAAATTTTTTAAATGTTGTAAAATGAAAGTTTATTAGGGTTTGTAGTGAATGACAATTACACCCCTGTAGTCCTAGAAATTATTACCATTGTATCCCTGATTCTTACCTATAAATATAGGGTTTTGGTCATTAATAAAATACACACAAGACTATTGACTTAATTCTCTCTTCTTCTTCTCTATTTTATAACACGTTATCAGCACGAAACTCTAACCAATTTTTCATAGCTTAGTGAAGATAATAATTTTTTTTTTAAAGCGTAATCATCTATCATGTGTATCAAAATTAATTTGATAATACGTGAATTTATTTTACACATACTTGGATACGCGAATCTGGTCTTTATATTTTTTTTAGTACTATTCATGATATAGCCATGCAACTTTTCTAGCTCTAGTCCAGAATCAAGCACATAGTCAACAAATCATGATTGCAAGTCTTGAAATCCAATTCCAAACTTTCATCTTGCTGGACCTTCATTGACCATGATTATAATATACTACGTGCCTTTTCAGAAAGTTTCTTCTCTGCCTTTAATATACTACGTGCCTTTAATTTACGAGTATGCCATTAATTCTGCCTTTGAATTATTATGCGTGGGTATGAAATTCAGCCTTCAATAGACTGTTTCTTAGATTTTTTATTGATTAATTACCATGTTTTTATTCTTTTTAATACTCAATATAATTTAGTACATGTAGACCTGTCTATTATAACACGTTATTATAACAATAATTTGTTATTACTCATGAAATAACACAATATTATATAATTAATATTCCAAAAGAATATTAATTATAAATTTATCGATTACAAATAATTTATTGTTGCTCCTGAAGTAGCACAATATTATAATTAATATTCCAGAAGAATATTAATTGTTCTTGAAGAGCATAAATTATAATTTTTAATATTCCTGAAAAATATTAATATATCGCTCTTGAAGAAGCAATAGTAAAATACAATGTGCCCCCGAAGTAGCACATGTTTCGAAGAACATATTATTTTATATTAGTGTTTATCCCTGAAGGAAAACACATAACTTATGTCATGTTAATATTGACTACTTAATCAATTATTCTGTATTTTTCGAAACTAATTGTATTTTTTTATTATTGTGTAGTTAATCAAATGGCAAATATCACAAAACTTGAGTTTGCTGCACTTGACATATCTGACAAAAATTATCTGTCATGGGTACTTGATGCTGATATTCACCTTGTCTCAAAAGGTTTGGGAGAGACAATAAAAGAAGGAAACAAAGAATCCCTGCAGGATCTTGCAAAAGCACTCATCTTCCTTCGCCATCATCTTCACGATGGGTTGAAAATTGAATATCTCACCGAGAAAGATCCACATGCTCTTTGGAAAAAATTGACTGAAAGATTTGATCATCAGAGGACTATAGTCCTCCCTAAAGCCCGCTATGAGTGGATGCATCTTCGTTTGCAAGATTTCAAAACTGTAAATGAGTACAATTCTGAACTCTTTAGAATATCTTCAAAATTGATCTTGTGTGGAGAAAAAATCACTGATAGAGATATGTTGGAGAAAACTTTTTCTACCTTTCACGCCTCAAATGTGCTCCTGCAGCAGCAATATCGTGAGCGTGGTTTCAAAAAGTACTCAGAACTTATATCTTGTTTGCTTATTGCTGAACAAAATAATGAACTTCTGATGAAAAATCATGGGTTACGTCCAACTGGTTCTGTACTATTGCCTGAAGCAAATGGTACTGCATTTCCTGAAGTAAATGCAATATCAAGACAAGGACGTGGACGTGGACACGGATTTAGACGTGGACGCGAACGTGCACGTGGAATAAATCATGGACGAAATAATCAACAAAGTTATCATCAACTAGGCAACAATTTCAAAAGGCACAAAGCAAATGAAAGTAACACACCCAAAAAGGTGCATGAAGAAAATTATTTTAGATGTGGAATGAAAGGGCATTGGACACGTACCTGTCGTATGGCAAAACACCTTGTGGATCTTTATCAAAAATCAATCAAGGGAAAAGGAAAAGTTGAGACAAATTTCGCTAATTATGATGGTCCGATTGATGTGACTCATTTGGATGTCTCTGACTTCTTTGCCGATCCAAATGAAAATATTGACCACTTGATTGGGGGTTGTGTGATGGAAGATATAAATTAATTTATTTTCTATGCTTCTAGTATTTCACTTTATTTTAGAAATTTAGTTAGAAATATGTTTTTATTTTTCACAAAAAAAAAAAAAAAAAAAAAAAACTTATTGTGTATCGTCAATTTCATATTATTGAATTATATTTCTTTAAATTTAAATTCAAGTTTTTATTAAAACATATGTATTTTGTTGTATTTATAGATTGATGATGGATTGTCAAGATACTTGTTTGATAGATAGTGCAACTACACATACAATTCTTCAAGACAAAAAATATTTTTTGGACTTAACATTAGCAAAAAATAATGTTAATACAATATCTGGTGCATCGAATATCGTTGAAGGCTCCGGAAGAGCTTGTATTATTTTACCAAATAATACTAAATTATATATTGACGATGCACTTTACTCTAGCAAATCCAGAAGAAATTTGCTTAGTTTTAAAGATATCCGCTGCAATAGATATCACATTGAGACGATGCAAGAAAATAGTGTTGAATATCTTTGCATAATTTTCTTTATATCTGGCAAGAAGCAGATAAAAGAAAAATTTCATGCACTCCCATCTGGCATGTATTATACATTTATAAAAAAATGGTTGAATCAAATAATGTCACGAACCAGAAGTTCGTTGACCCAAAAAGTTTTATACTTTGGCATGATAGACTTGGACATCCAGGAGCTATAATGATGCGTCGAATAATAAACAACTTACATGGACATCCTTTAAAGAACCAGAAGATTCTTTTACCTAATGATTATCCATGTGTAGCTTGTTCACAAGGCAAGTTAGTCATTAGACCTTCAACTACAAAGGTCAATGTTGAATCTCCAACTTTCTTGGAAAGAATTCATGGAGACATATGTGGACCAATACACCCACCATGTGGACCATTTCGTTATTTTATGGTATTAATTGATTCTTCTACTAGATGGTCACATGTTTGCCTACTTTCCACTAGGAATGTAGCATTTGCTAGACTACTTGCTCAAATCATAAAATTACGAGCACAATTCCCTGATTACTCAATCAAGACTATTCGTCTTGACAATGCAGGTGAATTTAGATCACAAGCATTCGACGATTATTGTATGTCAATTGGGATTGTAATTTAGCATTCAGTTGCACATGTCCATACACAAAATGGTTTAGCATAATCATTTATTAAACGCTTACAACTTATTGCTAGACCATTACTTATGAAAACAAAGCTACCAGCTTCTGTTTGGGGACATGCCATAATACATGCTACATCATTGGTTCGTATTAGACCAACTGTCTATTATCAATATTCACCTCTACAACTTGCATTTGGTCATGAACCTAATATTTCTCACCTACGAGTTTTTGGTTGTGCTGTCCAAGTCCCTATTTCACCCCCACAACGTACTAAAATGGGTCCCCAACGAAGACTTGGGATTTATGTGGGTTTTGATTCACCATCCATTATTAGGTATCTGGAACCTTTAACGGGTGATTTATTTACTGCACGTTTTGCAGACTGTCATTTTGATGAAATGACTTTCCCAACTTTGGGAGGGGAAAAACTACATTCTGAAAAACAAGGTAAAATTTCTTGGAATGAAATAACTCTCTCTCACTTTGATCCCCGCAGTAATCAATGTGAGCAAGAGATTGAAAAAATCATTCATTTGCAAAGAGTTGCAAATCACCAGAAGCGTGGTCGACCAGTTGATTCAAAAGACTCTGTATCTCGAAAAAGAAAAGTACAAGAGAAAAACCAACCAAAAATTTCGGAAGAAATAACATTAGAAAAGATTGATCAATCAAATATTGAAAATATGGTTCCTGAAGAACCACAAGTGTCCGAAAATAATGAGATTTCAATAAATTATATGTTATCTCATAAATTATGGGAACGAAATAATGTTGTTATAGACAATATTTTCGCCTTTAATGTGGCCCTTGATATTATGCAAAATGAGGATCCTGAACCACAGTCAGTTAAAGACTGTCAAAATAGAAATGATTGGCCAAAATGGAAAGAAGCCATACAGGCGGAATTGAATTCCTTAGAGAAACGAAAAGTGTTTGGACCTGTAGTTCGAACACCTGAAAATGTAATCCCTGTAGGATACAAATGGGTTTTTGTACGAAAGAGAAATGAAAATAATGAAATTACAAGATACAAAGCCCGACTAGTAGTGTAACGCCCCAAATTTCACTATTAACTCGAGGCGTTACTCAAATCAAAATAGCCTGTAAATAAATATTTTTCAAAAGTCGTCACAATACGAAGGCAAACATATACTTTAAAAATCCATAACAATTTAACACAAAACGCGGAAACATCACTTCGAAAATAGTTTTTCTCACATTCAAGAGTCAATACCAAATATGATTAGCAAAACCAACATTTGCAAAAATACCAAAATCCAATACTTAAGTGTCAAAATGAAAATCAACTATTTAAAATATCTTGTTTCAAAATCAATAAATTCAAAAGTGTTATTAATAAATTTAAAATTTGCCCCGCTCGTTGCCTTGCCCTGCCAAACTCCTTAACCTGAAAGGTTGGAAAAATAGTGGGGTGAGCATAACGAATTATACTCAGTGGAGATACAGCAATCAGTCCAAATTAAGTCAAAATATGCAATCAAGTGGTGAACATAATATCCATACAACATACTATAGAATATGTACTGTGGGCATTCCCAAGGACCCAATTTCGATCCCGGACCTATTTACGGTCCCTGACAACATGGCATAAGCTTAGCAAATTTTAGCACTGTGGGCATTCCCAAGGACCCGATTTCGATCCCGGACCTATTTACGGTCCCTGACAACATGGCATAAGCTTAGCAAATTTTAGCACTGTGGGCATTCCCAAGGACCCGATTTCGATCCCGGACCTATTTACGGTCCCTGGCAACATTTTCATATGTATAAACATCATATCACAATCAAAATCACACATCGAGAATTAACATGGACAAATAACCACAATTGCTTAAAAGTAAACTCCACCTCGAAGTCTTGAAAGTTTTCTTGAAAATTGAACAATTGTAACGTTATCGTGCTTCACACTTTGTCCGCGATCTCGTCTAGCAAGAACAAAATTAATTTAATTTAAGATACTAAGTTTAATTAAAACTTTAAAAACTTTAGGGACCAAATTGAAAAGATTTAAAACTGAAATTTAAAAGTTTAAAGTTGAAAATAAACTTTTTGAAATTCAATGGGCTGATTTAAAAGTTATTAAAACATAGGGGCTGAATTAAACAATTTATAAAACTTTGAAATTGAAAATAATAACCTTTTAAAATATTTATGGAAACTTTGGGCTAAAATAATAACTTTTTAAAAGGCTGGGCTTAAGGAGGTAATTTCCCAAAATCAAATATATTTACAAACACTCAATCTCTCTCTCTCTCACTCGAAACGCGACGGAGGCAGAGGGAAGAGGAGAAGAAGGAGCCGGCGACGGGGAAGGTGGAGACTCCGGCCAAAATCGAAGATGTTGCCGTCGCGAGGGCGCCGGCGGGTAAGGGGTCGACTGGGGGGTTGATTGGACGTCGATCGAGGTCAAGAACCGAGGCTAGGAGGCTGAAATTCTTGGGTTTTCCGACGAGAAATCCGGCTGAACGTGCGTGGGGTCGAGGTAAGTGTATGGGTATTGTGTTTTCTTGGTTTCGTGGTTGTTTGGGGCTGCTTTTTGGATGAGATGGAGGCGGTCGATGGTGTTGTAGGCGGCGGGTTGGTGGCAGCTTCTTGGTGGTTCGATTTCTTGGTGGCGGCAGTGATTTGTGTGATTTGCAACAGGGTTCGAAAGTAGGTAGTTGGGTCGTGGGATGGAGGCTCGACTGGATTGGTGGTTTGACTGTGGAATGTGCGAATTGCAATAGGGTGTTTGCAGTCGGTTTGGTGATGGTGTAGTTTGCGAAAACAGTTTTGGGTTTGGGTGATTTCGACATTGGTGGCTGCAACGGGTGAGTGGCTGAAATTGGATTAACCGTGTGTGTGTGTGAGAAATTGCGTGACATTCTTGGTTGATTATTGATCGAGATTGAAAGTAGGTGGGATGTGGATTCTTACCTCAGTTGCTATAGTTGCTGTGGTGTTGGGAGGAGGCCGTGGGTTGAAGAGAAACTGTCGTGGAGTCGAGAGATTGAGAGAACAGGATGATGAATAGTAGGGCACGAAAAACGAGGCAATAAATTAGGATTAGAGTTTGTGTTGGAACAAAATTCTTTGGCTAACAGGATTTAAATAAAATTGAATTAAAAGATAGAATTTGGGTTTAATGAAATTGGATATTAAATAGAATTTCGAACATCAAAATTGGATTTAAATCGCTAAGAATTCGATACTTTTAAAATTGTTCGAAATTGGATTCGATAAATAAATATTGAAATTTTAAGATTAAAATCGTTTTCGAAATGCTTAAATTAATTGTGTTTGCTAGACAATTCGACGAACGTAAAATAAATTCTAAACTTTGACGGAATGTCGTAGCGATATAATTTAAATTATGAAATTTGTATTTTGAAAATTCGGGTCGCTACAAGTAGCTCAAGGTTTCTCACAAAGATCAGGTATTGATTATGATGAAACATATTCTCCCATAATGGACACCATCACTTTTAGATTTTTGATTTGTTTGACCGTGTCACAAAAACTTGATATGCGTCTTATGGATGTAGTAACTGCATATTTATATGGTTCACTTGATAGTGACATATATATGAAAGTCCCTGAAGGACTTAAAGTGCCAGAAACAAACAATACATGCCCGAGAACCATGTTCTCAATTAAATTGCAAAGATCATTATATGGATTGAAACAATCCGGACGCATGTGGTATAATCGTCTTAGCGAATATTTGTTGAAAGAGGGTTATAAAAATAACGATGTCTGCCCATGTGTTTTCATAAAGAAAACAAATATTGGATTTGCAATTGTCGCAGGCTATGTTGATGATCTAAACTTAATTGGAACTCCTGAAGAGCTCAACAAAACTGCTGATTATTTGAAAAATGAATTTGAGATGAAAGATTTAGGAAAAACCAAATTTTGTCTCGGGTTGCAAATTGAACACTTCCCAGAAGGATTGTTTGTTCATCAATCTACATATACAGAAAAAGTTTTAAAACGATTTTATATGGATAATGCACATCCATTGGCATCACCTATGATTGTTCGATCACTTGATGTGAAAAAGGACCCATTTCGTCCACTTGAAGATGGAGAAAAGGTTTTTGGTCCTGAAGTACCATATCTTAGTGCAATTGGAGCATTAACATATCTTGCAAATTGCACTCGACCCGATATAGCTTTTTCTGTAAATCTCATTGCAAGATATAGTTCTACACCAAGTCAAAGACATTGGAATGGTGTTAAACACATTTTTCGTTACCTAAAGGGTACAATTGATTTAGGATTATTTTACTCCCAAAAGTCGGGATCTACTTTAGTGGGATATGCAGATGCAGGTTATTTATCTGATCCACATAAAGCTAAATCACAAACAGGATATGTGTTTACACGTGGATGAACAGCTATATCATGGAAATCTGTGAAGCAATCCTTGACAGCAACATCCTCAAATCATTCTGAAATTATTGCAATCCATGAAGTAGGGCGAGAATGTGTCTGGTTGAGGAACATGACCCATCATATCCAAGCATCATGTGGGTTAACTTCAACAAAAGATAGTCCAACAATTTTGTATGAAGACAATGCAGCTTGTATTGCACAACTCAAAGGAGGCTATATCAAAGGCGACAGGACGAAGCATATTTCTCCAAAATTCTTTCATACACACGAGCTTCAGAAGAATGGCGACATCGATGTTCAACAAATTCGCTCAAGTGACAATTTGGCTGATTTATTCACAAAAGCACTGCCAACATCTACATTCAAGAAGTTAGTCCATGGGATTGGAATGCTTCGACTCAAAGATTTTTAGTGATCAACATTAGGGGGAGTAGCTGTACTCTTTTTCCTTCGCATAGGTTTTATCCCACTGGATTTTCCTAGCAAGATTTTAATGAGGCAGCATTTATTTTTAATACTCCAAAATAACTGTATTCTTTTTCCTTCGTTTGACTTTTTTGTCCTATTAGGTTTTTATCAAATAAGGTTTTAACGAGGCAGATATTTTGTAATGTGTCATTCAAGGGGGAGTGTTGTAAAAGGAAAGTTTATTAGGGTTTGTAGTGAATGACAATTACACCCCTGTAGCCCTAGAAATTATTAACATTGTATCCCTGATTCTTACCTATAAATATAGGGCTTTGGTCATTAATAAAATACACACAAGTCTATTGACTTAATTCTCTCTTCTTCTTCCTCTCTATTTTATAACATTAAATTATTTTTTTAAAGAAACCTGTAATTTTATCTCCGGATAAAGCGGCCGGGGCCCATGTGCCCCTCGCCATAAAGCAAAACCCTTTTTATCTCCATAGATCATTGCACACAAGTATTTGATGTCTTACCGCTTGTGACGATTAGAAATTTAAAATAAATAATAATAATTGATTGGGTGTCCTGAACTAAAATTTTGATGAATTTTAAAATATTATAAATCCTAATTAATTTTGTGGAATATAAATTTTCACAAATTCCATAAAAGATTTGGTTATATGTATTTTTTAGCTTGAAATTCATCCAAATCTTTTAAAATCCCTTTGTTGATGAAATTTTTATAAATCCACTAATTAGATTTTATTGAATTTCATTAAAATCTCAATTGAGAATACCTAAATCAATTAATCAAAACAAGAAGCATGAACGACGTTGAATTGAAGAAGAGATGCAAAAGCGAGAGTGAGAGACCTCAATATGATTTTTAGGGTTTTTATTTCAATGTAACTTAATTAATTTTCAACATTTTTAAATTAACCATGTCAAGGTTAGTTTATGTTAGATTTTAATGGTAATGTAGGATCTAATCCAATTAGACCTCAAATTTAATTTTTCAACCTAAACCCAATCCAATTAAATGTGAAAACTGACTCAAACCAATCAATCGAGTCAATCGGTTTGATCGATTTTTGCCTAGCCCTAATGGGAAGAGCAGGGGTGGATGGTAAATGAGGTTGTATAATTTCTTTAAATTTGTTTTCTTTCTCTTTCCTTTGTTATCTATACTTTAAACAAAATCATTTGTCTTTACATATTTTACCTATAAAACAGTGTTCCCTGTGCATTGTACGTTCCTTTCTAAGATATAAATCAAGAATTTTGCTACTTGTACAATCGGGGTTGACAATCATCTCACATGAGGAGGGATCCAAGATTTTTTTATTCATCGTGGGCTCCCCTCCCATGTGAGTGATTGTCAACCAATGTTGTCAATCTCGATTTTATTTGTAGCATGATTCATAAATCAAAGTGCTACAAATTTGATTTGGAATAAATTTGCAGAGAAACAAAAATTAGCAACCAACGTGTATACAACACTAATAAATTAGGGACGTCCACTGCAAATCTTCCTTCAAATATTATGCAAATGAGTGGAAGGATAAGACCTTATGACAGCACAAAGCACCTCCCCAAGAATTCTTTAATTTTGGCTATATGATGGCTCCAAACATGTAATTAATTTATGAATAGACAACAAATTAAAATTTAATTATAATCATAGAGAATTAAGATAAGGTCGTCAACTTTTATATTTTAATTAAATTAGAGCCATTTGAGTTAAGTTAGAGTCTGTACTTTGTAAAGTTAACTCATTTATGGAATTATCTTTTAAACAAAGAAATCTCATTTAGAATTATCTCAATATTCTCCGTAAGTAAATGGCGCGGGTGAGCAAGAGGCTAGGCAGCGAGCAAAATAATCAAAAAAATTGGTTAAAGCTCAAAAATCAACGATGAAAATAGCAGAACTAATATTCGCTAATCAAACTTGAAATTATGCAAACTATCGACTAGCAAGCAATGACAACAATCGATGAAACTAGCGCATTTGACCACTACGCAGAGGTCGAGTAGTCGTTCATCGTACCATATGCAGTCAAACAAGAAGAGAGGTCCAAGAAAAAATTCCTTACGTTAATCAACACTTATTAGAGTTATATGCTAATATGACGGTTCATCTAGTTTATAATATATAAAAATCATTTTTTGAACGATTATATTCTTACTATAATTTAATTACTTCAATAATATCTTATCTTTCATTTTTTTCAATATGTATTTAATTATTTCATAATACCGCACTTTTTCGTTTTTTAGTACGTATTTAATTTATTAATCATTTTAACAATATTATCATATTTAGCCCCAGTTTGATACATATTATTTTGGAAAGAATGCATTTTTTTGTTAATATGTGGTTGAACAATAAAGAAAAATTATTAATGTGATGAAAAATATTATTTTATTGAAAAATGTTCATAAGTAGAAGAATGAAAATAAAAATTATAATGTATATCAAACATGAGCTTAATTTATATAATCATATTTCATAGATTTATTAGCTTTTCCTTTTTTTTTTAAATGTATTTAATTTATTTAATCATTTGAAATTATATTAACATGAATTATTTGTCAATTATTTAGTTATTGTCAATATACATTTGACATATTCATTCTACTTGATTGGATAGTAAATTAAATTCATTAAATTTTTTTGGAACAAAAGATGAATATTTTTAGAATTTTCTTCCAATTGATTTATTCAATGGATATTAAGATACATAAAGGTAATTGGGGGAGAGACATAATGTGTATTTATAATGAATAAATTTAATTTTAATATTCAATACATATTAAGAGAGTGTTGGTGGATATTAAAATTAGATTTTTTTAGTAGATTGTGATAAAAATTTTTGAAATGTGTGGTTGAAAAGTTGTGGGATCATGAAAGATGTGGTTAATATTGATTGTTTGACTTTGACTTAGATTAAAATCGGATTTTAATCAGACCCAAACATGCTCTAAGTGAATATGAAGAAAAAATGGTATTCGTTAAATGTTGAGTTTAGATCAAAAGGATAAATGGATGGATTATTCTAATTGACTTCTTCAACTATTTAAATTGTTTTCATAAAGTGATTTTTATTTCACTTGAATCAAAATTTCATTTCACATAGACAATTTGTATTAATTATTTTTTATATTCTCACATTTTATAATATTATTTTTATAGCACCTATAAATTATTTCGGAGTAACGTGTAATGCACGTTCAACTATAATTAGTCACAAAAGGGGGGAGTTAATATAGAAAAAAATCGAATGCACATTAAACACGGGTCATTTTTTCAAAAAGAAATCGACCATAATCAATCAAAACATAATTCAAGATCTTGTCCACATCTTGAACCAAAAAATGTTGAAATCTCTAAGATACGTCAACTAAACATTGTTTTGGGGTAGTCGATCGACCAGCCAATCAAATGACAGGCTGGTTGACACCCCTCTTTCATCCTCACTTTAACTCTCACCCTTACTCGATGTACAAGAAGATGGTCTTGAAGTATCTTGACTAAAGAAAGATGATGTTACTACCTTATACATGGAAATTAAATGGGAGTATACCAAAAAGTGAAATAAATTTAAAGGAAATGAGAGTGGATGGTCTACCTTGAGAATGGAGGAATATTGATGTTACCTCTTAATGATAATTATTGACAAAAGATAGAGGGGTTAGTGATGCTAAGTAGTATGAGTAGAGGACTTGATGGCCAAAAAACGAAGACAACCTACGGACTACCACAATTGTCGATCGACTACCACGATGATCAATCGATTACTGCGATCGATCGATCGATCAATGGGCGGTCAAACACTTGGAAGCTCGATCTACCACTCTATTTTTCAGTCATTCAGATATTCTTTTCTTGGATTGGAAACCGCATAGCGACTACCCCTGATTCCATTTATCATCTGGTAAGTGGGAGGTAACCATTATACACATGACTTGAAGGTAACTGCTACACATGTTAGTGGGTGGTAATCGTTATACACGTGTGTGGAAACTCATTTAGCGGTTGTATGACCGAAAACACTTGTAAATATTCGAAAGCGTACCAAGTAAGGAAAATGAGTAACTAATTCTCACATTGAAGGTACAGTGGGGGAGATAGCCCCAACCTCTTCTTGCAAGTATTTCATTATTCATCGAAGTAGTAGAAGTTGACTTGCTCCATTAAGGAAGTCAAAATGTTGTTTCATAGTTATTTCGAAAAATAAAAATTCAAAGTTATAGATAGAATGATTTAATTGGAACAAAATATAAAGGAGAATTCCGTTTGTACACTAGTGTACAGTCTCCTCACATGTTGGGGACCCACATGAATTAAAAATTTGTGGCCTACTCATAATGAGGGGGCTGTAGGGTGTACAACATTCGTCAGGCATAGTTCAAAACTTCAAATATAAAATTGAGTGATTGAATTATGGACCAATTTGAAATGAACATGTAAGTCAGTTAACCCCAATGAGATTTGAACAATTCTTTGTGTACAGAAAATAAGTGTACAGAATTTGTACAGAGAACACACGATAGGGGTGTGTGATTAATTTTTTGCACAATAAAATCAAAAAATGCTACTTGTACATCAAGATTTGTACATAATGATGTCGCCTCTCACATGGGGAGACCTACTCGATTATTTTATTCGAGTGGACCCCCCTCTTATGTGAAAAAAGTGTACATCTTAGATACATTTTGATGTATCAGTAGGAAAATCGCAATAAAATACACCCATGTGTGTATCTAAAATTCTTTGGCGGACAAAATTCCGTACAACCAGAATTTTTCATGAGATTTTACCGTTCTTAGTTATACTTTCCATTTTGGCACCGTTATTCCACATCTCACAGAGTGGGCGGTGGCCTCCTCTGTCTCTCTGTCTCTCTCTCTCTCTCTCTCTCCATCATCACAAATGAAGGTTACACAAATTTGAGGCCCTCATTTTGCCAGATGGGATTGCAATCTTACCAAATTCTTATTCGTCGTTTTCATGAATCAATTACTATGCACTGAATTATGTATGGTCGGTTGTATTATATTGATTGATGTTCGTCACTATGCCCCACTGAGACCACAATTGCGTGTATATATACACTTGCATTGTACGCATCACAAAGCAGAGAAATCATCACTAACAAAGAAAAAGGGGGGCAAACGTTTTCCTGTTTTAGTGTGAGAAGGGAAGAAATGGAGAGCAAAGAGGAAGATGTACGAGTGGGAGCCAACAAATTCAACGAGAGGCAGCCGATTGGCACGGCGGCGCAAAGCCAAGACAAGGACTACAAGGAGCCACCACCGGCGCCACTTTTCGACCCCGGTGAGCTGTCCTCATGGTCGTTCTACAGAGCTGGCATAGCCGAGTTCATAGCCACTTTCCTGTTCCTGTATATTACAATTTTGACAGTGATGGGAGTTAGCAAGTCTGATTCTAAGTGCTCTACTGTTGGAATCCAAGGTATTGCTTGGGCATTCGGCGGCATGATCTTTGCCCTTGTTTACTGCACTGCTGGGATTTCAGGCAAGTTCTTTACCTATAAATGATTCGCATATTTGGCTTCTATATTATGATCTTTAACATGGAATCGTCTCTGTCTCTGTTGTTTAGTCTTTGATGGTATAAAATTTAACTTTAGGAATCAAAATATGAAATTACCTAACTCAAAATTGAGTTGATTTTTCATTAATTTCTATTCTGATGAACAATTCTAACATTACTAACTTATTTTCTTCAAAGAAAATGGCATAATTTCTACTGGAAAAGAAAGCAAGTTGTAAGACCAGCAATGGTTAACGAACTGTTTGGTGTGCAGGGGGGCATATAAACCCGGCAGTGACTTTTGGGCTGTTTTTGGCAAGGAAATTGTCATTGACTCGGGCTATATTCTACATGGTGATGCAGTGTCTAGGAGCCATATGTGGTGCTGGTGTGGTTAAGGGGTTCGGAAAGACCCTGTACACGTCCAAGGGTGGTGGTGCTAATGTTGTAGCTCACGGTTACACCAAAGGTAGTGGCCTAGGTGCTGAAATTGTAGGTACCTTCGTGCTCGTTTACACCGTTTTCTCTGCTACTGATGCCAAACGTAGCGCCAGAGACTCGCACGTTCCTGTAAGCACTCTTTTTTCTTTGTCCGAGTGTTTCTGTAGAAATTATTGGTTATACTTGGTGAATGGTATGATTAAATGTGAACAAACCTTGAACAAGAATTTTATTATGTTGTTGTAATCAAAATATCCTTTCTTTGTGTGAGATTTAAATAATACAGGCTTGATCTCCTACTCTCAGTTCTCTTGTCACGGCAGTGAGAAGTTTTTATCCTCCCCTTAGAGGGCAGGAGATCAATTTCATTGAATAATATCACCAAAGGCATAAGTTGCACTTGTTGTAGAAATTGATCAATCACAACACAACATTATTGACACAAAAAAGTTTGATTAATTGGATTCCCTAATGCTGTAATTCAATGGTTTTCAGATATTAGCCCCCTTGCCCATTGGGTTTGCCGTGTTCTTGGTGCACTTGGCGACCATCCCCATTACGGGTACTGGTATTAACCCCGCCAGGAGTCTTGGTGCAGCGATCATCTACAACAAAGACAAGGCTTGGGATGATCAAGTAAGCTAAAATTCAACTGTCTCTGAATTCAATATAATCAGGATTCTACCATTGAAATATTCGAGTTAAGAGCTCACCTAGACAAATATATCCTAACAAACACTACAAGTCGTGTTAACTTCGGCTTGTATAAGGTGCATGGTAAAATGTGACATTTTTTAGTCGTTAACTTACAACAACCCTACTATTTTGGGATGACTATGGAAAATATCTGCTAAAATGGGATGATAAGATCGGATAAAGTTGGTTATCTTTTTGTGATGATATGCAGTGGATATTCTGGGTTGGACCATTCATTGGGGCAGCACTTGCAGCTCTCTACCATGTGGTTGTGATCAGAGCCATCCCATTCAAGAATAAGTGATGCCATTAGGCCTTCTCACTTGTGGTCACTGCTTCAAGTACATGAAGGATAATGAAGGCTGAATTATTTCTGTTATATTTTCTATTTTCCTCTATTTGGTTGTTTGTATTTGATCAGTACTCGTGTGTTTAGATTGTGATATGCTCTTCGAATTGGACTTTACATCTGAAAGAAAGTTCAAACAGAGCATGCTCGTGTCCTCATAAAAAAGTAGTGGGCCGGGCTTTGATCTGTAATTTGGCTGTGCAATGAGAAGTCTTAATAATCAAACGGACCATATGTACCCCATGTCTATTTGTTCTAATCATCCATATTCTCTGTCTCACGCGTGCATACCGACATTTAAAAGAGTTGAGATTAGCTGTTCCGAACTTGCTATTCCTCCAATGCATTTTATGCACTTTGGCACATTACTTCTTCTATAATGAGAAGATGTCAAATTGTAATTCGTTGCTGTGTTAAAAAGTGTGATGATTTTTTTTTTTTTAATTAATTTGATTAGAAGAGATAATATTTTCACGTGTTGAAAATGTATTGAGGCATGGTTCAAAGGGCAACAAGTTCAGAAAAACGTGTCTAAACTCGAGAGATAAGAGGGGGGAAGAGGGGCGTGGCCGCATTATGGCGTGGTTAATGCTTTGCAAGTGGTATCATAGACCAGGCACAAGCCAGATGAGTTAGGGTGGACCACTTGGAGAGAAAATTGTGTCTGTTGCTAATATTGTTGACGAGAATTTAGAGGGTGGCGAGGGAGAATTTCAACTTTTAGGCTTTATTTGGTACGTAAAATTGATGGTTGCAATGAATTATATATATTTATCAAATGAGTCACTAGAACAAGACACTACATTATGCCTATTGACTGTGCAAGTGACATTATGGACTAGTGACAAGCAAGGTACGAGTATGGGAGGACCACCTAAGAAAAACTACTTGTTTAGCCTGTTGCACTAACCCCAACTTTGAGGGTCCCCACTGACCCACGCCTAGAGCATTGTAAAGGAGATAAATTGTGGGATATATCTCAGTAGGTTAGGGTATAAGAGCTGTCATTCTAGTGTCCACAAAGAGTCCAATTTCATACTTTGTAAGAGGTAAAAATCGAACTCTCGCGCTGCGACTGTCACTTCAGCTAATACTACCTCACTCATGTCATTTGCACCACTGAACTATGTTCCGGGAGCAAACACCAATTGATGCTAGTATTAAGATGAAATGGTTAAAGTTCATTCAACATTATAGATATTTGTGTTTTGGGTTAGTCTACATGTACATCTCGTGGTGTACATAATAGACTACACCACCCTCACATGGAAGAGGGTCCACGAATATTTAATTATGTGTGGGCTCTCTTCCATGTGAGTAGGATGTAGTCTATTATGTATATTATTATGTATATATAGACTAATTCTTGTGTTTTATCCTTAGAATTGAAAACGTGTTGGCCAGAAATTATAGAGAACTAGGTGGGGACTCTGGAGATTTTTGATAGACCGGAAGAGAAAGATAATTGAAATTAGTGGGGACAACATTTAGTGCTTATTTGATAAAAGGTTTTTTAAAGTTGTATAAATTTGTCAAATTTCATTTTTAATCGCACATTTCATGACAATCCACGATTTTTATCTATTTTTTAATCATATATTTCATTAATTTTTATGAGAATTTTTTTATCAAAAACAATATCAGTCAACCCCTTAATATGTTTTCTAACAAAAGTTAAAGTCCATCTGTATGACTTTAAAAGTCACATTTGTCTATTTGCTAAGGAAAATGTCAAAGAAACAGGGTCAATGACAGATCATGTTTACAGGGCACCCTGTTTCCCCAACAAAACCCATTTGCTAATGTATATGTCTTTGGTGTCGTATAATTTTTTACTGGGAGCGATTAAGGGACATAATTTTGGATAACGCGCCCTTATTTAATTTTCATTATTTTTTTTTTTTAAAAAAAAAATCTTTCTATTTTTTTCAATCACATTTTCTTCAATAAAATAATATTACACCCAAATTTAAAATTTTTTCTTATTTTTTAATCATACATTCTCTATCAATTTACTATTCAAAAATGCATTCTTAGCCCAATATGAGGTTCATACCGTTTCTATATTTGAACTCTTGAACTGCACATACTCAATTATTAGTCAAAAATATTAGACCAAAGATCCAATCCCTAATACCATTTCTCGTCAACTATCTATTACATGTTTTGAAGTTGTGCTTTTAGCATTAACAAAAGCATGTTAATTGAACTAAAAGTGTTACATCACCTAGTATTTAGCACCGAGAACAACAAAAGGCCAAGTCTACAAATAATAAGAATGACAATGGACGGGAGAGGCTCTTGATATCCCCCTATTATATCCCTCTATTGGAGATTTTCGTGAATATCATTATTTTTTGTCTTGTTTACTTATTTATTTATATTTAAAAAATTGAAATATGAAAATAAAGTAAACATAGAAAATAAGATTCTAAACGGGTTTGTGGAACCCGGCGGGTGCGGGAGACGGGCAACGTTTGAATGATTTGTGTCATCCGTGCTATAAGTCGTCTATCAGCTGGAAATAGCGCTATTTATGTCAATATCGGGCATTCAATATGGGCTACAAAATTGTGGCCATCAACAATAAAATCTGGCCCATAACCACAGAATTAGGAAATCCAGTTGAACAGCGAAAGGAAAAAAACAAGTGGAAATTACACATTCCAATTGATTTCAAGATCCCATTTCATAACGCAGATGACGTGTTTAATATTTTAAGTGAAAACTCTTTAAATGTTAGTATTGGGTTAAGTTTCAAGTTGCTAGTTATCTATTCTCCATCACTGATATTTTGCCTTTTTTACTCATATTTGACTGAAAACAATTATTACCTTTTCAATGGCGAGCGGCGAGCCGGCGATGGAAGCCGGTGTATAGCAGAGGGCCGGCGGATCTGTTGAGTGGAGGAGTGTTTTGTAACTTTTGTTTTCAATTTTCAGATTTAACGTGTAATCGTGTAGGGTTAGAGACATAGAGTTAGGTTAATGAATTATAAGAATTTACTTAATAATGTTCATTGGGCTAGAATTTTGGGGAAATTCAATTGTCAAAATTGGCTAATTAATTTTGGAAAAAAATAATAGAAAGTCCAATTGTCCAATTAATTTTTTTTAAAGGTAATCGGTTCGAGACAGGGCATCGTCGCTAAATACCATATCTACCCCCACCACAAATCGGGTCATTAAAATCAAAATCATAATCATCACATTGCCATCGGTTCGATTTTTTTCGCTCAATTCGGTTCGGTTAACCGTAATTTCGATTTTAACGGTTCGAATTGTCATCTCTAATTGTCGGAAGGTGGGGATGGTTTAGGCGAAGAAGGTGGCTACGATGGTGGTTTAGGCGGTGATGAGTGGTAGCTACAAATTATTTGGTCGATTGTGATCATGAAATTGGTTAATCTGTGATCAAGAAATAGTATGTGACAAATGATAAAGATAGTTTGTGACTAACAAATAATATGCGACCTAAGAAATTATTAATCTGTGATCAATAATCTGAAAAATTATGACTGTATAATAAATTGTAACTTATAATAATTGTGATTTGTGCCCTATAAACAAATTGTGAATTATGAAATTTTTTAATCGTGATCGTAAAATAATTTATGATATATTAAAATTCTATTTGTAACCTTGGAAATAAACTTTGACCTATAAAATATTTGATTTGTGATCTCGAAATAATTTGTAATTAATTAATTTGATAATATGTGATCAATAAATAAATTTGTGATCAAATTATGAGCACGTTTGATGCACATTATTTTGAAGAAAATGCATTTTTTGATGTAATGATGGTGAATATGTGGTTGAAAAGTTATTAATGTGATGGAAAATATTATTTTATTGAAGAATGTGTGGTTGAAAATGAGTAAAAGAATAATAATGAGAATTAAAATGGGAATCAAACAGGACCATATAGATGTATAACTTTTATATAATTAATTAATTAAATATATAATTAATTAATTAAATCATAAATAAATTTTAATAAAAATCTTATTTTTAAAATTTGAAACTTGTTCTCTAACTGGACCATACTTATCGTACTTATGAATTTTCCCCAAAAAAAGACAAAGGTCAGTCTGTTTATCTCCAATTCAAAACCGCGAGAAAAAGTAGTTTGTCGCCGATATTTTTCTTTCTGCTCAAGAAATCATTGCCGATTGAACATCAGATCCGACCAAAAAATCTTCTGTAAAATCAAAAATCAAAACAATGGATGTCATAAAATCGCAGCAAATATCGGCACGTCCTATCGACAAGGTGGTGGTGCATCCGCTAGTGCTGCTGAGCATCGTCGACCACTACAACCGAGTTGCACGCGACACCAAGAAGCGCGTTGTTGGTGTTCTTCTCGGAACTTCCTTCAAGGGCACTGTTGACGTCACCAACAGCTATGCTGGTGAGTATTTATCGCCGCCCCATCTTCGGATCTGATAATTTCTGTCATATGTCGATTTTGAGCTTGTTCGTCGGATTTTTATGTATATTGGTGGTGTGGTATTTGAATTTTTCCGGGATTTGAATTCGGTTAAGTTTGATTAGGAGTTTGGTGTTGCTCTAGAATTGTTTCAAGTGAAATATTTGACTTTGGTTTGTATGGGGTAATTTGGCGTATGAATTTTTGATATTTTGGTGCGAGGATTTGTTCGTAATTAAGTGGAAAGTAAACATATGTCTTCGGAAGTGGCAAAAATAGAAATTTGAGGACCAACGAACAACTATATGGATTTGGTTATTGACATTTTTGGGGTGTTACTTGGAATGAGGGATTATTTTAGATTTTAATGGTTGTAAGTGAATGAAACTAAAGTAAAAAATGTGAAAGCGAAACATACTGGAAGTGATCAAGAGGTGAATTTAAATTCTTATTGTTTGCTTTTGTTAAAGCTTTATGCTTCTATATTTTGTGTAAGGCTTCGCTTGCCAACACAGGGATTGGAGTAGAATTAGGTCAATTTTTCAAAATAGACCTCTTTTAAAGGACGAAGTGAAATAAAAGGCCATTTTTTAATGGGTTTGTCAAGCTTACTGTAGGTCGAGTTACTATAGGCCTGTTTGGTCACATTTCTTTAAACTAATTTTTTTCCGAACTCGTTTTCAATCACAAATTTCATGAGACCCACAATTTCTATCAACCTTTATCAAAATTTACTAAAAATATGGCGCGAGATTGTAACATTACTCAGAAGGCATTGCTGAGTGTGTCACTGCTAACTTTTCTGGTGTTTTTGGGACAGTCATCTAGGAGATGCTGCTCTCCGATTGATGCTCTACTTCACTAGGATGGTGTGTTTGATGCCAAGGATTGACCAATATTGCAATGGATTTAGACTTAAAAAAGTCTTCAAAGTTGAAGTGAAGGATATTTGGGATTATTCAATATGCAGACACCCCTTCAAAGAGATATAACTTATAAGTTATTTGGCCATTTTTCATTTTCTCTTCCCATTTGGTCTTTATTTAGAAGTACCCTCTAGAACTATCATATTCCACCTCCAAACAACTCTTATCCATGCCATGAAATTCAGTGTAATTTCCATTTTTATTTGCTTGTGAAGTTTCCTTTATAAGTCTATTTCCATTACAGTGGATTTATATTGCAAATGTTTTTCCAAAACTTATTTTCAGTTGTGAGAACCTTTTTGAGAAGCATAAATGAAAAGATATCGTGTATGCATATCTTTGGTCAGGCTTCACTATGACCTGATAACTAGTATCTCCTCCCCATCCAGCTCTATTGTTATTTTCTTCCTTTTTTTCTGTAGTAAATCAAGGAACTCATCCCACATGTGCCTTCTTGTGAGTGAAATACATATATAGCTCCTGTTTTTTATAGATGTATTAAAATCAGATTTTTAGTAGAATTTGATAAAAGTAGATGGAATGTGTGATTGAAAAATTGTGGGTCCTATGAAATATATGGTTAAAATTAATTGTTAACTTTGACATAGATTTTAATCAGATTTTTTTAGCAGTACCGAACAGGGCCATAGTTATGATTGAATACCCCGAATCTACGTGTATTTTTTACCAAACTTTGTGATATCATTCATTCTTACTATAAATTTGTTCCTTCGCTAATGAAAATGACAGGAAAGCCAAAATTTTCTATTCATTGCATTCGAATGCACTACATGTTTTGAAATTGTAAAAAAAATAAGTATGCTTAGAGGAGTCCTTTACAATACTATGTGACTGCTGTTTTTAAATTAAGGAGATTAGGCTCAGTGTTGTGGATGCAATTTGTTTTTGAGAAGCAGGACTATATTCCATTTCTGTCTTGGCATATCTTCTGAGTTTAGAAAGATCATTTGCACTTCATGTGTTGCATATGCTGTGACTTTTTACTTTTTATATCTGGGTGATATGTGTAGTGCCTTTCGAAGAAGATGACAAAGACACAGGCATCTGGTTTCTTGACCACAACTACCATGAATCAATGTTTTCCATGTTCAGAAGAATAAATGGTATGTGATTCTAAATTATTGTAGTTTCTGTTTAAATATTTCCAGGAGTTTATGGCACAGTTTGATTGACTCCAAAATTCTATCAGCCAAGGAGCACGTTATTGGTTGGTACAGCTCTGGTCCAAAACTGCGGGAGAACGATCTAAATATCCATGCACTTTTCAATGAGTAAGAGCGTCTGTCCCTGTACAGCAGAATTTTAACCTTTTCCTTTCATTGGTAGATACTAGACAACTATTGATTCTTGTTTTGGGTAATTGCTGAGTTTGTCCATTAGACTACTGAGACAGCAGCAAAAGCAGACGTTATAAATTTGTGGTGAAAATGTCTTTTGCAGAAAAAAGTTCCACTCGTTTAGAATTATTCATGTATTTGCAAATAAAGATTACTGCATTTGGTAGGAGTTGGGGTCCGAAGAAAAGATGAAAGTTCATGGAAGCTTACTAATGTTTCCCCATTATATTGGTGTACAAGGAATCTATTTTATCCTAAACTACATTTTGACTTGTGTGTCGTATCTACTATGAAAACATGGTGACGTGAAAACTTCTTCTTATGTGTCTTCTCCCAACCTCTGGACTTTGTTCATGTTCTTAAAAATGTCTAATAAACCCTTCATCCTCCACCTATTCTGCTCTCAGCTGAGCTAAAGATATCCTTATGTTCTTACGATTTGCCCATCTCATTAACAATTTTTTGAGCATATTGTACAATCTTTAGATTTTGTGCTTGTTTAGGAAAGCTTAAAAAGTTGCCATAAATTTGAGGTCAAAGTCTTTAATTAATTTTAACTACACATTTCAGGGGATTCACGACTTTTATCAATTTTTTAAACCAAATATTTCATCAACTTTTATCAAAATTTATTAAAACTTTTATCTAAAGCTTGGTCAAACTACTCTTTCATTTCCTTTCAATTATCAACTTCTGTTTATGTTATCGCAGCTATGTCCCCACTCCTGTGTTGGTGATTATAGACGTCCAGCCAAAAGAGCTTGGAATACCTACTAAAGCTTATTATGCTGTCGAGGAGGTTAAAGAGGTACAAAAAAAGTTTGTTATATATTTGGTTTACTGGGCTGGATATTTGCTTGATCAACCAAGACCTCAAATTTTTTTGTACTTGTTTTACTTGGCTAGATATTTGCTTGCACAACTAAAACCACAAATTTTTTTGAGAGGATATAAATAGAAAGATTGCAAAACCGCAAAGCTAGACATTTGGTAGAAACAGGGTATAAATGTGCAAAATTCTGGTCTAATGCTTGGATGACTTGCAGAATGCAACTCAGAAAAGCCAGAAGGTATTTGTGCACGTTCCTTCAGAAATTGCTGCTCATGAAGTTGAAGAAATAGGTATGCACACCACATTCCAGATGTGCATTTCTCATGTAAATCTGCCGTTTTATATAATTAATCCAAAGAGGAGGCCTACTTGCCAACTGCTAGCATTTCACTTGTATTAATATTGTCATTTTTTAGTTTTCCTTCTCTCTTCTCTATAAACCTTTCTCCCATTCCTACTCATCCTTCCTGTGACAGGAGTTGAACACTTGCTGCGGGATGTGAAGGATACAACAATCAGTACACTAGCAACAGAGGTTTCTTTTCCACCTCTCTCCTTCTAGTGTAATCATGATTCTCAATATATTTGATAAATAGTACTCAATTGAATTCTTTTTCTTTCCTCTTATTTACCTGTTGATGTAAAAATGAATAAGAAAAAGAAATTTGGAGCTCATTGTCCTGTCCAGGTGAGTGGAAAGCTTACAGCTTTGAAGGGATTGGATGCACGATTGAAAGAAATACGAAGTTATATTGACCTTGTTATTGAAGGGAAACTTCCATTAAACCATGAGATTCTATACCATCTACAGGTAACACGTTGTGTTGCATTACAATTTCTATTTACGAAACACATCATCGATGCCCTAGCTACCTTTCCAACTCCAACCATGGGAAATTATTGGTTTACACATCAGTTAATATTTATGTTAAATATATTCCAAAATGATTTGTGTTGGTGGGTTTTGGGTTATCTATCTAGATATAATTCTTGATATTTTGGCTAATGTTGCATAATAAGTTAACATACAGTAGGAAATAAGTTGAATGATTGCCTGAGGTGGATATGTAGTTGTAAGCTCACACTTGAGAGCCTGGATTGATCATCTTGTTATGTGACTTATAAAGGGCCTTCAGATTGGGAATTTTCATCCTATGGCTACTTGGTAGCTCTTGACTATTATTGATGTTACATTCAACAACAGCAAAATTATGGGCTTGTGAAATAGAACATCTGAAACCCCCTTCCTGGAGTCCGATGAGGCTTTATAGTAGTGTCTTACGCATTTTTGTTAAAAATCTACGACTTCGTTCTGTTCTATGATTCCTTATTGTTGGTGTGGATATCACTCTATGCATGCACTTCCACGATTACAGATGATTTCCTATATTGAAATGTGTCCCAATTCCACAGGATGTGTTCAATCTACTACCAAATCTCAATGTCTCTGAACTAATTAAATCTTTTGCAGGTAAATTAGCTGGCCTTCAATTATTATTTCCTTTATTTTCCTGTTGAAAAGGGCATTCTGTATCTCAGGATTCTGAGGCTGTCTCTTGTCGGATTTACTGATGTGCTTCTTTTAACAGTGAAAACCAATGATATGATGTTGGTCATATATCTTTCATCCCTTATCCGCAGTGTGATTGCTCTCCATAACTTGATCAACAACAAGGTGAGATGTCCTCGGATTTTGCTCATAGCCTTTTCCATTTTTTTGGTTGTCCAACATGTTAAAACAACTACGGAAGCTGTAGAATCTTGATTTTAATACTGGAAACGCAGCAGTCTTTCTGATCTACCTTTATGGAAATGGTGGCATCTACCAAATTAACAATTAAACACCAGTTATTGGTTTATGTCATCGAAGAAATACCATTAGTTGGTTGTAGGCAAAGAGAACTGATGTTAAAATGGCACCTGAAGAGTATTGTGGGGTCGGATAAATCATAAATGTGTATGGATAAACTGAAAAATAATGAAAATGAAAGTAATTAATTTGCTTGGGTACCTTGTAACCACATAAACCTGGCAGCCTCCTCTAAGGTTATATACGTTTTATTATCCAAGCACCAGATCCTTTGTTGAGGAACTGTTATCTCATAATCAATCCTATTGCACATTATATGATTAATAAAAGCAACAAGTGCATGCTATTTTGTACATTGTAATTAGTTGTCCCTGCTAAGATTGGTTGCATAAATTTGTATACGTTCTCTCATCTTGATATTTTGGGGACTTTATTTCAGATGCTTAACAAAGAACATGAAAAGGCAGAAGACGCCAAGCCAGTTGCTGTGTCAACTGCTGCTGGAAGCTAAGCATGCAAATGTCCCATTGAGAGTTTGCTTTTTCGTGGAATTCAATGTGGTGGCTGAATTTGACATCGGAATCCAGACTTTACATTTTGGGAATGTTACAACTTACAGATGAAGGCACTCTCATGGTTCAGGCTGAATTTAGATTTTCTCAATAGTTTATGCCTTTGATACCATGTGAACATTTTAAATAGTCAGTCACCGAAATGGGAGCATATATTAAATTATTAATAGAGAACATATCACTTTTTCTCCCCCTGTACTTGGATAGGAATTTGTGGTGTTTGTCTGAATTGTGTTGGAGAGATACACCCGGTCCTGGATAGAGGGATAGGATTTAATTTAATTATGTTCATGTCATTTATGCTTTAATATTGCACGGATACTGCTTTTGGACCCCTGTGAATCAATGTTCAGATGAAGTCCTAAACTAAGAAACTGGTCAATAGAAGCCTTACACTTGATTCGCCTATCACCTCTCGGCACATTGTAGTTGCCTGAGTCTTGTTTTCCCTGCTACTCTTTACGAGCATCGATCTTTGCTTGGGTGTCAATCTTTACACCTGTACTCTGCACTTATCTTTACGAGTGTCGATCTTTGCTTGGCGGGATATGTGGAATTTACACGCGCATGCATGATAAAATAATGGATTTGCTTGATCGACATGGATGCTGGAAAAGAAATAAATTATAATATTATCGATCTAGAGTAAAAAACAGAGGATGCATAGAAGCAGTATTTTGGTACAAACAAGTATAATGAAATTAATCAATTTTCTTCTTCATCATCAGGCTACACTAATTCCTCAAACTCAGAATCCATGCTCACCTCATTCATCACGTGCACTAATATATTTCCCAATTTCACACATTTAGAATTTTTTTTTTTTTTTGGCTGAATGTATTACCAACCATTTAAATGTGTGATGCAATCTATTAATTTAAAAACATTCAAGCTTTCAATTTTAGCACGCTGTGCGTAACATGTTTTTCTTTAGGATTTAAGCGATGTATAACAACAATACATAGGTACATGATAAAATTGACATGTTTAAACGCAATGTCTTGCAACATTTGGCACTTCGTCAATGTACTAGTGTAATTATATATATTCTTTGTTAGATTTGTTACAACAAGTAGACGCAAGTCCTAACTATTGAATCGAGAGAACAATTCTCAAATAGCCTTGAAAACTTTACTAGTCAATACTTTTAAACATTTTTTACTCTCAAAATATTGCTTTCAAATTTTTATTTTTATGTTTTTTTACACAATAATTTTTTGTAACACGATATGTTCCATTTTGAAATGAAGTGTTACATATTTTACATACATTTCACTACCGTATTTTCAATACTATCGTTGCTATCAATTGTAAGTGTGTTTTACACACATTTTGTCACCAATTTTTAGGGTGCGTTGGATTACAATGGTGAAATTTGGGTGGAAAGAAAACGAATTTTAGGGAATTGAATTTCCTAGAATTTGTTTTAGAGAGAATTATAATGAATGATATTTGATTGGTATAATTTTCCACATAATCTGTTTGGCTTTGTTTTTCATGCAAATTATTACTTTTTGGGATAATTTTTTTTACAATTTGTATTAAAATTTGTTTGGATTGTCAAAAAGTAAACAAAAAATTAATAATAATTTTTGAAATTTTTTTGTGTTTGTTTGGCTTTATTTTTTTATGTAAATTGTCAATTAAATGGATAAATTTTTTTTACCATTGAATTTAAAATATGTTTCCATTGCCAAAAATTAAAAAATAATAATAATAAAAAGATGGAAAAACACTTTCCCACTAAAATCATAGAAAAATGAAAGGTGGAGAATGTGTTTTAAATTGTTGTACCTAGAAAATGGGTGAAATTGAATTCTATGAAAAAAGTTATGCAATCAAATACCAAAATTAAGTATGAAAAATGAAACATTTTTCCTTCCTTTTCAACACTTTTCCACCCTTTTCAAACGGACCGTTGTTGTCAATGTGTTCGTCACTACCACTTGTAACATTAGTGTTGCATTCACATGTCATAGTAAAAACCTTGTATAGATAATTTTTTTGAAAATTAGAAAAAATATGATTTTAAGATTTCATTCTCATTAAGCAGATCATTACAAAATTTATTCAAAAGCAAGGTGTTAAATATATTATTATTATATAAAATAAGTATGTATCAAACTAGAGTAATGCAATTCCGTTCTCCCGTGCTCCAAGCGTAGGAGAACGATATGCGCTTTGCCTTGCCTTTTAGGCAAGGCAAAGCCTTGAAAATAATGCAAGGCCTGTCACAGTAGGCCTTGCATTATTTTATTTTTTATCTTTTTTTTTTTTGGTTTTTTGTTATTATTATTTTTTTTTTTTTTGTACTAGTTCGACGTAATTTGAATTAATTTTTTTTTTTTGTCTTTTGTTAAAAAAAATAATTTTAATTCAAATTACGTCGAACATTGTAACACATTCATACAAAATAAAATAGACATTGCATAAATTAGATAAATTTTCTTCAAATTACGTCGAACGAGTACAACAATAAGTGGTTTAATGGTGGATGAATGTGCTTTGACTGACGACCATTAAATTTGAATTTAATTTAATTTTATTGTTGTACTCGTTCGATGTAGTTTGAATTAAATTCTTTTTTTTTTTATTCTTCAATTGTTAATATTAAAAAAAAAAAAAAAATCAAACTACGTCGAACAAGTATAAAAAAAATAGTTAACAAAAAATCAAAAAAAAAAAATATAAAATATAAAAAGTTAAAGAATAAAATAATGTAAGGCCTGCTTTCAAGGCTTTGCCTTGCCTAAAGGCAAGGCAAAGCGCATATCGTTCTTTTGCGCTTGGCGTATAGGAGAACGAAACTGAGAATAATGTTAGATGTACTAAATAAATTCTTACAAAATATTTATAGACAAGACACAATACTAAAGTGTGTGGTCTAGTTTTTGAAATAAAATATTCACATGAAATCTAGCCTATGTGAGACTCCGTGAGACTTTTGTAAAGAAACCCCCCTTGCACACGAAATTACCCCCAATTTGAAGGCTAATTATAGTCTTTCAAAACAACAAAACATGTAGAGAGAATCCTTTCGTCAGTTGATGGATATTTTGCAATCATATTCAATGTCTTTATTTCGATGCCTTAAATGAAGCTCTCCCCTTTGTAATCAAGTCACAATTTTGTACGGAATTTTCGGACATATTTTTTTGACACATTCTTAAAATGTAAATGCTAACTTGAAACAGAAAAATTGGATAGTCAGGGGGTCGGTGCCAAGTCGATGACTGACCTCTCACTGTGCGATGGGACTCACGTGTATAAAATATTTTCAAAAATTATAGATCATCCCCCCTATGTGAGGGGTCGGTCACCAAATCTGACACCGACCCCCCGACCATGTAGCACGGCTCAACTTGAAACCATAGAATGTATTATGCATGATATGTTGGACAAAGGATTTTTACTGATTTATCACTGACAGTCACAATCACACAAACTTATAAGTCACAAATACACAACGTAATAGACCCTTCATATAACAAATTAAAAATGAAGCTTGTATATTAATAGATCCATGTGGATTAAAACTAATAGTTTGAAGATTATAGTTTTGGTTCCATTTGAAGGTGATTTTGTTCATCCCTAATTGCTATTAAGTTCTTCCCTCTAAATTGATGATGGCCATGGCCCATGGGAGAGTCTTGGACAATCAAACCATTTGATTTATTTCTGGTTGATTTCAAGAAGAAAAGGAAGTTCTATATTTCAAGTATTTACCGAAACATACTCCATGAACTCAGGGTCGGATTCTAAGGCTGCCATGGTCTCTGGTGCCAAAACCACTTCTAAATCAACGCTTCCATCACCACTGCGACATGGAAATGCTGAAATCTTGCCATCAAATTTGTTCGCCCGCCCGCTCCGAACCGCCATGGGTTTGCCCCACCCGAAATCGTTCTCGTACATTGGAAACCTTGGAGAGCTTCCCATTGTGATCATCGCACCATCGAAATTCCCCAACGGGAAGCATCGCGGCTCCTGCTCCCACTTCCCGATATATTTTCTTACCATGGCGTTATCGTAGCCCAACACGTTTTTGTTCAATTGCTTGGCGCACCAACGCAAATCTTTAGCCAACACGTCGCCGGCTGAAGCGCATGTCGGAATACTCTGAATCGCGTTGCCAAAGTATAGTGCATCCAGCTTCGGTTCGAGCCGGTGCCGGCAATTCACTGCCATCCGGAACGTTGTCGTTTTGGAGGCTGGAAATTTTCTCGCTCGAGTGATGCCGCGCCATAACAGGGCACACAGTGATTGAAATGATGAAATCTCACCAGTTGGATTTTTGTTACTTGATTCCCTGGAAATGGTGTTTCTGAGCCAAGTTAATGGTGTCAACTTTCCATCAGGAAATTTCGTCGGGTCTTTACTCTGCTTACCCATCAATTCCCATTTCTCGTTATTGGCTTTGGATTTCAGCTTCTGAATGGATTCTCTGCTAAAACTGAAAATTCTCTCTCTTAACGGTGCATCAACGGAGAAACTAACCTTGGGGCCACCGACGGGGAGTTTCAGCACCGCTGGAGAAATCAAAACAGAGTCACGACAGAAGTCTGGCGTCCTTGAAATCCTCTCATCACCTCTACTTAACTCAGCAAAAGTGTTGAAGAAATTCCAGAAGGAAGTTCCATCTGTAACAGCGTGATTCACGTCGCAGCCAATGAAAACACCATCGGCCAATTCCGTGACCTTCACAGCAAGAACAGGGCTGAAATGGCCTTCATAACTCACCTTCTGGTCAAAAGCAAAGAACCCATTAACTTCTTGAGGCACATCAATGGAGTCCAAAACATCCTTCATGTGAATGTGGGTCCCACTTGCTCGGATAAAATCTACTCCAGCGTCATTGCAGGTAATGTAAACATATCCCTCTGAGTCGGTGGTGAGTCGACCCGCAAGCGGCGGAAAATGAGTCAAAGTCTGTGAAAGGGTGATTTTGAGGCGAGCCACGAGTTCAGAAATTGGAAACGGGGGGCGAGTAAACAAAACTCCTTTCTGAATGTAGTGACAAGAGAGCATTGGAAGGTCTGAAACAGAAAGTTTGAGGTCACCCAAATTGGATTTTTGTGCTGGGAAAATTGTGCATTTGGAAACCAGAGTTAAAGAGTGCCAAGGCATTTTCAAACCTTGATTTGCTCTGCTTCTCACTTCAGAGGAGGAACAGAAGTGAGAACTGAGAGTGAAGAGTGAAGACGTAGGGGTTGGTTTATATAGGGGTGTTGGGTTGCTGAGGTGGCATTACTTATTGCTCATTTAATTTCACCTTTCATTTATCCTATCATCTAGGACCACTTAAATTGGAATTGCAATCTCAGTGAAACTAAATAGCATTGATATATCCTATAATCTAGGTCACCTAAATTGGAATTTTAATCTCAGTGAAATTAAATAACATTGATGGTGCCGGCTGTTTGATTCTTACAATTTGTGTGTTAGTTGACTTCAAATTTATATCACTTTATTGGAATGAAGGTTCAAAATATATAGCCCCAATAAAAATTATGTTTTTAGTAAATTTTGATAAATGACCTATTAGTAAATAATAATAAGAAATTTCAAATGAGGTAGCACTTGGGGCATCTTCAACCCTTGCACAATTCCATCATTTTACACCAAAAATATGGTGAAAATCGTTAAGAATGAATTTGGTGCAACTTTTGACATAATGAGTTGGGGATGATTTTCAATTTGATACAAGATTTGATGTAAAATTGTGCAAAACTTACCTCAAATTTTGATGCAGATGTGGAGATGTTCCTAGCACCTACGTTCATTAAGAAGAGGTGTCAAATATTTTAGCAAGGACGTGGCCAAGAAACAACTAAACAGATGGGGCTACTAGAATGCAGCATGTGCGTTGTATGGACTTTCTCCGCCAAAAATCAAAAATATTGTTGAAATTTGATGAGGGATGGTTGTATGGTCTCTCATTTTGCTGCAATTAAATTCTTGAATTACTCAACAAATTTAAATTTTAAGTATTAATAATAAATAGTTGCTATTAACCTCCAAATCTAGCTAGACCTAGTTATCAACAGATTCAAACCCTTTTTAAGATCCACGTGTATATTATCTGTACATTTGAACATCACGTTAAACTGCACAAGAATGTAGCTCTAATGGGTTGTTACTTTCGCATGCTTTCAACGCTCAAGTGAGACAGTGGAGAATATTGAGGCGTGGGAAAGACATAATATTGGACAAAAAATGGGTGCTAGGTTTAGTTTATACTTGCACAAGAGTAAACTTACAGGAGTTTGGATTACCTTTGAATGAGAATGAGAGAGAAAGCCAAGTATGTATATGTGGAAGAGACCTTCTGAATATTTGACAGTGACCTCATCATAATGAACAACTTATTATGTACAATTGTTTTAATCGACATCATGGGCATGTGAGCTAAAAAGTTATGACTTTACAAGATATCGTTGCTGAAGAGTTGTCACATTACTCAATCAAATGTACCGTGTGCAACTTGACCAAGGCAAGTCCCATAGCAGAGCCCCATTGTTTCAGATGCCCATCGCCTCGTCTCGGGCAACAACATTCTCTGGCAAAACGTTCAAAGGCATGGCCTAATCGCCTTGAAAGGCTCATGTGAAAGAGACGATGTGAATTAGAGCGCTCACGTTACATGGTCTTTTACTTAGTTGGTTGCCACGTTGTATACTTTGTAGACAGAGAACTCATAGTCCCCTAAGTTCGAGCTTATAATTTATTGGATTAATATATATGTACTCACCGGTTTACTAAATGTTGTACTCTCTCTCACATAAAATGTGGATCCCACTTGAATTTAAAAATATTGGCTGTGTGGTCCCCACCCTTATTGTGTGTAGTGAGTAAACCATTTTGTAAAAATGTGTGAGTACATGTAGCATGGTCCTAATTTATTTAGGCATTGAACTTGTAAAATGTAATTATTTTGCAAGACAAAGACTAGCGAAGCCAAGGATAACAATCACGCAAAGCAAGGAAACAAATAGAACAAGAGTCATGTTACAGGAACATTATGGATGATCGCACACTCACATGCGAAAAAATATTATTTTATTCACATGGGCCCCGCACACTCACATGCGGTCACCCATGTGATTATCCATGCAGGTAGAGTATCATTTTCCAATAAAACAATCATCTATCGAGTGAGGCATCTGGTAGAGTGAGAAACAAATAGGTGTGTTTGAAATTTTGGATAAGAGGGTGGTATGATTGGAGAGGTGATGATGTGACAAATCACTTGACAATGTTTACTCCGAGGTAGATGAGCGTAAATAGTCCTTCAAATCCAAGTATAAATATTTATGTAAGGCATGTTAGTGCTCCGAAATGATAATTCCAAGTGAAGATGACCTATTTCAGGGATGAGACTCTTCAGAAGAGGTGAAGTTCCATTTAGGGATGAAACTCTTCTGTATAGACGATAAAACCGGAATGAAGAATATGAAGTGAAAAGCGCTTGTTCGTGAGGTGATGACACGTTGCATATTTATAAGATAATCTTTGGGATTCAATACATATTTATATGTTCCCAATTTGATTGATTTCGATATAGATTATTGATTATTGTCGAATCATTGATTTTCAGCACAAAGGCAAGAAGTGACAAAGATGGATGATTGATAATTGAATCATATGTGAACAGTACGTAATTGGATTTTATTCTGAAAACCCTAGTGCATGCTCGTACACAATTTAATTTTGGAAAAATTACAGTTATGGTATCAAATCTAAATATTTTTCTTTTATGCGGACTTGATACAAATTTTTACTTTGTAGCATTCATGATACCTAACATTTCAAGAACTCACACACACCGAAACCCAAATTGACAGAAATGTTAGTTTGACTGTTAGTTGATGAATAATCAAAGATTTAACCAAATATTGACTGATTTTTAAAGGCCAAATGGATAACTTTTACATTTTTTATATAAAAAAAATTAAAATAAAAGAATTACACCAGGAAAAAAAAAACACTCAATCATCCTTACCAACTCACCGCAATCCCCCATCAATAGGGATGACAATTTAATCCGTCCCGTCCCATCGGATTGACGGGACAGGGTGGGACGTCTGGGGTTGCCCCGTCCAACAATTATATTATATAATTGTCAATTTAAAATTTTACATAACTAACAATTGTTTATATAATTTATAAATTCGGTCATTCAATCTTTTTATTATAATTAAATTATATAATCTGAAATTCTGAATCATGATAGTTAAATAAATATTTTTTACTTTTGAAAGATTTATACCAATTAATTAAAGCAAGTTAATATTTTGATCAAAAAAATTAGAAAAAAAATTAAAATATATAGAATGACCTTTAGGTTTTGAGTTAAGGGTTGAACTTTAAATAATAACATAACTCGAATTTTGAAAATGTGAAAAAAAATAATAATAATAATAATAAAATAAACGGGGATAACAAATGGGGGAAATTTTCGCCCCGTCCCGTTCCATCTCAGATGGGACGGGACATGAGGCAAGACGAAATTAGAGTGAAATGAGGTGGGACGAGATGAAGGTGTCCAGCTCAATCCTGTCTAGGGGTGTAAGTGGTCCGATTTTACCGATTTTTGACAGATTTTCAAACCAAACCGTTTACACCGGTTTGAGAAAAACTCAAACCTAAACCAAACCATTTTGAACGGTTTGAAAAAAATTCAAACCTAAACCTAACGGTTTGGTCCGGTTTTAAATCGCCGGTTTCGCCGTATATTTTTTTGCCCGTCGTCCGATTTTAAACCACCGATTTCGCCGTATATTTTTTTGTCTATCTACTTTTATGCCATTTATTTAGGAGTGGACAATTTTTCAAGAACCGGTGGAATCGGACCGGAACCATTTAGAAAAATAATTTAATTTTGGGACAAATTATTAAGAACCAACCAGTTTCGGTCCAGTTCTCGATTCTAGTATGGGAACTACTGGGAACCGGATGATTCTCATATGATTTTTTTTTTTTTTTTGGTAAAATATATGATTCAATCTCCACTCACTTTTATAAAAAAATAATAAGATTCCTTTTTCATTTTAAACCTTAACACTTTCCTTTTTCTCTTTGATTCTTTTCTTCTCTCTTCTTATAATTATTTGATTAATTGATTCTCAAACCAAATTAGAATATTGGGTAAATCTATACCTAAATAAATTTATTTACAATATATAATTTCATTTCTAAGATCCGAAATTTTTATTTTGTTTTCACTTTGATTACATAGTTGTTGATCCGATCAGAACTTTTTATTTAGATTTCTACAAATTATAATCGACAGAACCAGAAGTTGCAATAATTTTTAAAAGGATATCCAATTCAATGTAGGATTTTGATTTTAATTTTGATTGAAGTTTATTTAATCATTGGAGTACTATGCAGTTTATATAAGTTTATGATTGTTTATGATAGTAATTTATATGGAATATAACATGGGATTGCTTGATGAATCGTTTCAGACTTTTAGTTTAAAAGTCTATGGAATATATGAACCTCATTTAAAAATAAATAAAAAGTCCAACACAAAAGTCTTACAAGTTACAATTAGAAAATTTCATTTCTTTTAATTTTTTAATTTTTATATATTTTTTCACCGGTCCGATTTGATTTTAAACCGCCATAAAATTTCTCAAATCTAAACCAAATCGTTTTTGACCGGTTTGGTTTGGTTCAAAACCATTTCGTTGACGGGTCCACGTGGCACCAAACTGACGGTTTCCAAAATGCAGTTTCGATTTGATTTTTCGGTTTGACGATTTTTGCTTACAGCCCATTCCTGTCCCCTTGTCATCCCTACCCACCAAAACCAAAAACCAGTTCAGTAATTGCTGATAAAATAAAAAATCAGAATCTCGCTGACTTCCTCATCCAAGCCGGAAGGTTCATTGGAATATCACCGGACGCCAGTTGGGTATCGGCTGATAAAATCGAATGGCCCAAAAGCGGATTTCAAGCTCTGAAACTCATTTTTCTCAGCTTTCTGTTCATGACCCTCTTGAAAATCCAAATGGGGCCACTTTTTCTTCTTAAAAAATCAAATGTTCTCAGACGCTCCACCAAAACACCATTCTGGTCACCAAAACACCATTCATCATCCCAGACGCTCCATCCACTCCCTTATCCGCCCCCTTAAACCTCCGGTCACCACCTACACCGCAGATTTTCCTCACTCTCCAAAACCCATCAATAAAAGCTCGGAGAAAAGCCCTTCGTAAAGAGCTCCGTTCAACAATCGTGAATTCCCAATTCATTTACTTGTGCGAATGCCAATGCCCAGTGCTGCTTTCCTGCTGAATTCATTTACTTGTACAAATTGAGAGTGAGATTTATATTGTGGGTTAGGGATTTTTATAGAAGATGATTAAAGTGTGTGTGCGAGTTTAGAGTGTCTGATTTCGGTGATCAGATGGAGCGTTTGAGAAGATGAATAGTGACTGGAATGTTGGTGGTTTTTGGTTTTGGTGGGGGTTGAGGGTGTGGGGTGTGAGTGGAGAAGATGTTTTTTTTTTTTTAATTCCTTTATTTTAATTTTTTATATGAAAAATGTAAAATTATTCATTTGTCCTTTAAAAATTAGTCAACAATCGGCCATACCTTTGATTATTGATCAAGTAAAGTCTAACCAACGATTTTTGTCAATTTAGACTCTAGGTGTAAGTTTTTAAAAGGTTAGGTACCATGGGTGTTGCAAATTAAAATTTTAGATCAAATCTGCATAAAAGTGAAATGTTTGATATCGTGAGTTCAATTTTCCCTTTAATTTTATACAAATAGAATTAAGCTACGAATAAGTAGATATTATTCGTGAATTCATTAAAATGAAATAATGAAAATGAATTTTGCTCATTTATAAATATTGTCAAATGAAGGCATAGTAATTTAGTTGTTAATTCAAAAATTGATCTTAAAACTTCAAATTAATTGTGTGCGCTTTATTAGGGTTGATTGTTATTAGGGAAAATACTAAAGTCAAGTCAATTATCAATCTTTGTGGAACGATACATACTCATAATTTTATTCGAAATCGTTCCTCCTGCTCATGAATTTGACACACTTATTTAACAAATAATCGTGATCTTTAATTTAAGTCAATCAAACGCTCAATATATATTTCACTAAAATCATTGGAGAATTTGTTATAACCACTCGAGATCCATAAAATATTAAGCATTTGATTGACTTAAATTAAATGTCATGATTATTTATCAAATAAGTGTGTCAAATTCATAAGGAGCAGGAACAGTCCCGAATTTTATTACTTGTTAACATTATGTTATCTTATAGCGATAAAATTGATAATAAGTTTTTGATGCCATATCGAGGATTGGTTAATTTGACTTTTAATTATTACTTAACCATTGATTAGCTGGTGCACGTCAAATTTTCCTATACATCACCATTTCCATAAGTATAAGTTGGTCATGAACTCATTGCATTGAAGATAATATTTATATTTTAATTTAATATAATATTAAAGCAGGCAAAAATTATGAATTCGAGTCATATTTTACCCATTTAAAGGAATTGTACACGTATTATACTTTGATCCAAAAAATGAACCTCGTCTACATATGAATTTCACTTTCAACTATCTTTTTTTCAAAATGTTAACTTGGTTGACGTGATTTGCAGGCTATTGCATCAATCCGATAATTTATCCAGTGCGCACCTGAAGAGTAGCGGCTGCGAGTTCCCCGTAAAAAATAAAAAATAAAAAAAATCATTAGAAACAATTATAAAGTTATTTTTTAGTACAATTATTTAAGTTATATAAAATGAGAGTCGCGAGTTCAGTTAAAACAAATATATATATATATATATATATATATATATATATATATATTTTTTTTTTTAAGGATAAAAAAAAGTCTCAAGGTTTAAAGAAAAAATAAAATTAATCTTTTTTGTAACGTGACACGAAAAGAGTTCTCAACATTCGGAATGACTAATGAGAAGAGGGAGAAAAGAAGGAAAATAACAAAAGTTAAAAACTTGCAATATGATTTTATTTTTCAGAACAAAAATAATATTAACTTGTTTGAGCCTCATTTTTCGATAATATATTTTTTTCCACACTCATTTGCAATCATATATTCATTTTATAAAATAATATTACACGTAAATCTAAATTTTTTTTCTACTTTTTAACCACACCTTCTCTAAAATTTCACTATTTCAAAATCTATTTTTACAAAATAACGAGGCTCAAACCAGGGTTTTGAAATTGAAATAGAGAGACCTCAACTTATTTTTTGTTGTAGCAAAGCACAGCTGTATCTCGACCTTTCAATTTTTTTTTTTGCAACTTAACCCTCCAATTGATGGTTTTTTGTCAACTTGATCATCATGACACCATTATTATTAATTAACGAAAAAAAAAGCCCCTGGAGTATAGTTCAGTGGTGTAAAGAAAAAGAGTGAGATAATTTCAACTGAGCTGATAGTCGCAGTGTGAGAGTTCGATTCCTGTCCCTTATAAGGTGTGAAATTTGACTCTTTATGGGCATCAATATGGCAATTTTTGGATCCTGACCTGTTGAGACACATCACACGATTTACCTCATCCACAATGCTCTAGAGGTAGGCAGTAGGGGATCTCAAAATTGGGGTTCAACCTTTTTTATTAATTAACGAAAAAACTTGAAAAATGAAAGGGACTAGGTACAAGGACCGAGGAATGATCAAACAAGAGAGAGTGTTAGAGGGTAGAGCAAGGAAATATGGACAATCAGCAAGGGCAAGGATGGAGAAGCAGGAGCGGTCGACTATCCATTTTTTTCATTTTACTCAAATTATTTTATATTGTCGCCACCAAATTTTCCGTGCAATGCTCCTCATGTTTTAGGGGTTAAAATGAAGGGAGTAGAGACTGTAGCAAAGAATGTGAAAATATAAATACCAATTTAGTAAAACAACCATAGATTAAGAACATTTATGTAATTTTATAGAAACATCTCAACAGTAAAAGTACCCGCATACTTTGCCCATAAAAGAACGAGGAAATACCTCTAAATAGTCATTTCATAGAGGTGATTTGTGAAAATAGACATCAAAAAATTAGAAGTTTTAAGAATAACCTTTGAACAACAATCTTTCCAAAAATACCCTCTCACATAAAAATTGTAACAAAAGTCATCATAATGTATAAAATACTTCAATTAGGTCCCCAAGAAAATATAAATCCAAAATCTTTAATAAATTTAAACCCGGATATTATACAAAATTTTATTGATCTAAAAATTGCAACAAGAAGATAATTAAATTATTTAAAAGAAGATTTAAAAAGTTTCAATTTAGATTATTTAAATCCAAAATTAAGATATAAAGATACTTATATAGATAACCAAGCAATTAGATTTGAAAATAATATACATAAAGAAATTATCAATCTAGAAAGAAGAATAGCAAAATTAAATATAATCATTAAAGAAAAAGTCATAACAAGAGATAGTGAATTCTATAAATTTTATTGCGACTTATTAAATATTTACGAAAATAATAAATTTTGAGATTTTGAAGACGGTCTTAGTACCCCCCCATCTTAATTGGTATCAGAGCCATAGATCATAACATGATAATAGAAGATTTATGAAATAGATATAAATTTAAAAAAGATAGATTTGCGATAATAATAAGAAAACCTATAATAGAGAAAGAAATCTTAAAAATCATACTTATAAAATTAAAATATCTACCTTTAGATATTAGAAAGGAGATAATAGAAAAAACAGAAATTAGTATAATAAGAGACCTTATGATATGGGAAACTATTATAGAAACTATAGATCAAGAAGAAATGACTGCTATAATAGAAAATAATATAAGTAATTATGGGAATTAAAATTAAAAAGAGAGATAATTATTATAAATTAGAAGAAGAAAAAGGATATAAAATATTTTATGAACCTATTCCTAATAAATCAAAAATATTAACATTAAATATAATTAAAAAATTACCTAGAGAAATAAAAGAACAAATACTACATAAATTAAGTATAGGATCTATAAAAGATAGATATATTTATGAAATGATTAATAAAGAATTTGAAAGTATTTTATATTATAGAGAAATATATGAATCATCATAAGTTATAAATGAGTAGTGATAAAGTAGCTAGAAAGCTTATTAAAAATCTAAACAAAATACAAGAAAAAATCTCAAATATACTAGGAACACCAGGAGAGATAAATAAATCACAAGAAAAAATGTTAGGGAAACTAAAAATCGAAAAATTAGAATTAAAAGCAAAATATTTTGAAACTGTAAGAGATGATCAATTACCTGATAATACAATAGCAATAGAAAGTTTTAATAAAATCACCAATGAATATAAAGATAAAAATTGTAGATTATCATATTTATTAGAAGTAAAAAGTGAAAAAATATAATGGCTTTTTCAGAATTATTTGATAAACTAAAGAAATTAGTAAAAGAATTAATAAATGAAACTAAAGAATTAAAAGATGAAGTAGGAATGCTAAAAATAGAAATTAGAGAAATGAAACAAAATATGAAACCAACAGATAAAAAAGTAGATAAAGATAGAATAAAAGGAGAAATGACAAGAATAGGAAAGAAACATGTAGAAACAGAAGGATACTTGAACCAGGAAGTATGGATGATAGATTTAGAAAAGAAATATTACCAATAATCCTAGAACAAGAGAAAGAATTTGAAAAAATATACAGAAGAAAAAGAGGAAAAAATAAAAAAGATGATGAATGAAGAAATAGATAATCTAATAGAAAACTTTGACCAATTAAGTATAGAAGAATTAGAAAATTATGAAATATTAATGAATACTGGTGGAGGACCAACACCATCACCAGGAAGTACAAGTAATAATCCAAAATTAGAATTTCTTGAATTAGAAGGAGGATATGCACCAATGCCACATAGACCTTATAGACAGTACTATGATAGAATTATACCACAACATAGAATAGAAAAATATAAAGATCAATTTACCCCAAATTCAGACTACAATAAACCAATAAATCATGGAGGAGCAAAACTAGATTTAGATTGTAAAATAGATATTAAGAAAGCCTTATTACAATGGGCAGATGCAATGATATTATTCTTTTTATATAACCAAGACGATACATGTGAATCTACGGATAGAAGAATTGACTATTTAATAGCATCGTTTGAAGAAGATGTAAGAAATTGGTGGGAAGGAGTAACTGAAGATACTAAATTATTAATGAGAAGAAATATACAAACAGAAATGCAAAAAACCTCACAAGAGGGAATAAAAAAGTTAATAGAATATATATCAGATGAATTCCTAGGAGGAAATTGGATAAACAATTCAGAAGAAGAAGCTAGAAGAGAAAAATTAAAAGCAAGATTAGGATTAATAAACATTATGATATGTGATATGTGCAAAATAAAAGAATATACATGTCAATTTAAAAATTTCTATTATACTCAATTTTATAGTAATGAAAATCAAGGACCATACTTAGAAATGTATTTTGCTAAATTACCAGGAACATGGAATATATATTTTAAAATAGAATATGAAAGATATATAAAGGATAATCTTGTACCAGATACATTAGAAAGTAGAATAAAATTCCTATTTGAAATATTAGCAGAAATATGTAAAAATAGACAACTAATGAAAAAATCTGGAAAATTAACAAGAATTTGTTGCGATGAAATAGAGAGACCTATTAATTGGGGATGTGGACCGGAAAGAAAATATAAAAGAAAATACAAACCAAAAAAGTATAAAAAATATAGACAATTCAAAAAGAAATATCAAAAACCAAATAGAAGATATTATAAAAGAAAATATCAACCAAAAAGAAAAGAGTTTAAAAAAGATTAAAAAACAATACAAATGTTGAAATTGTGGAGAAATAAGACATATAAGCCCTGATTGTACTAAAAAGAAAGTTAGAATTTTACAACAAGAATATGAAGAAATAGAAAGTGATTTAGAAGAAATAATAGATATTAATAATTATGAAGGAGAAGAGGTTTACATATCAGAATCAGAATGAGTCACGAAATAGAAGAAGCTGAAATCATAGAAGAAAAACAAGAAATAGAAAATTCTGAAGGATATGGATTAAAAGTAACATTTGATAATAATACATTTAGAAAAATAGAAAAATTATCATTAAATTTAAAATTAGGAGAATGAAAAATATTCGATAAAATATTTAAAAGAGAAAGGGTATCTATAAGTGAATATCATAAGATAGAAAAATCAATAGATATAAGGACAGTTTCAGGAAGTCATAAATTAGCATTAATAACAAAATCCACAGTTGACCAATTAATGGCAAAAGTAAAAAGAAGACAAAAAGAAAAGATACAATACGTTTATCTAGTAGGAATATAATTAATGTTCAAATCCCTATTTAAAGAAGGAATAGATTCACCAATAACAGTAAGTTTACATGATAGAAGAATATTAAATACTAGTGACAGTCATTTAGGAACTATAGAAGGAAATTTAGCATATAAAAAATTAATATTTACATGTTATCCAAAATATTGTGTATCAATAAAAGATAAAGATTTTAATGAAGTATTAGGATTGCATTTTAAAATACATAGAAAAGATATTATGGAAGAAGGAAATCATATCATGACCATAGAATATAGAGCATTATATACATTTACTAACTCAAACTATGGAAACATTTATTCTAAAAAACCCTATAAAGAAATTCACAAAGAATGTAAAGACATATTGAATATTGTAGAACCAAACAAACAACTAAACCTATTACCATAAATATATGAATTAGAAATATCTAAAACAAAACCAGATGTAACAGAAAAAATCGAAAATAATTCTTTAATAGAATTTAAAGATGGAAAATTAAAAAGAAATAATAGTACATCTATAATACCAAGAAAGAACATAAATCGAGAAATAATGGTAAAAATGAATATAGGAAGTATGCAAATATATGGAGAATATTATAATGGAATAGAATATATAAAAGGAAAAAATATCATAATTGATACATGAGCAGCAAACTGCCATATATCAGGAAATAGAGATAAATGATTAATAAAAAGAAGGGTAGAGCCTTATAAATATATCAATTTTGATGGAAAAACACATACTAGTGAATTAACAGTAAAAATACCAATAGTTTTAGATGGAGAAGAAATGATAATACCATGTTATGTAGACAATAGTATGGGAGATCATTACCATATATTATTAGGAATGAGTTTTTTACAAGCATTAAATCATTATAATATTAATAAAGAAGGAATCTATATAACACATAATAATAAGACATTGTTTTGTCCAAAATAATGAATAATGTAATAACATTTTCATTAGCAGTATATATACAAATTATCATTGTAGAAACTAATATAACAACATGTGCTTTAATAGATACAGGAAGTGATATAACTATTATCAACACATTTTTGTTAAAAAACTGGAACAATGATAATACTATAAAAATAACAGGTGTCACAGGAATATCAACACCTATTACTAAAAATAAAGAAAATGTAGAAATCCTATTAGGAAGTAAACAAATAACTATAAACAAAGTATATGCATATAATGTATTAGAATGTGATATATTATTAGGAAATGATTTTGTTCAACAATTTCAATATTACCAACAAAATAACTATATGATTATGTTAAAAACACTATGTGGACATCTACTAAAAATTTCAAGAGAATTTAAACCATACAGAGTTCAGCCAGCCCAGCGTGATGAAAGAACAATAAAAATACCAATAAAAACAACTATTAAAATACAAAAAATACAAACAACAGAAAAATCAGAATTAATAAAAGAAATAATAAAAAAGATAGGAAATGTCTATAATGAAAATCCATTAGCTTATTGGAAACCCGAACATCCAAGGGTAAAAATAGAATTAACTGAAAATGTAATAATAAGAGTAAAACCAATGATGTACACTATACAAGATACTCAAGAATTTAGAAAACAAATTGAAGAGTTAAAAAATATGAAATTAATCAGAGCTAGCAATGGACCACATAGTAGTCCAGCCTTTATGGTAATGAAACACTCTGAACAAGTACGAGGAAAATCAAGAATGGTAATAAATTATAAAGAATTAAATAAATATACAAAATTTGATGGATATTTCTTACCAAATAAAGATGTTTTAATAAACCTTGCAAAATGAAAAGAATATTATTCAAAATTTGATTATAAGTCAGGATTTTGGCAAATCAAAATGGAAGAAGAATCAATACCATATACGGCATTTTGTACGCCTCAAGGTAAATACGAATGGATAGTTATGCCATTTGGATTAAAAAATGTACATCAAATATTTCAAAAAAGAATGGATAATATTTTTAGAAAATATAATGATTTCTTATTAGTATACGTTGATGATATACTAATATGTTCAGAAAATAAAAATGATCATAAAAATCATATTATAAAATTTCTAAAAGAATGTCAAAAAGAAGGAATAGTTTTATCTGAAAAGAAAGTTATTATAGAAAAACTTGAGATAGAATTTCTTAGATTAATTATAGATAAAAATGGAATAAAATTACAGTCTCATATATCTAAAAGATAGAAAGCTTTCCTGATAAATTAGAATCTAAAGAACAAATACAAAAATTCTTAGGATGTTTAAATTATGCAGAAGGATTTATTGAAAATCTTTCAAAAAAAAGACATAAAATACAAATTTTACTTAGAAAAACTAATACTAAAGGATGGAATAAAGAACATACTGAAATAGTTAGATTACTTAAAGAAGAATGTAAAAAATTACCAAAATTAAGATTACCAAATGAAAAGGATAATTTGATAGTTAATACTGATGCCTCAGATAAATATTGGGCAGCAATATTAAAAACAGATTTAAATGAAATATGTAGATATTCAAGTGAAACTTTCAATCAAGTAGAAATAAATTATACTACTCATGAAAAAGAATTATTAGCAATTATTAGAGGAATAAAGAAATTTTCATTATTTTTATTATTTAAAAAATTTATTGTTGAAACTGACAATTCTCAAGTTGCAGGACTTGTTAGAAATAAATTACCAATGGAACCCCAATATAGAAGGTTACATAGATGGCAAGCATATTTATCATTCTATAATTTTGATATTATTCATATTAAAGGTACAAATAATTATCTTGCTGATTTTTTAAGCAGGAACATTGAATTTGGAGATGGATAATATCAAACAGATGATATCAGAAATGAAATCTGCGGCAGCCTATGCCAAAGAAGAAGCAGATGATATAAATTGAAATTGAGACATTAGCTGAGCTCTTAAGTCATAATATTAAATTATTACTTGAGATCAGTGAATCCCATACCAAGGTTACAAACGAAATGAAAACCAAAATTGATATTCTTGAAGCACAATTAATGTCTACTGATACAAATAATAGAAGGATTGATGTCTTGGCACAATCCTATGATACCAAACAGGGATACCAACAGGTACCAAGGAGTGATCCACAATGCGAAAGCAGTAGTGGACCCAACACTATCAAAATGGATACACAAAGTCCTAGAAAGTTGACCATAAAATCCAATGATGAACATACAAGGGTTATTAGAATCAGAACCGATGAAAATGATGATACCCCTTTATCAGCAAAAGAAGAAGAATATAGATCTTTTGCCAAAATTGTTTATGAATTACAAGAAAATGACTCCTATTTCATATCTTCAGGAGATCATGTTTATCCAAGTTTACTAATTACCAATGATGCAGACCCTGTCATGGTTAAAATGGCAGCAGACTATGAATTTTTAGATCTTATCTACCCCGGAAAAGATCTAAAAGAAATTGAAAGATTCGATGAAATTTTTAAATTTGAAGTATCCAAATTTGCCAAAGGAAGGTCCATATACATAAAATTTTATTCAATCAGTCCAGAAATTGATGGAATGATATTTTATCCTGCTGAACATATTATAACAATCGGATATATTAGTAGAGAGTTTCAGATTGATGTCGGTCACAATAAAAAGTCATTACCAAAAATCACCAGATCATGGATAAAATTCCGAAGAATTTTAGGGATGAAAGTCTTATATAAAATGGCAAAAAGCTTGTATGACAAAAAATTCAAATGCTTGTGTCAATATGAATGATGGACTCTTCTCACCAACACTGGAGGAGAAAAATCAACAATTCTGAAAGAATACATTGAGAAATTTGATACTCATCGAATCAATGGACCTATCACAACCATACAAGAGACATGCAGAATAAGAGAATGCCCCACTTGCCGACAGAATCAAAGATAAGAAGACAAAAATGATAAACACATGGAGGAAAGGTGTCCAAACTGCTACAGGAGAATCTTTCCAGCTGTATGTAAAAACAAGATTTGAAGGACAATTACAGAAGGACTGTGTCCTTTATCAAAGAAAATATAACAAAACAACAAGGATGGAGGGGCCATGAGGCTCTTGATGAAAAGCACGAGGCAATAAAATATTATTAGTATGATGTAAGCAATGATGTAATTTATCTTCAGATTTTTGTATAAATAGAGGCCTTTGGGCTAATGAAAGAGGCATAGTTGGTTGAGCACTCAAACTGTGAGATAGCCAAACAATCTTTTGTCTTCCATTGTAATCATATTTTAGCCTTTAGATATCAATAAAATTCCAAGTTATTTCATATCCAAATTATCTTCAAAAAATATCATGAGTTTCTAAACACCTCATCCCATAGATTCTTGAAAGATTGAAGAAAAATTCATTTCTTACTTTAACAGAAAGAGAGTTTTCTTTAGTTAATTTCTATAATCCGAATTCAAAGAACTGATACAGTGAAGGTGGAAAGCTGGAATAGCAATTATCCCGTAGAGGCAGGAGGCCATTGAAGGAAGCCATTTGCAGATCTAGAACCTGAAGGTTACTCGGTTCTAAGAATAAAGATTTGAGATCAAAACTAAGGTAAAACTATTATTTTTGTTAAATTTAGAAAGATATTTTCTGAAATCTTAAAGAATCGTTGGGATTACTTATCTGAATATTTGCATGGCTAAATTATCTAAATGTTTGTATTTATTAGCATTGTTTACCATGATAAGATTTATATAATATGTCAGGATATACAATTGAAGGATTAGATAATTTATTAGAAATTTTATTAGGAAAAATAAATAATATTATCTCTCAAATGGAAAGAATAGATCAATCATCGTCTGAAGAATATTATATACTTGGAGAAAATTTTGATAGATATATGAAAGATTATGTCAATCTATTAGATCAAAAGATGAATTTATATGCTAGAATCCGAAATAGAAATAATGCAGGACAAAATTGAAAAACTATTCTATAATATAAAAGTACATTTCATTAAGGGTAAAATAGTATTTTTAATAATTAAGACCATTATGAAAAATAACAATAGTAAACCGGCCATTTAAAAAATTACCCCATAAAAGAACGGGGAAATAAATTAAAATTCTGATAGATTAGAATCCTAACTACCTTCAAAGTCTGTTCACTTCACGACTCCCTGTTTCCCTCTAACTTTTTCTATTTCCTTTTGTTCTTGATTTATAATGGCAATGCATTGATTTCGAGAAAACCCCAAAACAATCAAGAACAAGAAAACGAAAGAAATTCTTTGGTTAATTGGATGGGTGTAATACTTGAAGAAGGAGAAGAAGGGGGACCGACATTGACACCGCTAAACGCAGGCGCCGTATTATTGCCGCCAGAAAATTTTTCGACGGTGGAAGATAACATCGTTTATCGTTCGAGCTTCCCGCAGCCGTCCAATTTTCCTTTTCTCCGTTCCCTCAAGCTTCGTTCCATCATGTTAGACAATTTTTTGTTATTATTATTATTATTATTATTATTATTATTATTGTTATTGTTATTGTTATTGTCATCATCATTATTATTTATGTTCTTGAATTTGTCGGTTGGTTTTTGAATTGAGGGTGGAAGTTATAATGAGTTTTTTATGGGCATTGCAGATATTTGTGTCCTGAACCATACCCAGAAGAGAATTGGCAATTTCTTCAATCCAATAAAGTTAAGCTCTTCCAATTTGGAATTGATGGCACCAAGGTATGTGTGTTATGTATTTTTCATCTCTCCTTTTTTTTTTTTTTTCCCACTTAAATTGTTAATTTATATATGGATTATAAATTACAATCTTAGCATATTCTTGTATGTGTAGGCTTTGATGTTTGGTAATTTAATGTGGAGATGCAGTGCATTCGGTTGTAATGGACACTATTCAAATTGGAAAGTAAAAAAATATTGTTCATTATATATTATCCACGGCTAGTGCTGCCGTGGAGGGTACGAAAGTATCCTAATAAGTGAAGCCAAAGCCAATCAATGTGTTGATTGCTAAATTGGGCATACGACGCCATGTTGTTTGGATTTAGATGTGTCGCATATCATATTTAACAAGTAAAGTTGTTCAAAACCCTGGTTAGCATGGAATTTATTCAACCTAAGCATTGGGAATTTTACTTACACCCTGTTTGACAACCATTTTTTTTTGGGGGGGGGGGGGGGGGGGGGGGGGGGGGTGGAAGAGTTTTGAATAGTGATTTTTAGGAGAACGTGTCTTAAAAAGTAAAAAAAAAAAATTTGGGTTTACGTGCAGAATGTTTTATAATGAGAATATATGGTTGAAAATGAGCACGTAGAAAAAAGAGTTTGAAAATATTGGTTGTCAAACTTGGGCTTAATTTATTCAGTCTGTATTTGGAATGACGATGTTATTTGGTTCTCTTTAATGGTTTGAACATTTTTATTTGAAGTTAATTTTAGTCCCCAAGTAAATTATTTCTTAAGGTCCTATGATTTGGAAGTGTGATTACATTATGTGTGAGGAATTTGAGTCCGGTATTGTACTTCTTGAAGGGCACCCGAAATCAGATATTGATTTTTGTCAATCAAACCACTCTCAAAACAAATGCATGTAATCTTTATTATTATTTTTGCCTCGTCAATTATCTAACTTTAAGACTTGTATGCTTTCAGGAGCCATCAGCCATTACAAGGAGTACTATTACAGAAGCTTTAAAAGTTTTAATTGGTACACACGGATATTTTTATATGTTTCCGAACACACATATGCATATAAGTTCTTCACTAATTTCTTTTTTTTTTTTTTATTTTTTCATCTTTTAGATGTGAGAAATCATCCAGTTCTCATCCACTGCAGACGTGGAAAGGTATATTCTGCATTATTTTTCTTAAAATTATCGTTTTTTAGTCTAGAATATGTGTGTTTAAAATTTCACTCATGCTTCATGTTTGTCTTTAGGGTTTGTACCAGCTAGATAAATGAATATCTTTATCTCTTAGCAGTTAGCATACCAAGTTTTGTGTTTCTTGAACTTCACTTATCAAACAAAAATGCAGGCCATAAAGATGCTAAACTCATTGTAACTGCAGAGAAATTAATCGGACTAAAATGTGTTATCTTTAAATGTATTATCTTTGGCACGTAACAAAAACTCTTTGACTTAGTTGGGCGAACTGTTATCTGTTATTCATTGAAACTTCATATAATCAATCTTCGGCCTATTGATGAACAAGAAATATTAAACTGATATATCAATCAAGTTTGATCTTGATCCTCAAATGATGCATTTCAATGGCTCTTCTACTTGATTGATCTTGAAATAGGGCCCAATTCGAGTGTGGATTGCATATCTAACTTGAGAGTGATCAATGTCCTAGCTTGACCGACATATAGCACCAGTGTAATTAGAGCATGTTTGGCCAAGCCTTAAAAGAAAACTTATAAGTGAACTTTCTAAGGTTAAAGGAATTTTTTCTTACAAAGTAGGGGGAAAAAAATTAAGTTATCAAAGGTGGTTGGAAACACAAGGTTAATTATAAGCAAAATTTCCCTTTTTTTTTTAAAGCTTCACAAACAGTATACTATCCATATTAAAATATAAGAATTTGAATCATTGATCTTAACGTTGTGTGCTTTTTATATGGAGTCAATAAGGTATTTCATCTTCCAAATGGCTACAGCTGCTCATATAGTCATCTCGTGTTTCCAACTTGCAGCATCGGACAGGGTGTCTTGTGGGTTGCTTAAGGAAGTTGCAGAATTGGTGTTTGTCTTCAATTTTGGAAGAGTACAAGAACTTCGCTGGCATAAAATCGAGGGAGACCGACTTAAGATTTCTTGAGACTTGTGATATTTCATGTCTAAGGCATTGCCTACAGAGCCTCATCTACCAGTACCAGGGGTATGGTTTGCGGAATAGACGCTTGCTTTACAGAGAAGATTGTGTACAGAAGCCGAGGATAACTTCAGTGCAGTTAGCCTAATTGTAGCATATATATTTTACATTTTACTCTTAAGTCGGAAAATTTGTGAGATTGGTTTATACTTCTGTGCAAGAATCATTGCTTGGAATGGTTTATTCTTTTGTTATTTGACACAACGGGAAAATTGCTTCGAATTTTTGATAGAAGAGCTTCTTTTTGTGTACAATTAGAGAGAAAACAAAGAGACATGAGTTCGAAAATACGTTGTTACCGTGATATTCATTTGAAAGTAAACCACTTTAATTTTGATGTTTTTGCTTTCGATATTCTTTGATTCATGTTGTGATTGTTCTCGTAAATTACAAATAGTGATTAATTCATGATATATATATATAATAAGGAGAATTGCAGCTGAGGTCCCAACCCTTTTAATTTGTCAAAGACCATACCTAAACTTTTTTATTTTTATACCCACTGTCACAAACATTTCATCTCGATTGCAGTTGGAGGAATCTGTCCATCTCAGCTTTGTAGAAAATTTACAGGTTTTGGGTTCTTACTTTTTGCATAGATTATATTGGAGATTATGGTTTTAAATTGAAGGCTCAATTTCTAAATGTTCAAAAATTATGAGCTGATAATATAAATTATTTTCTCAATATCTAGCAGAACTAGAAGAAATAAACATACCACCAAGTTGGGTTTACTTCCACGCATAACACTTTTTGTTAAAATGTGGGTTCGATAATACAAATTATCGTTTCAATATCTACCAGAAATAAAAAATAAAATATGTCATCAAATAACATCTAATATTACCCAAATAGCAAACCAAAAACTAGAAACAAACAATAAGTACGTACCAACTTCCACAAATACTAAAAACAACATAAATTAACTTCTCTAAAAATAACATAATAATCAACAATCTCAACTTTTCTTTACATCTCATCGTTTCCTCTGCATCCCATCGGATCATTGGGTAACGATGAATAAAATATAATTTTTTTTTTTTTTTTTTTTATAAAAATGACAAATTCGATTCCAAAGTCAGTTACCCCACGATTTCAATTTAAAAATATAAACTGTTTGAAATCCGATCGATTCTCAATTTTCAAATCCGATTCCTAATTTTTTTAAGCCAGATCGAAATTGATTTCGATCTGATACGATCAAAATGTCCACCCAGAAATGATAACACCATTAAATTTTGTCTTGCTATTGATAGGACTTGTCATTTTATTGATTTGTTTAATATTTATAATTAAAATCGGGATATCACAGTGGACCTATTTTTGAATGAACTCTAATAAAGAAAATAGACATATAATTTCTTTTTAAACAACTCAAATTAGCTTTTTAGAGGATTCAAGAAAGAAAAAGAATTTCATGCTCTTCTCTTTTGCGAAAAAAGTTCATCCAAATTCAACCTAACATATAAATTATGTGGGCTAATTTACCCTTTCGGAAAGAGAGAGAAATCACAGCTTTGATCGTTAGGGTTTAATCCTTACATCCCTAGCTTTTTAAAATATATTACACGTGTTCGCGTTTTATATTTATTCAAACCATAAAATATCATGTGACACATAAAAGAGGAAAATAATTCAAAACTTTCTTTAAATTTAACTTTATTATGGTCACGGTACATGCTAGTGTGCCCTACATGCAGCAGTCGTGTGTTAAATTTTCTGTTAGTGAATCAAAACAAGAAACTTTCAGATGAACTTTAAAGATGTAGACAAAACAATTTCATCAATTATCGTTTAAAACAGTAATCAGAGCATAAAGATAATCAAGTTCCATAGCCAAATGACCTGGATTTGGATAGTACATGTCTATGCAAAAGACACAACTATAATCAGCAGAATTAATTTGATACATAGATCGAAATCAGTACTATACTAGACTGTCCAGTTAATGAGTTCTAAAGTAACCAGCAAATCCTGAAATAAATTTCACAGCACAAGTTTCTTCTACATTGGATTATGGAGCTGAAAATCATGCATTCGACGATAATCTTCAGTGTTAGCCGCTTGCAGTTGAAGGGTAGGACTTGAGAACACGGGAAATTGCGAGTACTGAGGCATTGGATACAAGTTTGGCAAATAACTGCACATCTCAGCTTTTGGAAAAGGAACATTGTCGAGTACTCCATACCCTAAACCATGGGAAACAGGGATTTCACAGCCACTATAATTGCCCTGGATTTCGCCACCATTGCTATACGTAGAATTTCCGTAAGTATCTTCAGCATTACATATATAGTTGCTGCTACTAGTCGATGCACCATCATTCATTGGCATCATCATCAGCCTTGGATCAGCCATATTGAATGAGCCATCAATAATTTGTGGCATCAAAGATTGCTGCTGCTGATAATACAACTTACTTTGGTAGATGTATATATTTTCTAGAACTGATTGAGCATTCATTTGATTCTGATTCATCAAATTAATTCGAGACTTGACATTCTCAATCTTAGCCTGCAGAAGACTACTAAAGTATTTCAGCTCGTCGTATGTCAAGTTATCATACGCTGCATTCCAAGTTGGGTACTTAGTTTCTTTGTTCTTTTTACGCGTTTTCTCGAGCTCTTCTTCGACTTTCTTCACTTGATCCTTGTAAAAAAATGACAAATCATAGGTTCTTTGTCTGCAGTCATCATCTGATCTCTTCTTGTAGGAGCTGATCAAGTTTTCAATCTCCTCACGATTTTCGGGCCAAATTGTTGGCTTGACTGGTTCGTCGCCTTCTGCTGGCCCGTAGAGAATCATGCCTATTTTGACTCCACAGAGAGTCGACAATTCATAAGCCTTCTTCTCCAAACCTTTCCTTCTCTTTTCAAAAGTTACACGGCGTGCCTTCTGGCTATTTCGAAGTTCCAGGGTTAGTTTTGCTCGTCCCATCTTCATAAACAAAATCACAATAATCAGAATCTCATTCCTTTTTATCTTATAAAAAATTTAACTTCTGATACTGAAGTATACGTGATTACAGAAATCGAATTCAAAGAACAGTAAACTAATATAAATTCTAAACCGCAAGCAAACTAATATAAAGATTTCAATTGAAAACTTGCTTATAGCCTTTAACATTCGGAGTTATGTATAATACATGCATTATCCTTAAGAAATTGGAAAACTCTAGGATTTAAATTTAATTATTAACTTATCAAATTAACACAACCCTAAATTTTTATTTTATTGCTTTTTTGAACACCAAAACCATTCATCAAAAAAACTGCATTTCAAAAAAAAAAAAATTGAAAAAAAAAAACCCTGAATTTATGATTGATTAAAAATAACAGAACTCTTGATTAATAATTGGTCAAAATACTGCATGAAACTATAAATTCTGATTAAAGAACGGAACTGTAATCAAGAAACTACCTTAAAAGTTTCTGGGCTTCAATTCTACGATCTCAAATTCCTTAATCTAAGTAATGAATGTGTTCTTATATAGAATAGAAAGGAGAGAGGGGGTGTTGAATTTATATGGAAACAAGATTCTGCAAGATTTTATTGATTACAATTTTTTGGAATATTACCTTATGGGTTTCACCAAAATTTAATTCTTTCTTATGGACAAAGACACTTAATGGCTAAATTTTTTTAAAAATTTACAGGCAAAAGTCCAAACACGTAGATGTTCTCCTTCGGAATTCATGACATATTCATAAGTGTACATTACAAACTTATTTTTACTATTTAACTTGATACATAATTGCTAATTGAATAGATGCCGATGATAGTCATATCAAAACAAAAGGACACTTGAAAGTTCTACAACTCCGAGATCCACTTTGCGGCTTTCTGCTTGCCCTCATTTGCAGGAAAGGTAATTGATTCAACGGCTAAATGAAGTAGTTTCGCAGAGCAATTAAGGGAGTAGAATTCATGCTTTTGTAGGGCTCCTTTGCCAAATAGTCATTTGAATGCTTCATGTGGCCCTTCACAAGGGAAGTGGTCGAGGTTTGAACTAGTTCTTGAAGTAGTTAATTCGTTAAATGAGAAAGAGTCTATTGGTGTGCCTTGAAAAAAAAAATTATATTTTTTTTTGCTAATTGAGCAGATTTGTACGTAATTAAGCCTAAATATGATAATTAGAGGTAAAATTTGGACTTCTATGCTTTTGAAGCGAAAAAAAAAAAAAGAAGGTTTGCGAGTTATCATGGAGTTGATTCGGAATAATTGAATGTTAATCGAATTGCAAGTGATTGATAAAACAAAAAAAAATAATATTACAATCCAGAAATTTACAAATTTTGGGAGTGAAATTCAATATTTAGAAAGTTTGGACATTCATTGTACATTTATAGAACTTGAAGATGACCAATTTCGAATGATATTGAAGTTCGGGGACTAATATGATAGCTTTTGGAAGTTGTAGGGTAAATTTGGATAAAAGGATCGATGTTGAATGAAAAGTTGAATGGGGACTAAAGTACAATATACAAAACATGTGGGACCGATTTGGACATATTGAAAAGGGGAAGGACCAAAATTTTGAAATGAATGTAATTAATTTAACCACATAAATAAAGGTAATTGATTTGATTAAATGCATTATTTACACCAAGTTTCAAGTTAAATCAATTGATTTGGCCACATAATTAAAGGTATTAATTTGATGACTTTTAAGACAATGCACCATTTATACATTGACTGTACCTAATATCTAGTTATTTTCTTTCACTTTTCTACACATGATCCAAGAATTTACACTATAAATATGAGATAAACTCAATATTAGACTAACTTTCACCAACTATTTACACTCTCCATCTCTATCTTTGTCACTTTGTCTTTCTGTATTTACTCCTTTTCTTTTTCTTGTCCTTTTCATATTAAATATAATCGTACACTTATACAATCATACAACCTAAGACGCGGCTCAAGGATTTTTCACCAACAATCACTTCTTCTATCATTTTGAATTGTCAAGTGAAGGTAAGGACTTGTTCGGTACAGATTCTCAAAATCAATTCTCAATCAATTTTTATTTTCAACCTCACATTTTTCAATAAAATAATATTTTTCATCACATTAATAACTTCTTTTTTTTCAACCACACATTTTCCATCATATCACTATTGAAAAATCAATTCTTTTCCCAGAAATCACTCCAAAACACTCTCTAAATGTGTTATTACGTGAGTAATTCTATATATGTTTTTTCATGGTTATGTTAAATTATGGTTCGTATTATGTATAAGATTTGTATAGATGGGCTGAAATACAGTAGCGCTACTCGCAGAATTTTTGGTATCATATAAGTTATGTTCAATTTTCTTGTCTCTCTATTCAAGTATGAAATTTTCCATGAAATGCATACATATGAACAAAATTCACTCACGCACACTTATTAACCATTTGATTCTCATCCCCACCACCCCCCTCCCCTCCCCTCCCCTCCCCTAACATAAAAATGATAGATATGACCGTTATCTATTACATCTAGCCAACATTTCTTAGTTTACATCTTTTGTGTGAGATCCATAACGACTATATTTTTCATTCTCATTTTACAAATAATATATTTTTATCTCACATTATGTTCTTTTTTGCCCTTTTCAAAGAAAATTAAATGGTTCGAGGCGGTTGATGCCGAGATGAATGCCATCGTTGCATATTCAAAATAATTTTCATGAAGTTATGTCAAATTTTTTCCAATTTATGTTGAATTCATTTCAAAATTTTCTTATATTAAACGTATTTTCTTTAAGATACGCTTATTATGAATAATGTTGAATCGTAATGATTTATTAAAAATTCTATCGATTCATTTCAACTATTTTATTAGTTTAATTTAAATTTTAGTGACATTCGAATCATTAAGAATCCGGGTTGTCAACAATATAGACTTCTCCAATTTATATCAATTATTTCCCCAGGACAATTTCCACTTGCTAAGGATCAACCAACTGGTTGATGCTATCATCGGAACTGAGCTACTAAATTTTATGGATACTTATTCCGACTACAATCATATACTCATGTACCCTCCCAATGAAGAGTAATGTATTTTTATATTTTTTCACACTTTCATTTTTACTCTTGTCACATTATGAAAATTACTACATTTAATCAATAGCTTTGTATATAGGAGTGCCGTCTCAGCCCCCACCTATGGGAGGCGTCAAAAGCTTGGCACCCTTGTATATAGGACCCTGTACGCAGAGCCTTTTCCAAATTTAAAATGGGCAAATGTCACATCAAAAAAAATAATAAAAAAAATTATTCAGCCATTTAAAAAGTGTCCCGTGAACATGTGTGCACCCCATTGGACGAGTAGTCCCAATGAATCATCGTCGCAACTTATGAATACATTTATTGCTTCCATAGCTGCAACAAATATAAATAATTATTTTCACATCTCTTTTGTAAAACTACATTATTATCCAAACATATAATAATTTTGATGGCAATGACTTTGTAACTCCCAAGATTAATGTCATTCATTTAAGAGTTACAAATCATTGTCGTTAAAGTTTAATTAGGAGTCACGAGTTATGTATCAACATTGTCGAAGAGAATAAGTGAATAATAAAAAATTATTTCTCAATCCTCTCGTGTCTTGATTTACCATTTTCTTGTTTTATTTATTCTACTTTAAAACAATAATAATTCATTTGTTGTTAGACTTTGTCAAATATAAAAAGAAAAGGAGTGACGTGCATGAAAAGTATATATACCAACTTTCAAATATATTATATTGCAATCACATTATCTAGTCAAATTGTTGATTTCATGGATTAATCCATTAGGTCAATTTGGTGCATCCTGCATATTCTTCCACCAACTAATGAATATAAAATGCTACATATGAAATCGTGCTAGTTCAAATATAAGAGGAATATGTTTAATATTAGGGCAGCACAGCACTACAAGTATAGGGGTGGTTTCACAGACATTTTACAGGATACACATAGCAGAGGATGGTGCTATGTGGGGGTAGTCTTTTCTTTTAAATATTTTATTAACTGGGACTCACTCCCTCATGTGAGTATCTGTAATCTTTCTGTGAATTTCTTCCTGTACGTGCAGTTTTTTGTTAATATTATTCGATCAATAGTACCATGTTCTCTATCCTATAGATATAAAAGGGGATATCCTTCTCCTTCTCTCAAGAAAATGAGGATTCAAACAAAATTGATGAAACAAAAAGAAATTCGAATGAATACATCAATTTCAACCTGAAAAACATGAAGAAAAAACTGCTCGAATGTATGATCTATATCATCCTAGAATAAAATGAGTAATCTCGTAGTTCATGTTCTTTTTCCACTGAAATCGTACTTAAATTTGTGCTCGAGAGATAAATTCACAAGTTGATAGATGGTATTTCAATTGAGATATGACGATGAAGGTGTTTAAATGAATTAATAACTCTTGTCAACTAATTGTCAAAAAATACTAAATGGTCAAAATTCGTACAAAAGTCATCTAAAAATAAATTGATGTTTTAACTGTCAAATTAATATATTTCATATGTTAAAACCCCAATTTTAAAAATGGCGAGCCAATTCTACAATTCGTGAAGGTTAGAGAGCCCAGCTCTACTTTTCCTAAAAATTATTACAAAATAAATATTCTTCAATTTTTTATTCTTTCAATTTCTTTTCTTTTCTTTGATTTTTTCTATCTCATAACATTGAGGGGTAGCTCAATTGATCAGGTCTTGGATTTATTTCTCAATGATCACCAGTTTGAGTCCTCTCTGAGCCACTGAGATGAGTATTCGACTATAAATTTCAGGGAATTCATGCCATTAGTTGAGATTCGCGTAAATTGGCCCGAACATCTACGGTCAAAAAAATAAAAATAAATTCTCTATGTCATTAGTCTCTGGTTGGCTAATGGTTGAAATAATTTTTATTTTTTTTTTACGATTGTTTGGTTAAAAAGGAATTTTTTTTGAAATTACGTGTAATATTATTTTATTGAAAAATATGTGATTGATAAAAAAAAAATAAAAAAAAAAAAATAAAAAAAAATTATAATTTTAATGGGCCAAACAGGCTTAGAACAAATACCCTGTAACTATTTTATTTGTCGTCGCATGTCCCTCGTGCTCATTTGTTATAATAAAGGGTTAGTCTACATATATACCTCATGGTGTACATAATAGACTACATTCTTCTCACATGGAGGGGGACTCACGAATATTTAATTATGTGTGGATCCTCTTCCATGTGAGGAGGGTGTAGTCTATTATATATATTATTATGTACATATAGACTAATTCTATAATAAATTTAAAAATATTATTTTTAATTTTGTAGAAACTATCACGATTTTTTAATGTCAGAAATTCCAGAAAAGGGGACCCATATCCTCGACCACCATGTTTGTTGTCAGGTCTAACGAGCTCCGCTAAATGACAGCAATTCCACTATATCGTCCAAAAATGACACCCATTTAGCAAATTTCGAAATTTGGGGTAGATTGAAATTGAATTTTTAATAAATTTATATAAAAATTACTGAAATTTGGGGTTGAAAATTTATGAATTCCACAAAATGTATTATTAAAATAAATTGTTGATTTCAACTTAAATTTCAATTCAATTTTTTAACAGAATCAGATAGAGGAATAATGTTATTAGTCACTACATTCTCGTTTCTTATTAATTACCAGTGTTTGGTAATGAATAAACATTGTTAATATTTGAATTTCTGAAGGAAAAGTACCTTTGTACATCTTGAACCTACCAACAAATTATGTTGACCCCATTTTACGTAATGGCAACATATATAATAGATGTCGGATTCACTCGTGTCCACGCGAACAAATTCATGCATGTTTAGACCAGAGATTCTGTCGGAGGGTCGTGACGACAATGGATGTGAGAGATGCGCTTCGACACGAGACGAAAACATTCTAGCATCGATAATGCGATCAATGACGATTGTTAAAAAAAATCGAGCGTAAATAACACCGAAGTAGAATGAATTCAAACTCTGTCTTAAAGGATGAACAAAAGAGTTATGAAATCAAATGTATCGAGTTTAGCATATATTTCTCTAGTTCTTTACAATGTTACAAAAATTGATATTTATAGAGATCTGGCTGACGTGGTCACCGTTGGATCAGATTCACGTCGTTCCATCTAATTAATCGAAGTCTAACATCATTTTGTGCTATATTAATTATATTGACAAGAGGTCGATCGTCCTACACTCGTAGGCTGACATATTTGACGTTCTTTAAATAACATTACATCAATCAATTTTAAAGATACTTTTCAGATTCGCTACAAAGACAGCGAGTGCTTCGGTTTGAGAAGGGAACGTCAGATGCACATAGGTGGGGACCTCGGATGCACAAAGGTTCAGACGAGGGAGGAGGTGCTTCGGAAAAAAGAACCTTAGATGGAGATAATGCTTCGGCTGTAGAGAAACTCTTGTCCTTTCTTTATCTTGACTTGATTGACTACCAGACGTCTGCATATAGTGCCTTCATGTGATTTCCACTGTGGACTTTTCATATGAGGAGTAACATCATCGAACAATCTCGACATAATTTGGCACTTATCAATTATTTTGTCAATGAAGAACAATCAATGTGGTGGGATTGTGCCGTAAAATTATTATGATTCTATTATTCTTCCCTTCTAAAGAGACTTATTAAAATTATTGATTATATTCCATAAACTTTTACCTATTTTCATATTACTAACCACAAAATTTAAATTAAAAGAAAACAAAGAACATATCGCAATCATGCAATTAAAAATGGACACCAAAT